>VZTN01016958.1:214287-304739 GCA_013400515.1 Erpornis zantholeuca | reverse complement strand
CGGCAGGGATACGCGCTGGCTCTCACGGTACCCGCCGCCCCAGGGGTGCGGGATGCAGGGGAGGATGCGAAGTGCCGATGCCGAGCACCATGGCGGAGGGCAGGGCGGGCCGGGCGGCGGCGGAGGAGCGGGAATTAGCGGGAAGCAGCGGGAAGGACGGAGCGGAGCGGGCACTGCCGNACACCCGCGGGATGGACACACCTGAGGGATGGACACATCTGCGGGACGGACACCCCTGCGGGACGGACACACTTGCCGGACGGACACTCCTGCGGGATGGACACCCCTGAGGGACGGACACCCCTGAGGGATGGGCACACCCGCGGGATGGACACACCTGAGGGATGGACAGAACTGCGGGACGGACACCCCTGCGGGACGGACACACTTGCCGGACGGACACTCCTGCGGGATGGACACCCCTGAGGGACGGACACCCCTGCGGCAGCATCCCGGCCCTCCCGGCCCCGCGTCCTGGCCGGTGACCGCCGCGCACCGCGGAATGGAGGCACAAGCGCAGCCGCCCGCGCATCACTGCGATGCCTCCAGCGGGGCGGCTGCCGAGAGGTCACATTACATCACCGCCTGGCGGCACCGCCTCGGCGCTCAGCGCGGCTCGCAGGCACAGACAGGCTCGCACCGAACCTTGGTTCAGCTCCTTACTCGAGCTGAAGGTCGCAAGCCATGAGCTAAGCCCCTCGCAGGAATTAGGCTTGGGCTGCTGATACACCTTCCCTAAGAATAATCAGCCGCAGTGAAGCAAGAGACTCACATTCCCCAATTTGCTTAGAGATTCAAAGACTCTGCACAGATCTGCCTTGCAGATGACTTGAGAATGAAACTTGATAATCCATTCATGCTGCTTACAAAGAAAGATGAGACTACAGATCTCAGGGGCAGAAGTGGATGAACTGAAACTATTAGGTGAGTAATTGGTTGAATCCCTATTTTTCAATCACCAAGCTCCCCCTGAACAATCCCCCTGTGGGCAGAGGAGGCTGCCTCACTTAATGGGCCCTTACTACCTCCAGTTCCACAACTTTAGAATTATGTAGGATTAAAGAAGATTCCTAGCTCTTGAGGGGAAAATTAAAATAGTTAATGCCAGCACTGGCAGATCACAAGGTTGTAACCCCATGAGCAGGGCTGGCTCTCCACAGGCAGCTGCAGAATCTGTGCCCTACCTGTCCCACGTCGCTGTCCCTGCCAGCTCCCTTGGCATTTTCCTGCCGATGCCACAGGATCAGACCAGCCAAGGATTATTTTCTGCTCTTAGTCCTATTTAAAAGTTGCTACAAGAATGGTTGAATCAAACACACTTCCTTTGTTCTTACTGCTAATCTCCTTGAACAAGCTGTACTTGACCACAATAAAAGTTCTCCTGCTCCTATCCATCACAGGCTACACTTGGACTTTTCACCACACAAGTCCTCCATGTTTTCCCTTCCCAATTGTCACGCAGAGATGTTCTTTCGGCTGATCCATTTTCCATGTACCTCCAGCTTCCCAGCCACATGCCAGACACTCTGGTTCCATCCAGGATGGGTCCTGGCATGGGAATGTGCTTGAGCTGCCCTCACAGGTGCAGCCTGCTGCTCAGGATACTCTACCCCTATTCCAGCGAATACCTGTGCCACAAGAGGGTGGCATGTTGGCTCAGCTGCAGGAGAAACCCTGAAGCCCATCACTGTCACCAAGAGCTCCAACCAAACACAGAGCTTTGCCAGCATGAAATCCCATTTCCTGAGCAGTGCCAAGTATTGTGTGAAAAATTTATTTTCTCTGAAAACTCTATCACTCTCTTAAATCCTTTGGACTTTTTTTCCACTGCAAAGAACAAAGCTTGAGATAAAAGCATCTGACCAGACACAGCAAAAATACAGTAAAAGGCCATGAAAAGGAGCTGTCATCTTTTATGCCCAAATATATTCCATTTTAATGCGACTGAAAAAGAACAGTTTGGGGAAAAGACAGCAATAAATAAAGGCTTTTCTTCTTCTTCTAATTCAGCAGTGTATGAGTTGAAAGGTCACATGATGTTGGAATTTTAAAAGTTCAAGTTAATTTCCATCCATGAAATAAACAGTTAACTGAAAAATGTCCAAAAACCTTTTAATCCAAAAGCTTCAGGGAAGAGTGTCCACTTGCCTCAACATTACCAGTATTTCTCTGGAGCAGCATTTCACAGCTTTTGATCACAAGGTGCCATGGAAAGCATGGATCTGAGATGAACAGCTCCAGGGAACACCGTGTTCCCCACAAATATGAAACGCCTCCACATTTGTGTCTTCAGGAGACACAGCTTTATTGTACAGGCACCAGTGAGATAGGGGAATTCATAGCGTATGGCCACTGCAAGTAGTTTAAACTTCAAAAGTCTGGGAAAAAGTGTAGCTCTAATAATGGAAGCAAAAACGTATCAAGTGAAACTAATCTGGAACATTTCTATAAGGAGAGGATCTAATTTCACATTCACTCATGCTTGCGTAACAAGATCAAAACCAGAGTGGGAAGTGCAACATAATTATTCCCATCTCCTGGCAAGTTTAAAACTTTCCTTTTAGACAGTCCACTTCACTGCTCAAATGCCAAGTACCTCCTTGCTCCTGGGCTGCTACCGCCAGTGGTGAGGACCACAACTGCCCCAAAACAAGCACTGCAATTTTCACATTAAAGCGGCAATTTTGCAATACTCCTCTGAATAATTCTCATTCACAGCCCGAAGTGGAGAGGCTGGGCAAATGAGTTTGGAGACTGCAGCGCTGGGATTGCTGCAGCCTCTGTCCAGTGGAAAGGGGGATGGCAGTTTCTGTCCATCCTTCCAGTTCTTTCACACCATGTGCCAAATGCCAGCAGCAATGTGGACCCACAGTCAATTAAATCTCCCTAGCTGACCGCAGTTTGCCAGCTCGGTAACATTTTCACCGCTGTGTCCTGCTCACCCCTGGACATGCAGACACCCAGCAACTGTTGCTGGAAAATTCTCTGGCATATCCTCAAGGACTTGCTTTTCATTGCCACCTGCAGACCCTCCAGTGCTTTAAGTTTCTGACTGCTGGGCGGAGTCTCTAAGCATTATTATAACCAATAATAATTATCTGATGATTTTAAAAACACTTTTGGACATTTGCAATGAAGCCCTAAAGCTGTTCAATAGCTCTCTGCCAAAAATATGTCATAGCCAAGCACTTGCCTAGCAGTCATTTTACACAAAGATGGCTAAACTGTTTTTGTTCAGACCTTCCAAAAATACTTTTGAGAGTTGTTCAGACTTGAAAAATGTCATTCCCAAATTGGAAGGCAGTGGAGAGAGCTTTAAAAATGAAAAGTTCAAGTAATTTTAGTTATAGTTGCTCCTAGATGTTCTTCCCATCAGTCATGTGTCTGTAGCTGACACCCAACACAGCATCCCCAACATCAGCTGCTCTCCAGTGCAGCCTGCTCATTCTCTGCTGGCTCATCCCCTGTCCCTAGGCACAGCTCCACAGCTTCCCATCCCTAAACAAGGAGAGAGCTCCCCTTCCTCTCCTTCCCATCCTGTCCCTACAGAGTCTCTCTCCACCACGGCAGCACCCCAGCCATGCACCACTTGCCAGTCTGGTCCATTACTCCCTCGTTTGTGTCATTGCCATCAGCTCTCTTGGTCCATCCCTCGGTTAAAGTTCTCAGCAGCTTTTGCCAGCACATTGGAAAAAATGCTTTGGCCTCATTTGGCCAGGAGGATTGCACCTCTTCCTAACAGTCCTTGACACTCAAAGAGGGTCCCATGGTCACAAAAACCAGATCCCTGCTGTAAATGCCAGCTGTGCCAGCACTTACTGGCCACAGAATCCATTCCCTTCTCCTCCAGCTCTTTCACCATCATAGGATTCACTTTCCAGCCCTGACTAGCCATTCCTGTAGTCACGGCACCAGCATAAATTAGATAATGCATTTTACAATACAATATAGATCAACTTTTCCTAATGGAGTCTCCAGTAGTGTCCACAGAGTGTTGATACGTGTGAAAGTTAATATTCTGACACCAGGCCATCCACACATCCACACATCCACATCCTACTTCACTGCATGCCCACTTCCACTGCACAAAGGATATTATGGATAATGCCATCTAGCTAAAGCTGGCCACAAATAAAATCCTTCAGTACAGACATCTTTGTATTCAATGCATTTACAGACTGAATCCTCATCTTTTGCTCCCGACTTGGCCACAGGTAAAAGTAAAGAGCCAACTTTTAGCACACCAAACTAGGCAACATGCACTTTTCTCATCCCAGAAATACTTTTGAGAGAGAAGGAAGTTCATGTACTTCCAACTAGAAGAAAATGTAAAAGAAATCTAGAAAAAAATGTTTTCAAATTAACAACCTGAAGAGAGGGGATAAGACCAGCTCGAATTAGTCATTGAGCTTTTCAAAATTTCAGAAAGTTGCAACTTAATCCCCTTTAATTAATTACTTGTGGTAAATAGTTTCTATTTGTAAGAAAACTAACTACATAAAAAGATTTTTCTTCTTGGAATTGCTGAAAAATTTACCTCCCTATTTCAAAATTCAGAAATTCTCACAAAGCAAAGTTTACTGTGAACTTCTTCCTGCTGCCACCCACACCCTCCTCATGGTCCAGTGACCATGCAAGTCTGTGGTGAGCTGCATCAGCTTTGTGAGTCAATGAAAAAATAATGTTAAAATCCACCACTTATGAATAATGACTGGTTTTCCCATGGATGACTGAACAGATATGGCTCACAGAACCTGTATGGGATGCAAGGGAGGTGGAAGGAACACACAAGGGATGGAGATGGAGCAAGCCCATCCCTGCTGACTGAAGCCTGCATTTGGAGTAGACTAAACACAGCCTGACTCAAGACAGCCACCAAAGATGCCCTAGAGGAGAGGAGAGCAATGAGCATCTCCTGCTTGAGCTTAGGCTCAGCGAGACTTGCAGCTTTGACTTGGAATCTGTAATAGAATGAAAACTCCTGGAAGGTCTCACGTAGGCACTTTGCCTCTTATTTCAATTGCAGACTTGTGTGCCCCTCCTCCAGGACAAATCCAGGCTCCTCAAGCCGTGGATTACTCACAGGAGGTGAGTAAGGAAAAGATCTTTTCCTGAGCCAGGAAAAGATACTGCCACTCAAACTGACAGGGAAATTGCTAATGCAGGTGTTGGCCCATGTTGCTGAACCCATCTGCTAATCTCAGGGAGGTTCATGTAAATGAACATGCTTTATAGCTGCCCAAGGTTAAACAAGTGGGCTGATGGCTGATCCTTAGAGGCAACATAAAATATGGAAACAGGCACCTCTCCAACTGAGCAGAAAACATTCCTGAAACAGTAACTTAAAGGCATCCATAGATGTTAGAGGGAAATCATTAATTATAACATTTTTATGGGGCTGATTTTATCGTGGAGGGCTTGGCAACTTTTCTGCAGAGCTGACAGTTTGTTCTGGCTGGGATCCAACACAGACACATAACCAGAGCATCTGTGGGGTTGTTTTAATTGTGCTCCTGTTCATCATTTGGGTAACACCGGACTTTGCTTCCTGTTCGTACTTGATTAGTGAGTTAATAAGGGGCCAGATGCTTCTTTCCACCATTGTTGATGGAAATAAAGTACATGCCCATATGGTGGGAAGTGAGACAAGGTGCATGTCCTATGGCATCATCCTTTGCTTCCCCAACCCTGGAAAAGGGGCAAATACTGGCACAGTATCTACAGAGATGAAGATGGACACCTTCTGTCCTCTTCTAAGACATCAATAGAGCTTTAAGCATTTACAACATATTAGGAAACACAAGCACTGGAATGAGATTAAGGCATAATTGATATGTGTTAATAAAACCTTTTTACAAAAAGTGATTACTCACTGCATTTTTTACAAAGCTGTTTAAGTAAAACTATTCTACACCAGGACAGATCTCCAATGGTTTGTAACACTATTTTTCATTTAGAATCATCTTAATTTCTCAAAAAGCATTTAAATCTGTCACCCATCCACTCATTCTGGCTGACTCATGGCTTCATGATGGCCTTTTACATCCAGATCCTTCCCTGGTAGGGTGGGATTTTCTAAGTTTCAACCCATCTCCCAAAATTTCAGGTTTTGCCTGCAGTAAAGTGGGCTCTGTTGTGAAATCATTGGTTATTTATTCACCACTTACTTTGTCACAGATACACCAGTGGTCTATTGCAGAAGCCAATTTCTCTGTCTCTTGCTGCTTCACTGACAACTTCCACAGTGCAGCTCAGTGGGAAACCATTTCAGGGACTTCCAAATTATCCAAACTTCCCATCCTAAGGTTTTCACATCTTTACTAGGATTACCTATTTACAGAGAAGCAAAATTAGATTCTTTTGAGGATTCCCCTCGAGTCACTTTAAATACTAGACTAGTTTAAAAACACAAACAAAACCATTCATCCAGCCAAGCATCAGTCCTTGAGTACAAAATTGGAAACCAAGTAATGAAAGCAAAGCCTAAAACCAAGGAACACCCACAGGAGACATTTGCACATCAGTCCACATCTGTTTCATGTCCTCACTGCAACTCCAAGTCCATCTCAGCACTTCCCAAAGCCAGTGGCCAGGCCACAGCATTTGGAGT
The DNA here is from genome assembly GCA_013400515.1 of Erpornis zantholeuca. Classification (NCBI taxonomy): domain Eukaryota; kingdom Metazoa; phylum Chordata; class Aves; order Passeriformes; family Timaliidae; genus Erpornis; species Erpornis zantholeuca. The sequence continues at coordinate 298,129 of VZTN01016958.1, read as the reverse complement.
CCCACTTTCCACAACATCCCTCCTTGCTGGGGCTCCAGAGCCAGGACAGCAGCTCAGGAACAGCTCATTTCCTGACAAGTTAACCTGCAATGCTGCCCTGCCAGCCCTAACCCAGGAGTCACCTAAGGGGTGTTTAGCTCTGCATGGCTCCTGCTGCAAGAAAGAATTCCAAGACCCTTAAACTTTTAGATAATAAAAAGCAGCAGGAGTAACACAACCTCTCCAGCAGATGTGGCTGTGATAACATTCATTTCCTTTATACCAGTTGCAGCTCTGATAATTCCCATTTCCTTATCATCTTCTTAAAAACTGGGCTTTTTTTCCTTTCCTTAATTAAAAAAACAAACAAACAAAAGGAAAAGAACAGAAGCAAAACCCAACAACAACAAAATCCTTCAGCGTTTGGGCTCCTATGAAGTGAAGCATTCAGAGCTTATCTAACGGAACATGGCACTTCCTATTGAGTGCATTCCCTGTGCTGCTACAGCAATTGAAAAAGGACTGCAATATTTCTTAGGGTTTATATCCCACACCTGACCAAACCCTGGCTCTGCAGCTCACTGGCAATTCCTCACAGGCTCTGGTGGAACATGGCAATAACACGGGTGAAGGAGCCGGTGCTCAGAGTCCTTCGGGCTCATTCACAATGTCAGGGAGAGGCCCAGTGAACACAGAGTCTGCCCAGGACAGCAGATGCCTTTTGCCAATTTTTCTTTTTAATTGCTATCTACGGATTATTTTTTATGAGAAAAACAAGAAAAGTTGCCAGAAAAGGAGAGTTAATGGTATGGCAGTAAAACTATCACAACACCTAGTGGAGTTGAAAGTTTTAGCTGGAATTAAAGCCCAGCTGGATCTAGAGTCATTGCCTTTGCATCAGTTGGAAACTACAGGACTGTGGAAGGAAGCTGCCTGCTAATAGATACACTGTTCACTTGCTCCAGCCCTGTGCAGACACCACTGGCTCCAGAAATTAATTAAGTATCAGCTTTGACAATGCCATTCAGGATGGAAGAAAGACTGCAGTGTATTATCCACGCTGAGCATCATTTATGTGTACTGCAATGGCACCCGAGACCCCCAGCCACAGAGTGGGACCCCTTGGAGCTGGGCTACAGAACCACTAAAGGAGAGAATTGTCCTCAATATAGTCCATAAAAAGACAGTGCTCCTAGAATTTATAAGATACACCTTTAGATCTCTCCTGCAAAGGAAAGAGGCAGAATAAGTTAAATCTGAGTGTCCCATTTAATATATGGGTATTTCTCACTGCAAAGCTGCACTTGCATTAAACTAAGGAAGGAACAAACCACAACTTTATTGTCAGTTCAGCAAACATTAATCAACTGAACATTCACCATCATGTCATGCAGTAAGACTTCAAAGTTCTTCACTGGTTTGGGGCCACTGAAATATGCATCTACATATCAATGTATGCAGTGCCCCCCTTGGAAGGAAGGTACACAGTAATTGGAAAGGCAGCTCATGAGGTTATTGAATGAACAACAATCCCCACAGATCACCTTCCTCTGCAACTTTCATCTCCAGGAACACACTCATTAGTTATTCTGCTGATTCCTCTCAGTGGGAAAAATCCATTAAATATTTAATTAGGCTGTGTTCAATATATTAGGTAAGTGAACTACTCTATCTAGTGCTAACTTAATGTTACATGCTGTATCATTACAACACCATGCTGCAGTGATATGACATTACTGGGGATTTTGTTCTATTTGCTTATAAACAGAAACAGCAAAACAAAAAGGAACACCCAAATCAGGATTTCTATTCTAAGCATCCTCCTTTGAGCTATTATTACTTAATTCCAGAGGAGATGCATGAACTTGGGAAAGTGGGCATTGGAGTGAGGGGCTTTTTGGCTTTTGAGTTTTTAAGTGGAGCAGGAATTCATTGGTAGAGAAAATCCCTGTGTATGGCTTGTACAGCCATAGGCATGACAGACCAGAATGGACATTCTAAACTGAATGAAACAGAGCTACAACAGAGGGGGAGAACTTAGCAATTCCAAGAAATAAGATTTAATCTAAGTAAAGCACAAAGCATTCTTTGAGAATGGCCAGCAAAATCCTGCTGACCTCAGTCACTTCCCAGCAATTTGGGATAACACACACAGGAACGTCGGGAATACACAGGGAGAGGAAAGAGAATCACACGGCTGTACATTTTGTCACAGCTGAGGTATGAAAAATGCCAAGGGCAAGTGGTTCTGAAAATAAACTGATAGGCTGCAGCTGAAACAATTGTTTCCAACAGCGAAATATTAGATGCCAAAAACCCCAACCCCCAATCTTCAGGGGATGAGCATTTTCTCTGTTTGTAACATTAGATAAACAGTGTGCACGACGGTCCTTGCATAGCAAACTCTTGCAGCTTCAGCACCATGTGAAACCAAGGAGGATCTAACCCAGAAATGAGATTCCCTAGGCTGACTCAGGCGATGTTCTTCAAGGCTAAATAACAGATTGTAACTTTCTAATATCTGGGTAGGGACAATCTGGTTCAGTCCTGAAGGACTGGGGTATGATGCCACTACATAAGACCCCAGAACTGACTCACAGAAAGTTATGATTAAAAAAGGAAACAAACTTCACTGACTTTTAATAGGAATTCAGTGCTATGGAGGCAGAGACCAGTGAGATATTTCAGAATTTGTCCCAAAACCCACTGGCTCCAATACATGGTTTTCCATTATTTGCAAGGAGTGCTGGGCTCACACCTTGCTCAAGTACTTCTTACCAGCTTTGGTCCTCATCTCTTTGTAAAAGCAGAATAACATTTGCACAGAGAAAATTGTGAAAACAAAATTAGAAGAGGGGAATATCTAACAAAAAATAATTAGGGAAAAGGAAAAATCACACTGCCTACATTTTTCCCTTGTCAACTAAAATCCTCACACAGTTGCAGTAATCCAAGTGGTACTTCCTTGTACACTGCCAAAAATGCAAAGATGTTAAAGAGAATTTTGCAAGTCAGCCATGTGTCAGAAAATCCCAGCTGACTGAACTTTGATAAATGTCTTTTAAAAAAGAGCAAATGCGTTTGTGTTCTTTTTTCCACTATAATGACTTTTTTTTTTATTTTGGTGGGAGATTTTTTAACAGTGGTTCTTATAAGCATTAAAATATTTGGAAAAAACACAGAACACAGAGCCCTGTTGCAAACAGCCATGGGAAGATGTGTGGCTGAAAAATTACTTTTGGAAATAAAGCAGGTTCTGGAACTAGACCATTTTCAACTTTACACAAACCCAGAATATCCCTGATCTATCACAGGGGTGGGGGGAAGCAGTTGGACCAAATTGAAAGGAAAACCTCCCAGAGGTTTTCTTCCAAGAGGATCAGATTTGATGGTTCCCTCAAAAGCAGCTATTTATAAATAAATAAATAAATAAATAAATAAATAAATGAGGCTGAATAGAAACAGTTATTTTCCATACAACCTTCCAAAGCACAGACAAGAACGAAGGACAAAGTCAGAGGGTTTCATCATGACTACAGACATAGAAAGAAAAGAGAACAAACTACAACCACATACTGTTAAAGATACTATTGGTTTAAAGACAACTCCCCTTCTTCAAAGGGTGACAGAAATGTACTGCCCCCACAGGGAAATCGAGAATCTTCTCATCTTTGTGCTATAATCTTCCTGTTTCTCGTCTTCCAGGGACATAAATCACTGCTCAGCACCATGACACATCCTTCTGTAGCAATACCATCACCAGGCCGGGCTGAACGTGTCCCAGCCTGGCCCTAAACAAGGAGCTTTTCAAGGGAGAGGGAAGCCATCAGATGCAATGCTCATGTAGCACAAACCTAAGCAGATTTATGTATCAATCTGCATAAACAACGCAGTCTCCTGATTTGTATGGATGGGCACTGCAGCTGCTCACTTCGCCAGGATTCTGAGGACAGCCTTTGGTCTGAAATCATCTTCGCCAAGTTTACATCTCAATAATCCAATTAAAATGTACAAGAAGTAATTAAACTTAGTGGATAACAATAGTAACAATAGTCCATAGTAATTTCTAGCATTTTCTATCTTCAATAGGCTTTCCAGGCATTAACTAATTAATAGACAACATTAATTAAAAAATCAATGCTTGAGCATAGCATATGATTAGAATTAACATTTCAATTACTCTCCTTCTCTGACCACTACATTTACAAAACACTTCTCATTTCTTTGCACGTGTGTGCAATAACTAGAAAGGATCCTGTACAACTTATTACAAAGTAATTTTACAGTTTTGGAGCTGTCCTGTACACTCAGTGAGAACTCATATCTGCTCTCCTATTGTCCCTGAAATTCTGCCTTTTTAGTTATTTCCACAGATCCCTGTTGCTGTAATCTCTTTTTCCTTAAGCTTTGCTCATGCACAGGGGGACTGTGAACTTCCTTCAGCTACTGGAGTGCTCACACCCAGACAGAAAAGCTGCATTTGGGAAGTTCCAGGGACCAAATCCCACTGCTTCTTCTCACATGGCAAATACCCCCACCAGCTATCTGGTGAGTACAGGCAACACTGACGCACCTCAAAAACCACCACTAGAGCTAAAGAGCAGTGCAGAGCTTTCATGGGCCAACTGCTCTGGATCTGCTTCACAGGACATTTCTTTTAGCCAGAGCCTTTCGATTGCGCCACAGAGATTAAATGAAATGCAAGTGTATCTGTGCAGGGGCCAAACATCGAAGTCTCCCACTAGGAGGAACTGAGGCTTTCAGAAACACAAAACAAAGACACATTTTGGCAACTTGTCTTCCCCTGCTGCCAATTTAAACCTTACAGTTTAAAACGACTTCCTTTCAACATCTGTTGTTTTTGTGGCAAATGGGTTGACCTCTGTGAGAAGGGAAAAGTTCCTTCTGGGTTTCTTCGCAGGCCACTGGTCTGCAGGGATGTCAGTGTCTGGATAACTCACAGCTGTTAGATTTTTTCCAATAGTTTTTGAGGGCTTTCAGGTACTAAAACCAACCCAAACTAGCAATCCCCAAAGCCACAAGGACCCACACACATTAGCTACCACACACAGTCTGCAATAAAAAGAAACCTCCCGCAGCTGACAGGGTGAATGCATTTGCCTTTTCTCCAAAACACCAATTTGCAGCACTTTCCCTGCTGGCACCTTTCTCCCAACTGCCCTTTCCATCTGCAGAGAGTTGCAGTTTGTCCTCCTGCTGTTCCACACACCTTTTTAATGAAAATTAATTCAGGTTGCAGCATTTTCCCTTCTAGTTGTGTAGGCTGAGCCTGCCTTTGCACTGCTGTTCTCTGCCTTTCTTTATGGACCAATGCAAATTGCCCAGCTGGAGTTTCCCGTAGGAATCTCTTTTTCTCACATGTCCCCATATAACTTTTGGGTGTTACATGGGAACCTGCAAGTGCAGAGGGACAAAAGCATCTCCCCAGCCTGACACAGTCACCTCTTTCAAATGACTTCTCTGCTCCTAACTCTTTAGGTGGCTGTAGCAATCTCTGAGCAGCTGGTTCCTGTTCCAACTCACCTTTTTTTGGTGCTGGTTACATGTTTCCAATCAATGCAATCAATAGCACGCTTCTCATGTTTGCCCGATTACACAAATAAATATAGATCCAGGGCTGCCAGTGCATGGGTTGAGGTGACAAAGGGGAGCACAGCAGTGAAAGCAAACAGCAATCACTCAAACCCTGCTGAATAAAGTTCTTACGAATAATTCAATTATCAGCTTCCTTCTTCCATTTAAATTCATTAAATGCCCATAAACTTCTAACAGGAAAGGCCAGCACTGATTTTAATCTTGCTCATTACCTCTCCTGCTTCTGACTAATAGGGCTGAAAATATTCATTCTCGTGTTAATTATTTTTTATAATGTTATTATTCTTTAAAATGGAGTCTTTCTTTAATTTAGATAGAAACTGGCTGGTGAGGTCTATATAGTGAAATTTCAAGCTCATTGGATTTTACTTTCAGTCATGAAAAAATCTGTGCAGAGAATCTCTATGGAGAGAAGTTTTAATCTGATCACTTCAGAAAAGCATTTCTGAATACACTGAGGATGAAAGAACTGTGACAATAAAGTTTTCCATTCCAAAGGAATGGAAAGGAAATGGAATGGAAATTCTCTTAGGAATTCTTAGGGAAGGACAGTCCTAAACCTTTACCTGTGGGGAAGATTTTAGTTTTGCAATAGTGAGCCAAATGGGTTGAAACTGGAAAAAAACTCCAGGGTCATTACTGCCACATGAGCCAGAACTGTGAAGCTGAAACATTTGGTGGCCACAATGTAGGAATCAGATCCAACGACAGAATTTTCCAAGCAAACAGAAGATGGAAGGATTCCAGGTTCTCTGACATGGCGCCCATCCCAGGAATCCCCCCTGAATCCACCCCTGTGGGCAGCCACCTCTGCTGCCACTATTGCTCTGTGACCTCCAAAGAGGATAATGAGGGAAAACCACCCAATTTCTAAAGCACAGGAAAATGTTTTTGGAAGAACAGCAATGAGTCCCATCTCAGGAGGCTTGGGAGAGCTGGGGAGGGATATTGCTCTGAGCCTAGGAGATGATTTTAGACAGGATTCAGGCACTGGCCCAGAGCACAAGGAAATTTCCACTGCTGTTGGTACTGTACGTCATTGGGATAAATAAAGGCTTTCCGAAGCTATCCCCTCCCCACTGCCTTTCAGAAGTACTGCAGTCACAAAAAACGGCAAAAACTTGGAGACTGCAGGAAATGCAAAGTATTTCTCTTCTATAAAAATGTTCTAAAGCAAAGAGGTATCATATGGAGCAATATTTCATAAGAAATTACAGCCTCATAGCTCTGCCTTTTGCTTTTCCATTTAGCACTCCTACCCACCTGCTCTTCCACCCACACAGCCCTGGCATTATTAACGCTTATGAAAGGGCATAAAGTTTTCATAATAAAGAATGGTTTTGTCCATTATCTAGAGAATAATGTTTCATTCAATATGATCCCGTAGGGAAAAATAACGTTTTAGTCTGCTCTAACTAGATGCTCTTTCTCGGGACAATACAACCTGATTTTCTTTGGGATTTATAAGGGTACCAAACGGTTCTGCCTGGAGACAGTAGTTTTCATTGTGGGGGTGTCAGGTGTGCTGCTTGTTCCACATCACCCTCCCATACCACGTGTTATGTATAGAACAAGGAGATGTATCCTTGATCCTAAAAGCTGATTCTGTGTTATCTCATTACTGGAAAGACAGGTTGCTAATGCTCTGGTTTTTACACGTAAAGTCTACTTCAAGAATATGCTTTGCTACCATTTATTGTTTGCTTCTGGAAAGATCTTGATTAGCCAGAAATTTGGTGATGTCATTAAATCATACACTTGCAAAACAACCTAAATAAGCATTTGCTTGTGCTAAGGTTAAGGCCAGATTACAAATTTGAAAGTCAGTGGTGGAGCCAGGGATTTCAGCTGACAGTGCTTTAATATCTACAAGCTTAACGTTATGGTAAAAAACAGCAGGAGCAGTCCGGGCAGGAACGTTTTGGCAGAAGGGAGAAGCAGCTCTCAAGGCAGCCCAGTGCCCTCTAAATGCAAACCAAAGTTTGGATGTGCCTGTGGCAGCGAGGTTACACCTGCACAGAACTGGGAAGCACTGATACAGGTGTCACACTGTGAAACTGGTGGTCACCTTCAGCATCACCTCCAAGCAGCTGTCAAAGGTAACCAGCCCTCTGTTATTCCACTTTATAGTGATCTAGGCTAGAAGAAGCCAGGCAGGAGTAACTACTTGTGTCAAGGCTTGTCAGAGCCCTCAGCAAGTATCTAGCAGGGAGGGGACAGTCCCCTAAGTATCACTCCCCCAGCTGAAATAACTAATTCCATAGCAGCCTCATCTGTCCATGAGAAGTACTGCATGGGAAGTAGGGAAAGCAGTGGAGTGACTTCATTCAGCTCAGTGAACTGCATGGATTTGTTATTTAGTGAACAGCGCTTGGGGATAAACAACAAACAAACCAACCCCTGGACCTATTCCTTGAAACTTTCAAAAATAATTAATATGAGCACTGAAATTGTAGAAATTAGTCATAAAGCATGAAATAAAACATACTTGTACTGAGCAGTCAATAGCTACATTCCCCTCCGGTTTTTATATAGGCAAGTCAAATACAGCTTAAATAAACTTGTTCTGTACCTGTCTTTGATAAGATTTGCTGAACCAGACTTATCTTCCTCAGCTTTTGCCACCTATCCAGATGCGCCCTCAGGCAGTCATTCCGAGTGCTCCATGGGGGGAGTGCCGATCTGAGAGGATGGCTCAGCTCTCCAGGACCCTCTGGATGCATCCCCAGCACAGAGATCCCCGGGCTGAGGGCTACCTGCACAGGCCAGCAGTGGCCAGAGGCTACGTAGGGGAAATCTAAGCCTTTCTGGCCGTGTGTTCCCACCAGAGAGGGCTGGAACAGTGGGTGACTTCCAGCACCACAAACCAGAGACTAAGGCTGTGAGCACCAGGAGGGCAGCCCTGTGTGGGAGTAACTGCTAATGGAAAACAGGGTCCCTTAAACGAAATCTCTGCCGGCATTAACTCCGTCAGAGACAGTGGAAGATGTCGGGACATCTCCCCAGAGGGAGAATCTCCAAAGAGTTCAGAGGACATTTCCTCTGGGGCTGAGAGCTTGGGTATCCCTTGGAGAAACTCAAAAATAATGCGGGATAAATGTGGGTGACATGTAATACGGCATGGGGAAATCACCCACGGTTCAAAATACCTGCAGCCTGCCGGGGCGGTTCCCTCCTCAACCGAATCCCCTCACGACTCGCCCCTGCGTCCCACAGAAAGCGGCGGGAAGGACGGCGGAAAAAAAAGGCGGGAAAAAAGGCGGGAAGGGCGTTGCGGCCAGCAGGTGGCGCACGCACACAGGCGGTGCCTGAGGGCGCCGGCCCGTATGGATATGGGCACGTATAAAATACACACAAATTATACACTTACATAAATCTCTACATCAGCGCTCCCCCGACCGCCTGAGACACCCTCCTGTTTGATGTCCACAGAAAAAAAAAAAGGGGCCGTGGTCCTTTACGGCCCTTTAGAGCATCCCACACCTCCAGGCCTGTGTCTGCCCCCAACCTCCTCTCCCCAGACTGGCAAAGAGGCAAAGGCACCACAGAGAGCGATTCCAGAGAAATTGCCTTGTGCCTCTCCCGAGAAGGGCCCACGCCTTTTGTGACTCACACAAAGAGCCATTTCCACAGATTTTGGGGTGATTCCCAAGAATCTCTCCCCCTTTTATAGGGTTTCCCCTCACAGACCCCATTCTTGCACGTGGGCATTGCACACAACGTTTTGTACTGCTGGCCACTTCGGGGTTACCCACTGAAGGGATTCCTTAATGTATAAATCCAGCATTACAGTGTCGTTTGATGGAGGAAGAAAGCTCACACATGGCTTACAGGCAGATGTAAATTTGACCAGAACAGGATTCCTGGTCCAAGTCTGCTTGAGCTACACATCATTCCCTCAGCACCACCATGAGACAATGCTATCACACTGTGTCAGACAAATCCCTGCCAACGTGAGCTCAGAAAGAGGAGGTGAATTGTCTCAGTGACAGTGAGCCATTACTGAGGGAGGGAAAGGACAGAAATGCTGATCCTGAAATGCTGATCCTTAACTGCTGCTCTAACCATTGGGACCATCCTTCTGAAAACTGCCATCTGATCTTCCTGCCTCACTCTCTTCTCTCACACACAAGTCAGGAAAGTCTGTTCAAATCAAATCAAAATGAAAACCAAAACCCGAGCAGTTCGCTTTTACTGCAGGGTAGTGCATATGAAGGTGACTGCGCAGTAACTCATCGTTACAGCTCTCAAACTGTGATGAAATAAAACCTAGGGACGTTTCCCAAAAGGACCACAGTCCATCCGGCTGCAGCTCATAAGCTGGAGAGCAGCTGATAAAATAAGCACTGAGAAAGGCAAAATTTGAGTGATGCAGCCACCTCAGCATCTCCAAAAGCATTTGTTCCTAGAAATGCACTTGGGAAACATCTTTCTCCCCCAGTGCATCGCCTTCCTCACAGGAAGGTAGGAGGAAAATAAGCCTCCTGCCTTAGAGTACAGTATTTTACTAAGAACAGTAGCTGGATTGCGATAGGATCAGACAATTCCCTCTCTTGAATGATGCCATCTCACACTATCTGCTCAGGGATCTGTACCAAAGTCTGCTGGCAGAGGGACCTGACAGGCTTGTTCCTGCTTGTGGGGCTGAGTAAGTTCATTAGGCTTACAAGGGAGAACAAGCTCAAATAAAGTGCACACACCACTGTGCCCTGCCTTAATGAAAATGTATGATCACCAAACAGCTGAGACCCAAAACGCTGCTCACACAAAAGAGGCACATGTCCCTCAAGTTAACAAAGCTTTATTTTCTATCAAAACTTCTAAGGCAAAGTATTTGGTTGCTGGGTTTGGGGTTTATTTTTTGGGAGGGGCATAAGAAGCTGCAACTGGGTCTCCTGAGTTTCTGGATGTGTTTCAGAAAGCACTTGAAATATCAAGGTTGTCAAGATAATAATTGGAAAAGATTTATATCTTTTAGTAACTTGATGACATTTTTACAATCAAGATTTTGCAAAATATCATACAAGCACTGACCATCTTTTCTGCTATTCCCCATTTTTGTAGCTGAAGGTAACATTCATTCAAATCTAAAAGATTTACACCTTGAAAAGAAATATAAGCATCTAATTATACAGGTTTCTCTCCAGAAGGGGGAAAAAATGTCAGTCCTGTGCTGCACTTTTAATTTTGCCAGACCTCAAGTAATGAACATTTGCCATGGGTGTTTCAACACTGCTCTGCCCACTAAGTGTTCCAGAATATATGACCCAGGCTTTCTTCTGACAGCTAACTAATTGATTCTCAGAGAGAATCAGCTTTCCAAAGGTGAGGGAAAATGATCTGTGTAATCATTTTTTGTGACAGCAAGCACAGCTTTAAAGGAAATAAAAATTTTACTTGGAATATGATAAAAAGCATTTCAGCAAGCAGGATTGGGTTGGCTCATGTTGCTCCTGAGAAGAAAAATATATGCGTTTTTTTTTACTTTGTTCTATTAGTTGTGATAGAGAAGGTTGAGATTTAAGGTTATCTTTTTTATGTCCACTTTTATCACCAACCTTTCCAATGATCTTGTTCATTGTGCCTGCAGAAACTAGGGCACATAATGTTATGCCATTTGCAACCCATTACGGAATGTTGTTCCAATGACTTGCAATCGAGTGCAATATAAAGCTGTTTATAAGGCAGTTACTTGAGTACAGAGTTTAACATAACTAAAAGATATTGAAAAGAAAGGTTCCCAGAGCCAACGTATTTTTATTTGCTCATAAAACTATTTTGGAACTTTAATATTCAAGCATAAATTTAAGCCAAATTAAAGCGCTGAAATGTTTACTGAGAGTCGTATTTTAGGAACAAGTAACTTCAAAAGCACTAAGAAAACAAAAACTGGGATGTGAAGGCATACCTCTGCACAGGACAGCAAAACTCAAACAGGATGGTTTAGCTGGAAAACAGTGAGTTCACTCAAAGTGAGAAGTAATGAATAACCCTCTTATGCAGGTGCTTCACATGCACAAATCCCATCAAACACAAGAGGCTGAGAGACATGTCCAAGTCCCCTTTGAACATCAGGAAAAGCTCTAAATCAAAAGTACATTTCCTTAAGAGGGGCAGGTCTTTGGGAGGTAAAAATAGTTGAGCTTTGCTAATTTAAGCCCAGGACTTGAAAGTGTTTTGCAAATGGTCTGGGCTCAGCACTGCTCCCAGGAAGTGAAGGTGTTACTGTGTCCTTTTTATAGACTGTGTGGGAAGCAGATTTTTGCTCTCATATTTTGAAACATCAACCATGAGGTAGAAAGAATTTTGAAGCACGTCTGTCCTTAATGGGGTTTTAGGTCAGCTGCTGCTGCTAGAATGCTGAACCATTAGGCTGATTCAGCACAGGAATTTCTGTGTTCCCAAAACTGAGGGGAGAGAGGCTAAAGGCCATCACACAGGCTGGGGAGCAAATTCTACTCTATCATACCATGAGTAAGTGCTGTGTGGTTACTGACAGCCCTGATCCTACGGGAAAATCCTCTTGTCATGGACCCCTGTATGAGCAACCAGGAGCAGATGCTGCGGGGCCAGCACAGCACCCAACCCTGGATTATCCCAGGCAGAGGCTGCCCGGGGCCAGGAGAACCATTGCCCTACTGGAGCAGCCCTTTGGGGCAGGAGCAGAGGCTGAGCTCTCTGGGAAAGGACAGCCATTCTCCCGAGGAACTCTGTGGTGGCATTTGGCAGTTTCATTGCTTTCCACATCTTCTGATGGTTTGCATTACTGCAAAAAGGCAGCACAAAGTGGAAAAAGCACATGTTTTCAGAGTTCTGACAGTTTATACAGTGTGCCATGCAAGATGGCTCAACTATTTTCCTTTCTTGAAAAAAAGATTCCCCTGAGCAAGCCTTAATTCCCAGTTCCAAACTGACTGGCAATTAGGAGTAGATGAGCACTCCACGCTCCATCACAATACAGTTACAACTATTTAAAACCCAATTAATTCTCTTTCTAACTTTCCCATCAAGCTGTAAAGTTCCAGTTGGCAAGGATTTTTACTTTGATTTTGAATCCCTGCTTGGAAGATTAACTGAAAATGGATTTGGCTCGAACAGCTGCACCGAACATATTTTGTTTTATTTTGTTGCCATCTCAAATAACAATACTTAGCACTCTTCATCTTCAAAGCATTATACAAACATTGAGTCACATCCCCTCACAACAATCTCGTGACATCACCTTCTGTGAATAAAATCATTCTCGCTGCAAAGAGGTGGAGAAGCAGCAAGAGATCCACAATTTGTGCAGGGTCACAGGAAGAGCCCTCAGCTGAGGCAGATAGAGGAGACAGGGGTTCACAGATCCCTTCTGGTCCTGACTTCATTAACCTCCACTTCTGCAGGGTGGGGGTTGCTTTGGGGTGGGCTTTTCTACCCTTATTTTTTCAGCTCTGTTCATGCCAGGATAGCAGCCATGGTAGCCAGTTGGGCATGTAGCAGCTTGCAGGGGCTCATGCCACCACCTGCCCTGGCACCTGAAGTCAAGCATGCACGGCTGGGTCCAGGGCAGGGGGTTCCCTTTTCCCTCACTGACTAAATGGTATTTTGGGCACAGTCCTGTGCAAGTGTGTCTCTGCCCTCAAGTCACTGAGGCCATGGATTTCATTCCTTTCAGCAGGGAAGGAAGATGATCCTTCTCTTCAGCCACACTCAAGCCTGACCAAGTCATGATCTCTGACGAGTTCACTGCCAGTGGGGGAAAGCAGTGCCAGGGCCAGCCCTTAATCCCTGAGTGTTGTTTACTCAAGGCTCACACACTGCACACGTGGCTTACAAGCCTAAATTAGGAACCTCAGGTCGCTCTGAACTCAGTGGAGAAAGGTGCCTCCTTTCAGGGGGTAACTCAGAGAGCTTCATTTAGGCTCTGCTGACTACAGAGAGCGTCTGTGCTCCTAAATTAGCCATCTAAATCAGTAGTCTGTGTGAAGAAAGTCGTGTGAATACATCCCTATAAATACATACTCTCTGCAGTGCCAACTCCCAGAAAGTGAGTGAACGTCAAACATGTAGAACACAGAGCTATCAGGGCTTCTTTTCCTGAAGAAAACTGACAAAACCCCCCATGCTATTCATGGTCCTTTGCACATCCTGGTTTGTTTCCCTCTTTATTTGGCTTCTTCCTAAACATCTAAAGAGATTTTTAAGACTAAAAGAATTGGATTATTCCCTACGTTACCTAGAGAGCCCTTTTCCAAAGCATTCCAAGGCACAAGCAAGGAAACTACTCCTCCTGAGGCATGACATATATGTGGTGACAAAATCTAGGTTTTGGTGAACTTACACCTTTGTGAGGTCAAACATCCTTGTTTCTAGACTGGGAGGTACTGGGAAGAATGTGCATCACGAGGCTGAATCATTGCCAGGCCCGTTATTCCTGCACAGCAGCTTTTAGCAAATTATTTCACCTTCATCCTGCCATGAGGTACTCTCCATCTCAGAGACCACTGCCAGGTGCTTCTTCTGTTAAGTCCTAGTGGCAGTTTTTGAGTGCAAATTGTTCACAAAATTCCCAAAATCAGCTGAATTGTTACTGCCTTGAGTACAGGAAATTCCAGATGGGAAGAGGATCCTTCAACTAGGAAAGCTGGAGCCAGTGAACCTGAGCACAGAAGGACTAATGAAACTGTCCAGAATCTCACCTAGACATGAGGCCACTCTTCTCAGCATAAATAATCTTTTTCTGGTATCTCCAACTAAAAGAAAAAAAAAAAAAACAAATAAACTCACCACTGGTATGCAGCTTTCCAAGTAGCAAGTCTGACTCCAGAGGTGAACACTGTTAGCAGCACTGATCCAGTTCGTGTCTTCTGCAGCACTTTCTGGCATTTTAAGTTCCCCACAGAGAGCCATTTATGGCCTTTCTATCACTGGGGTAGTAGGAACACATAGAGACACCAAGAGCACATACAAAACGCAGGAGGATAGAAAGAGGATGCAGCTTAAAGAATTTTTGAGAACTTCTTTCTCCCCTTAGCAACCTCCAATTGATGGTTTTTGTTTTATTCTGGATCCCCTTTGTTCCTTCTGAGACTGTATTAGCAACTGCACACCTGGGGACTGAAATGAACCCCTTGTACTCACTACAATGTATCAAGTGTGCAAGAAAGTAATTTCCCTATATTTATCATCTATCTCTACACATTCTGGTTGCAGAATGACAAAATACTGCACAATAATCTGTGTGATGGAAGAAGCAAGAACAAAAATCTTGTGCTGTTCCTCCTGGACTTGCTTATGTGCAGTGAATTAAATGGCACAGAAGGATGAGTTGAAAATGGATATTTTTCATTGTGCCATAATGCCACTGAAGTTTAGAGGGTTAAAATCAGGTTCCCACTGGCATTTCACCACATGCCATGTTAGACCTTACATGAGCCACTACTGAAGTTTCAGGCACTGCTTCATACCAGAAGAGTGTTTTCTACAAGATTCACTTCACAGGAGCATCACTTTTTTTCAGGTTTAATGAAGTGATGAGCTGTGGAATGAAAAGGAAGAAAGGTAACCAAAGGCCTGTATGTATTTATTACTTCAAAGTGAAAACAGTGCAGACTGGAAGGGGGAAAGGTTCAGTAAAAGCCGTTTCAGCAGAGAAATTTAAAATTATTCACATATTCCTTGGAAAGAATCCACGGCACTTTCATCTGGTAAGAGTGGTGCTGTGTTAGAAGTTGTGTCATCTGCAAGAGCAAGAAAATAACAACCTAGCTAACACTTGATTCTGAACCAGTTGACTTGTCCAAGAGCAAACAAAGAAGCCTGAGAAGAAGAGGAGAAAAAATACACCCTGACCAGTCCGGGGTCGAGAGGAAGTTTTGTGGACTGTAATAGCACAGAGCCCCTCTCCTAAGAAACAGCTGTTATTCCAAATGGCTCCTGAAAAGCACTTTTATGAAAATTCCATTGCTAAAAAAAATAAACAAGGAGGCAGAACGACCACCAAAAATATACAAATAAAGAGTAAAAATACACATGTGTATGTAATATATATATATATAAATGTAAATATAGACAGAGAATGAAATGTTCTCAGATAAATTTGAGACACCATACAAAGAAAATGTGATGTTCTTGCCAACCATGGACAGAAAAAGCCCAGCGATTGTGGCCATTAAAGATTTATAGGAGATTCCTGTAAAAAGCAAGAGGCAAAAACCCAGAAGTCACCAAAGCCATTTCATTAGACAGGCCAACTTAATTAATTTGTTCAATTTGCTTCTCTTCCATGCAAGGGTGTAAATGCAGGTTGGGAAGCAGGAGGCTAGAGGTGATGGGAAGGAAGCTCATTAGGAAGCAATAAAGAAGGAAGAGACACCAGAAAATGAATGGTAGTTCATTGGGAGAATTTTAAAAAATGCCATTTGTCTTCATGACACGGAGGCAGAGAGCTCAGCAGGCCCAGGCACGGGGAGGGTTTGCAGGGACCCCTGGCTCCTGCTGGCCTCTGACCTCAGTGCTCAATCAAGGCAACCCTGAGCTGTGCACGGGGCCACTTTGGAATATCTGGCCAGCAGAGTCCCTAAAGGCTATAGGGCAGAGGCAGAATGGAGACACCTAACACACCTGATACAGGGTGCCAGCAGCCTGCAGATCACCAGAGCCACGGCTGAAAATTGAAAATGCAAGCTCCCACACACCTCAGCCTCTGCCCAGCCTCACCTGACATGTCACACACAGAGCTCCTTCCCACTCCATGCCTGTGTGACGTGTGTTGATATCACTCTCTGAAGGAGCATTCCATAATTCCATGCTAGACTGGAGTTAAATGCTCTTGAGCTGGGGACCATTTATCCAGGCAAAAATTTTACTTCTGCCTAGAAACTCATTTCCCATGAGCAGGAATTCAGAGGAAGGCCAGCTCCCCATCAGGAAGCAGGATCCACACATTGAGCCAGCAGTCTTCTCGAGGAATCTCCATGAGCCACATCCCATAAATAAGTCAGGCTCAATTATTTTATATCAAAACAATACCTTCGCTTTAATGAGTGCAACTGCCAATACAGAGAGCCCCGCGTTATGAATCGCTGTTTTCTCCTTCCCAGCACTTTCTAATTTCCTGCTAAGGAGGCAGTGGAATGGGGTCATTAATCTGAATTAGGAATACCCTGACCTGCTCTGCACTTTATCTGCTAACATTTTCTGGCACTGCAGTATCGGAGGGGGTTCTGTATGTGAGACAACAGGGGGATGTGAGAAATGTAGCTCCTGATTTTAAATAACCTCAGAAGAGGTGGATTTTTACTAGCAAACTCTTCAATGTAAAAACAGCACAGGGTTGTCTGTCTTGAAACATCACAGGAAATGTGTTGAGCATACAGCAGATAACATGTTCTTTTAATGAACTAGCATGGGGACTTTTCTGCTTTACCTTCAAATTAAATATTGGACTATTATTGAAAATACACAGATGAATGAGATCAACAAAACCACTATAAACAGAAATATAGGGTATTAAAATAAAAAAAGAATACAACTAATAACAATGCTCAGAAAATTAATGAAAACACTGTTCCATTTATAATGCAACTTCCCTCACCTGGGAGGGTCCTGACATAAGACAGGTCACGCTGGGTCTGTGCTTTTCAAGCAGAATTGCACAAAGACACAGACATGATATAGCCCGAGGGCTCCACTATCTGAAAACACCTACACACTCCAGCCTTGCTCTCTTTTTTTATGATTATTTTCATGGGATAAAACAGCCAGTGCGAGCTGTAGTCACGGAGTGCATTCCCATTGCACGTGGCACAGGACAGACTCGCACCAACAAAATTCCACAGCCAGCACTGAGCCCTCAGCGCTGCCCACACTCATTGCCAGCTGTTTGACAAAGGAATGCACCTCCCTCAGAATAACTTTCCACAAATGGATAATCCCTGCAAAGTCAGTGGGAGTTTTCCACAGGATTTAAACTGCTCATGGAAAGGAGAAATTCCAGCAGCCAGCCCAAGGCTGTGATGAGCTCGTATGTGAGGTCTCCCGAGTTTCCAGGGCTCCTCTGGCAGGACTGGGCCTAATTCAGAGAACAGACTCACAAAGGCCACGCCTGGAATGGTGAATATCCCCCACCTGGGACTGAGCATCCTCAGCAGCAGCAGCACCACGGGAAGCTTTGGCTGTAGACATGGAAGAAATGCTGCACACACATCTAACCCAGAGAACACGGCCAATTCTCACTATGAATTACTCAGTAATTATTGTCCAGCCTCTCTATGCATTTGAAAAGCCAAGAAGATTAAAAGCCATATTTCCCCCCCCATATTTCTTTGGTAAAATCCTAATTTTCTCCTGCCTATGGCTGTTTAACTATGCCAAAATCCCTCCAGCATTTAGTTCTACTCGGACCTGAGTGATCTTTCCTCTGCCCCAAACCCCTGGCTCCCAGAGTGGCACATCTATTATCAGAGCTGGATAAGGTGATAAGCAGTTATATCTCACAGTGCTAACGTTTTTCAGTTCTGTGAACCTCACTGCTAAATGTGTACTTAGGCAGACTAGGATTTAGAGCCAAGGAAGCCTTAATTAAGGCAGAAGAAGAAGCTTTGCAGTTGTTCAGATTTCTGTGCTTGTTATTTGTTGGCTGTGCCTTGATTTTTCTCAAGAAGGAGACAATCAGCTCATTTCAGCCTCTGCTGACATGACAGCGAAGAGGGAGAAAAGCTAATGCTGTGCTCCTGAAGCTGACAGGTATTAAGAAATAGATTTGAAACTTTGAGGCTAAGATGCCTCCAGTTTTTGTCCAACAGATTCCTCTCCAAATGAGCAGTGCTGTGGTGTTCCCTTCCCTCATCCTTGCACAGCACACAGCAAGAGAACATGAAATGAAATGTTGCACTGGAGGCAAGATGAGCACTGACAGGTGAGCATTGACAGGTGAGCACATTTCTTCCCTTATTTGAAGCAAAGAAGTTTTACAGGAACAGAGTTTTCTCTTCCGTGCAAACAGATTACAAAAAAATGCACCATACAGGCTACAGAACCAATTTTCTTTTTGCTTTTGTTAACTTTTGTTAACATGTGACACTCCCAACAGACAGGATGGAGTTGGAGAAAATGAAAACTGCCTATACAGCTTCCTACCATTCACAGTCCTGCTACCTGTGTCCCATCTCCCTTTCTTGTTACCAGGACACAGGAATTCCCATACATGATATAACTCCCTGACTTAAAAAGACATTTTGTGCTGGAAAAAAAAAAACATTAAAGGGGGCAAAGGGCTGGGAGCTCCTGTCTTGATTGACTTCATTTATTTTTAAATATGTATGCTGCTATACAAGCTAAAAAGAGCAAGGTAGCCTTTAAAAGTGTGGGTGTACCCAGAAGGAACCTCTCTGCTGCTTATTCAGCTCTACCTTCCTTCTATTCCAGACGCAGAACTGCAAAGCACGGAGCTGATGACCTGTGGTTTGACAACTACTTTAGGACCAGGAAACCACTTGCTCTACACTGAACTGCCACTGGTTTGCTTTATTTTCTTCTCCTATTTTCAGCCTTTGACTATAAAAAAAAAATTATGACATTTTGGCAAACAGCTCAGAGTGCAGGAGTTGTTGGTCAGCAGTCCTGCTGCCTCAGCATGCTGCCTTTGCCAGAGGCTTTCAGGAAACCCATCTCTTTTTTGGGCAAACTTTAGCAGTCCCTGTTGTCCCCAGGGCCCACACAGACACTCCCTCATGGCTGTGCCCCCGTGTGTGAGCACATCAAACAGCCCCCACCAGCCTCCTTTATTGCACACTACCAACCTTTGAGGAATGGCATCGTTTCTCAAGGAAAACCTTTGGGATTTTCCACTGACACTCCACCCCTGAGCAGTCCTTCTGTCCTAGAGGTGGGCATGTTAAAAATAATAAATTCTATCCCCAAATTAATTCCTTGTCCCATTTGAGTTGTGACACCAATAGGTAAATCCTAAACTTTATTTCCAAATCCCAGTAAAGCCGTAACACATTCTAACACTTTTTTTTTTTCTCTCCTTCCACTGCCATCCAGTTTTTCCAAAGGAAACAGAGCAGCTCTTTTCATGAGCTTTTTGAGAATTTTGGAGGCTGACACTCAGCCATGCAGCAATTCCTAGAAAAAGGAAAGCAGAACAACTGAACATTTGAACTCCCACAAATAACCTCCACGACGATTTTCCACATGACCCAGAAGAATTATTTTTAGAACCAGAAAAGTAGCTTTATTCTCTATTTTCATTTAGTCCTTGCAGTGTTGGAAAGGACATTGAGTAAGGATGAGTGTTATTATTTCTCCGTGATGCGGATTCCCTTGGAAAAGCAGTGATTCCTAGAAGTACCAGGCATGATGAAGACAGGCTGTTCTAGGCACAGTGTAACTCACGGTGAGAGCTGCTCCTTCCCGAGGATTTTCAACCAAAGTAGGCAAAACAGAGCAAACAAAAGATGAGGAGTTTGTTTTGGAGGCCAGGGACGTTCCCTAGCTCCTGTTTTGCTGCAGTTTTGTGTGAGATGGGACAAGCCACCAACCCCTCCAGACTTTAGACTCTACTCCCTGCTCAACAAGTGTTTTCTGCCTCCACTATTTTGCCATGGACTGAGAGGTTTAGAAAAAAGCTCTGAATTGCCCTTTTCCACCTCAGACCCAGCAGGTGACTTCCCTCCATCCCTGACTTCTGCTTTCCACTCTCCAGGGCCTGGGGGCACCAGGTGCCACAGAAGAGGCTCAGTGGTGCAAACCAAACCATCTCATTTCCAGTTTTGACACCTCCATGCCCTCACAGCCCACAAGTCAGGTTATTTCCACAGCATCCCTGCTGCCTTCGTTTCTCAGTGCATACATGGTGCTCAAAAGCCCAGCAAATGAAAAATGCTCATGTCCACCTGGCAGAACCCCACAAGATCCCAGCTCCCATCAACCCCTCGTGAGTGCAGTGCTGAGGGGAGGTACAGAATGGGCTACCTTGCACCATGATGTGGTATTTCCCACACAAATTCACCTCCCTGATTTGCCAATCTCTTACTTATTTCTACAGCCTGAGGACAAGCAGCAGCCAATGACAAATGCTGTGTAAGCAGATTTTTCTGTATGAATCACACAGAACTTTTAGCTGCATGGCACAGGAAATGAAGCCATAAATTCTATTTACTTACCAGGCCATTACATACATCATATTACAGACTAACACAAACTCTGATGAACTCATCTAAAATGCATCTCAGCAAATGGCTGTGGAGGAGCTGAGCTCTGTTTGAAATCCATGAAAATTAAGGAGATGCATCAGTTGGTTAAAATGGATTTGGGATTCATGCCTGGGTTCCCAGCACAGGTGAGAACCAGAACCTGGTTCATGTCTGGTTTACTCCTTAATAAAGGAATTTCTTTGAAGTACATCAAAACCTCCCATAGCATTTATATCCCTGTTTCTCAAATTAAACTGGTTTATGCTGACCCCTTTGTGCTGTGCAACGCTGCAGGTGAAATACCTTGGCTTAGGAAATGCTTCTCTTTAAAGCTTTCCCATCTGAGGTGTCTCTCCTGCAATATCCAGTTGAGATACCAATAACAACATGGATACAGGTTCAGGCTGAACACTGGAGTGATTTTTAAGATAAAAAAATATTCCAGGAGAATAATCATGTTCAAGGAACCACTGAAAAGCTGCTGTGAGCACCATACAACTTACAGCGAATCAAAAGGAGAAACCCAATTACAGAATTTATAATTTAGGAATTTTGTACAGTGGTTTTTATTTTGTGGCCTTACAGAGACTCTTGAAATTTAGTATGTGTTATCTGTTGGTTATTTATCAACTTGTGACATACTATGCTACTTATTTAAAGGAAATTGCATTAATTTGCATGTTCTAAGAGGCTATCTTGGTTTATCCCCATTTTATGTGTAGGAAGAGTTAAATGACAGACTGCAGGAATGTCACAGGAGGTATCTGTGCCTCCCTCACTATCTGCAGGGCACAGCCCAAGCTCCAGGCCAATGCAGAAACTCATTTACTGTGAAAACAGGTGCAGGAACA
Source organism: Erpornis zantholeuca (assembly GCA_013400515.1). Taxonomy (NCBI): domain Eukaryota; kingdom Metazoa; phylum Chordata; class Aves; order Passeriformes; family Timaliidae; genus Erpornis; species Erpornis zantholeuca. Next base: position 276,501 of record VZTN01016958.1, on the reverse strand, counting down.
TTCCCAGAACAGACGAGGCAAAGCCACCATTGGCCCTTCTTCCTTTGCCCCTTCCCATGAGCCCTGCTCTAGAGGAGATTATTTTTACCAGAACATGTAAAGGTTGTGGTGGTGCTGTCCCAGCAGGGAGTGGGTGGCTGGCAAAGGCGGGCACTCAGCAGGGTGCCAGCTGCCCTTGGCATTCTCCCGCCAGGTGAGAGGTGCAGCACCGCTCCTGCCACAGAACTCAGCCAGAACTCTTTCCCTCTGCCCACGGCCAGGGAGCTCCTGGAGAGAAGCTGAGAGTCCAAGGGGAGGGGCAAGGTGAAATAAATTTCCCAGCTGAGCTCTGGAACCTGGTGGGTAGGTCAGGGCACAGAGGCTCAGGGAGCTCAGTGGCTGTGCCTCCTCATCCAGGCCCTGAGCCTGGATGGACCAAACTCCAGAGGCCTCTGCCAGTGGGGCCCACCTCCATCAGATCCTTGCTCGAGGCACAAAGTTCTCATGTTTTTGGGGGGACAGGCCATGAATCTCCTCTTTCCAACAAGAACCACATGAGAATGAATTTGTGTTTTGCTGCTCTTTCAACCTACAAATCTAACTAAACAATTAAATCTGCCTTTTTTTTATTAATAAGCAAAGATCATCATTGAGAAGTCGGAATTGAGAGAGGCTTTTTTTTTCTTCCCCCCAGGTTTTGTTCCTTCTTTCCCCTCAACAAATGAAAACTCTGATGCTGCAGAGGCCCGGAGAAATTTAGCCATAATTCAAGCAATCACACCCACATCTCCACAAGCGTGCAGGATCAATGTGCCAGGTTTTGTTTGCTTAGGTGGCTCCCATCATTATCTGATTTCTTTCCCTCCGTGGGTCATGGCTGTGCTGAGAAGCACATCCAATTTATACAAATAGCATTTTAGCTCTTTAATTAAAATGCAGCATAATCACCAACAATTGAACAGCCATCACCGAGGCACGAGGCAGAACAGCTTGTTAGACACAAGCCACAGAATTAAGGCTGGAGATGATTTTCATTTGTTTCCTTATTAAGGAACATAAATGAAGCCTTATATGATTTGAAGATGCTTAGAGAATATAGGTATGAGCACTTGGTGGGTTAATCACTTCCAGACAGAGGACTATTGGTAATTTCTTTAATTACAGTACAACTAATCAAACACAGAACACTCAAAAGAATTGGCTGGTTCCTATGGATTAGACTGCAGGGGTCCCATCTAATTTCAGCGACTTAACCCACGATTTCCAGTCATGTATTTCAACTCCAACTCCAGAACAAAAACCAAAGCTGTGTAGCAGATGGTGAGGTTATACACCAGTTTCTGTATTTTTATTGAATACAGCCACAGCTGAGGTTTGGTGGGAAGAGAACATTAACAGTCAAGTGAACGGATCCAATGCAGCTCTTGCTACGGAGTCAGGGTAATCAGGTGAAACTTGCTGCAAAAAGCTAAGTTCACAAACCCATAAAAGTCACCTAATTGCAACCTTTGTTCAAAAGAGCAAATACAACTGTCAAAGCAAGTGCAAGTGTATAAACTGCTGCCTTTGCTTCAGTGTTTAACACTGGAATTTTTCTTTATATGGCAACTTGATTACATTTATTTAGGGAGTTTCAATGCATTAAATTATTTACTGTCATTCCCTTAATATTTTCCTGAATTACTTCATTTTCTATTTATTTTTAATGTGCATTTTTCACATTTTTAAAAGCTTTTTATAAAATTAAGATGTTTATATTTGGCTGATTCTGACATAAAAATAGAATGAGACCAGTGAGTCAGAAACCAGCTCTTGGTAGAGAAGACCTAAAGAATCTTAAATGTACTCACAGTGACACATGGAATAATAATTATTTTTACATGGGCTGTGATGGAGGAGGTAATAGAGTATATTACAATGCATGAAAATAATAACCTGTCTTTAATCCAACATATGGTTTTCATGAAAGATGAACTTAAACTACAGACCAACCAGAGGGGAAGAAAAAGGAAGGCCAGTGACTGAACATGGGGACAGACAATTTACTACCTTAATATTAATAGAGAAGGGAAAATATCTTTCTGGCAGAGTCTACTCACACAAGAATGAAAAGATAAATTTCAGGGAAATTCCCTTTATCAAATCCAGCAGATGGAAAGAATGTAAATGGCATCCTTTGCTTCCCCATCTGAAAACAGAAAGGGATTGCCCAAAGAGTTTGAGACACCTCTGGATTTTCACAGCTGATTTGTAATACTCACTTCTGCTTCTCGATTCTCCAGAGACCTTGGTATCCTCCTGTTAAATCTCATTTATAGCCCAGCCAATTCTCACCTCGAATTTTCTAGGAGCCTTCTGACCTCAGGTCCACAAAGTTAATTCTTCCTCATAATTTATCCTTCTTTCCAGCTAATTCAATTACTGCTTGATTAGTGACACAAGACAAAGGAGAAAATAAGCCTGGGATATCATTAACAAACAGAGGCAGGGAATTCACCTGCAGGCTTCCATGAGAGAGCTCTTCAGTGGAGCACAGTGACATGAGGAATAACCTGGGGATCCCTGGGCCACCTTCCAGAGTGGCCCTGAGGCCACAGGATGGGTCATACACCTGGTCCTGCTCAGCACTGAGTCAGTGCTACAGGATCCAGGCTCCATCCTCTCTGGAGAGCTGTGCAATTGCCCTGAATCCCAGTTCCCAAATCTAAAAATAGTAAGAATGACGCTTGATTATCTCAACAGGAAGATAAAGACACGAGTGCCTTGGTGAGGGATAGGAGTGGTGTAAGTCACAGAGCTGAATGCAGAGCTGACAGCTAACTGGGAAATCTGCTTATCCGAGAAATGCTGGGTTCATGTTAGCCAGGGGAAGATGCAGCACTGCATCCCAACGCAGGCTGCTCTCTGGGATTACCAGAAGTAATGAATGATTTGCTGCACAAGCCTTCACGGGGAGCTTTGCTGACTACAGGAGAGTTTAATCAAACACTCAGAGGGTTCCCCAAATGCTCGAGCGAATACTCCAGCACACCATTCCTCCTCCTACCTGCTCACTTAACAGCATTTGCTCCCTGTGCTCTGAAAACAGTTCCCTTTGCTTTGGCTCCAGCCAGAGAGGATATGAGAGGGAAGTGGAAGGCAAATTCTGCTGGTCCCAGAGCTCCAGGGAGTCCTCCTGCTGTAGTTTGTTAAACGACACCATTAACAGTCCTGCTTTAACAGTCCTGCTCTCCTGCCACTCCAGAGCTGCTCTCAAGTCTGCACAGATGGGAAAATACTTTCCTCCTTCCCATCTCCTCCAGCTGGAAGAGGATTGCTCCTCTAGTAAATGCCACCGAGTAACAGAACCGTGCACTGCTGCAGCATGAGAGACATGACACTGCACCTTGTGAGGGCAAAGTTAACACACTGCTATGGAGCTCTACTGAGATAAATGCAGTTTTGCCACACAGAGCATGAAGAATATTAAAAAAGGCATCATTTCCCACCATGTCAAATTGGTGCCCAAAAGCAGAGTTTTTAGCATTCATCTAACTGGCCTTTTAACAGCATAAATAGAATATTGTTATTTCCAGTGCAGTGCTACAAAAGGTGATTTCAGAGAGAGTAGCAGGGAAAGCTGATGAACCTGACAAAAATAAACATTCTGTGAAGATGATGTTTCTGCTAGCACAGATGGGTTACAGCAAAAACCACTTACAGCCAGAACTGTGATTCATCAAAATTATTTCGCAGGGTTTGCCACGTGGTACCACAGCAGCCTGAGACATTTCAGGGATCTAGAAGGTGTCACCTGGTGTTATGCCCAGGTTCACATAAATACTCTGCTAGAGATAAACTCAAGAACCAGTTAAATCTTATCCTTCAGGGAGACTTGAGCTCTAGAGTAGGTTTCAAATGTAAAATTTTACACCCCGCCTCAAGAACCTGTATTTTTCTCACGCAGCAATTCAGGATATGCCGAGTTCTCCAGAACCACTGCAGCTCCACTGTTTTATGCTCCAGTGTTAACATATGCTTGGCTTGAGAACAGGGACGGCTTTAATCAAGGCTCATTTGGCTATTGTACTTTTGGAATTATGAGATCACCAAAGGACCCAGCTTAGGATAATGATAGTGAATAGAAAGACTTTGGCTTAACAGGGAAGTATAAATTCTGTCTTATGAGGATACATCCACCTTGTGCCAACTGGTTAAGCGGTGCTCCCACAGATGTTCCACACATACAAACTTCTCAAATGCCATCTTTTCACTAAAAAATGACCATAAAAATTAAGATGCTCAGCTGAAGACAACTGCTTCACCCAGTGCCACAGACATTTTTTCCTTATTTCACTGAAGGTTTTGAAGCATGCTTTGGAGCAGTGCTGTCTTTGGTCAGCACACTGGAGCTGATCCTGCAGTATTTACACAGCGGGTGTTGGATGGTGCAAACCAGAGTTAAGCCACTGGTGTTGAGCTGCCACTGCCACGTCCTTGGTGGGTGCAGGGGTAGAACCCCCCCTGCTACTGGAGGCAAAACCACAACCAAACAAACAGCTCCATGTAAGGCAAGGAAAAATTATTTGTTTTCCCTCGATCCACAGGAAGAGGAAGCTTTTCCAGGAGCCCATAGCCAGCGACAGACTATTCAGTGCCTGCGCCTGCTCGCTGCTGCCCAGCGCCACGGGGCAGCGAGGGAACAGCAGCATTTGGGGCAGCCCTGACACCCCCACCGTGCTGGGCAGGCATCTCCCACCCAGCAACACCCTGTGTGTCCTATCCCTGCCCTCCAGGATGCTCTGGATGTCCTGCAGCCCCTGTGCAGGTAGATGGCACACCCCCCAGGCAGGAACTCGGGGAGGAAATTTGTTGAAGGTGCAGCGTTTCCGAGCAAACGCACATTCACAGCTCTCCCTGAACAAGGCTGCCAGTATAACTGTGGTCAGAACCTGCTCCAAAGGAAGCTATGCTTATTTATATTCTGGAGACAGATTTGAGCCCTTAGTATCTTGTTTTCCATACTCACTTTAACAAAGCATGCCTTTTCCAAGGCTTGCTAATGAGCCTAGCATACTTAGGGAAAAAATGTAAAATATACAAACAAACTCACTGTCAGATGGGTTTTTCCAAGACCTGGACTGAAACTCAGAGAAATAAGAAATAAATGCTATGTCCCTCCAAATATCTTACAAACTCTGACGAAGAAAAAAACCCCAGCCTTGATTTTTCGGCCAAATCTCCCAGCTGCTTTTGCAATTCATAACAGGTCTGGCTGAAGAGTTGGTTCATTTTTATAAATCCAGTTCCTTTTCACAAAAAATGTTACATTACTAACATCCAAATCCTGATTATTTTGTGCTTAAAACCAAACTTTGTTGAAAGACAGTGCCTTTTCCTGCACTGCACTTTCACCCAACATACATGAAAGCACTTGGGAGTTTCTTTGGAAAGAGTGTGCCCCTTCCAGAACCGATGCTGTTACTCAGGGATTAGGATGACTGAATTTGAGAAGAAAAATCATAAATCAAGATAAAAAGATAGCATCTAAAATCTTGGCGATCAATAAACCTTCAAAACATGCACGACACTAAATCTTCAGAAATGACTTATGTCCAAAATTCAACTAATTGGCAAACAATCAGTGCAAGTTCCAAAGTGATAACATCACTCCAAACACCAGCATACCCAAATGTCAGGTTTTGAGGGATATATTTCACTGGATTTCCTTTATTTCATCCATGCTGATCAGCACTGGACTCTCAAGGATTCTTCTCCCTTCCCACAGGTGTAACATTTTTAAGGATCTCCTTGCTACTGGGATATGATTTCCTTAGAAACTCACGAGTCGTTTGTATTTTGTGCCTGAACTGCTGTAAGCAGACCCCAGAAAAGATTTTTGCTCTATATGCACACATTATTCATGAATTTGTGTGCAAATACCTCCACTGCAAATACACCTGGGAGTTGTCATCTGCCTCACCTGAGCAAGCTCTGCTCCACATGGGTTCTGTCCTGACCAATGACCAAAACCAACCCTCTGGGAACCCAAGGTGTTTCTCAGCAATGCCTCTGCCAGCCTTGCCACAAAGCTTTTTTCCACCTCCCAGCTCCATTCCCCGAAATAGCCCTGAAGTATTTCCAAAAGGCCAGCAAGACACAGAGCAACTTTCACACATGGCTTGAAGCCTCTTGTTTCTCATCTACTACTACACAGTGGAGGGGCCTGGGGAGGTCTGGAGCAGATTAAGCCTTTGCACCACAAATGCACCACAAGTCTCGATGGAGCTGCATCCCATAATGTGCTTCGCACAAGACTTACAAAAGTAAATATTGTAACTTCTGACATCTGATGAACTTTTCCTGCAGGAAAAGTTTCCTGATCTTGGCATGGGGCTCTCCAATGCCACAGCACACAGGAAACACTTCCATCCCTCAAATAACTAATTCATAGAATTTTGCTTAATGAAAATTTAGGAAACAAAAAATCACATCAGCATTTGCAGGTTGTCCTTCGAAGAAGGTGCCTGCCAAGGTCAAAAAGCAGTCACCTGAAATGGAATCAACCAGCCAAAGATTCAGATGGAAATTCAGCTTTCTCAGATCAAGTTCTCCAGCTGGTCTTGGTGTGGAGGGAAGCACTTCTTGCTGTGCTTCCTGAGCATGTCCTCACTCTGCTGCCAAGCACCACAAAGCACCACAGCCACTTTGCTCCTCCCTTGTGTCACGTTAGACACGAGGGCAGCTCAGTAACCAAATGTGCAGAAACTCCAGGGAAGCCCAAGGCAGCACAGGCACAGCCACACAACAAACCTTACAAATGCCACACCAGGGGACGACCTGGACCCAGTGCCACCAAGAACTCACAGGCACCCAAAGAGTGACACAGCAACAACCTGGAGCTCAAATCTCCTTTCCTCAAAAGTCAGTCTTGGAAGACTTCAGGGAGCAGAGCTCCAAACCCTAATAGGGATTTTGAGAATTCCAGAGTTTGCTGCTCCAAAAACACAGAGTTTGACCAGCCTGCTGTCAGAGCCGATTGCTACTAAACAAACATTTAACATGTGCAAATACTAAAAGATGAATTTCCTGTTTGAACAGTCAGCACAACAGAACATTGCCAAAGGAATCATTGCAACATCTGTCAACGTAACCAACCAACTTCCAGCCAGAAAACAGGACAACCATGATCTGCCACTGGGAGACAGAACCAGTGCCCCAGCACAGCCTCCCTATACCGAATTCCAGGTCGAGACAAAAGATGAGCAGGATGGGGTGCAAGGAATAGTTGCTGTGATCTCTTACCCTTCCCTTGCCACCCAAATAAGCCAATAATCAGCTTAGGAGTGAAAGCCCCTTGGGTACTTAGCAAAGGAACCACTCTCCAGGCAGTGACAAGTTTGAGACAGGTCTGTTCTCCCCAAAAAATCAAGTTGCTTATGACCACAAAGCTGCTTCCCTCAGACATCTCATTAACAGCATTATAAGCCTGGCCAAAGCTCCACAGCAGACATGTAAAGGAAACAACGTGCAAAGTGAAACAATGGCAATGCCTAGTCATTCATATTGACAAGAAATTACACTTCAAGTGTTTGTTAATAAGTAATTCCAAGGTTTTCACTTATTTTCTAAGCAATCACACATTCCTCATCGCTCACATGCAACCATTGCCAACGAAAGGGTTTCATTTCAGTTCTAAGGGAAAAGGTGTGGCTGCTGACAGCCCATACAGCACACTGCACAGGTGTGTGCTGCTCCCAGCATTCCCTTCCTGCATGGACTCACTGAAAAGCTGTTCCCATGTGCACTGGGACACTCTCATCCATGAGAGATGGCACTTTATCAGTGGAAGTGATGCTGGTGTGGCTGTGGGGGTTTTAACCTTTTTCAGGAACCAGAAATTCCTCTCCAGCTTGACTGCCTGAAAAGTTATGAGGGTTGTGTGCAGAAAAGGTAAATGTTACCAATTTTGCTTTTGGAATTATGTAGAAAAAGCAGAGGGAGCCAAATTAAATGCAGTTGGGTTTGCCCAGGTGGTTAAAGAATCCTCCAGTGCCAAAGAGGTGGTTTCTGGCCACAAGTGGCCAGGGGAAAATTTCCTTTGTGAACTTGCTGCCAGTGGAAAGCTGATGGAGACTTTTCTGAGCCGCTTCTTACTATTGAGGCACATGGAACATGCCAGGGAAAGAGAAAAGGAAGAAGAGAAAAGAAAGAAAAAGAGAGCATAGCAGAGCAGTTTCCATTATCTCAGCTAGCAGATACTACAGAAAAGCTGCAGGAGCAAGACACAGCTGATTCCCCAGTGCTCCCTCCTGGATACTGCACGGAGCCTGCAGGGAGAAAGGAGCTGCTGCCATCGCAGCCAGCTCGCATGCCCGCGATTTGTAAATGTGAACGGGGCCCTTCACTTCCAAAACCTTCTTCCTGTTTCTATTTTCAACTAAAAGGAGCCACTCAGAACTTGCAGAAGGAACTTGCAGAAGGCAGCAGGGCCCTAAAGCTGTCCTGGCTCGGGGTATTTGAAGCAGCAGCGGAAAATGTGTTTGGAAGTGGTTGCTGCTGCTCTTTGTAACTTTGTTAATAAAATTTGCAATTTTGTTTTAAAATACAGAAAGTAAACGTGGAAGAGGAGGGGAAAGGCGCAATTGGCATAGCTCATGTAAGACAGCCGAGTCAATATATCAAATATTTTCAGTGCCATACTCTGTTTCCAGCTCACTTCCATGCACTGTGGATGGTAGTTTCCCTCCATTCCCAAAGGTAGTTATCCTTTGGGATACCACCCCCAATATAATCCAGCTCATTACCAAGAAGCTCCCTCTCAATATCCAAGCTCAGTATTCTCTTTTCATTACTTTTATCTTACCAGTCTTGATTAAGCTTTTCCCCTCATTCTAAATCACTCCTTTATTACTTGGATATATTAATGCTCTCCCTCTCAGTGATAATCAATGGAACAGTTGCATTCAGAAAAACCCAAGACGAACATAATTAATTAACAAGAAAAATTTGTAAACCACTGCCACACTCTCTAATTAACCACTTCCCACTCCTGCACAATAGCAAACCCTGTCTTGAGAGTTTGGACTCAAATATTTGACACAAAGTTTGGAGGATGAAGACCCAAATGCTTCTTTAAACACACAGAGCAGTTTCCTGAAGTGAGGCCACGCAGTTTGAAGCAGTTAAATCCAGCTGGCTGCATGAACCATACAGCTGTGGCTTCCCTCAGCTCTTAAATAAAATATTAGGGTGTGTTTCTATTGTTTGTTGGCTGTCATCAGCCCATCTTTCAGCTGACGGGGGTTAAAGGCTATGTAGATTCCTGGGACAGCTGTTTGGTAATTGTCACAGGCAGTTACTTGGTAACCCAGGAACGGCAATCTCAGGAGGTGGATTCTTGGTTGCTAAGCGATAAATTCAGGTAAAATAACCTTTTCCTGGATTTTATTGCAACTACAGGCTCCAACTGTATAGTCCTGAGCTTTATTTTTTTTTTTCCCCTTCCTTCCTAGGGATGAGATTTTAAATTATTGCTGAATAACTTTGCTGGGATCTCATGCAGGATTGAGTGTGGGTTAAACGAAGGGGCACCATATTCCAGTGCTATTTAAAAGGATAAATCCACAGCAGGCTTCTACAGCAAGCTGCAGTGCATGCTGTTCATTTGCTGGGTGCAGAAGAGTGATTTACACAACAACAAGCTCAGCAAAACAGAGTGAGGGGCAGGTGCCCCTGCCTATTTTCCCTTTTGGGGAAAAGGAATTTTTTAAATTTACTTATTTTTGAGAAACTGCACCATCCATGTTTGAGCTGAGCCAGATGCTTTTGTGCCTGAGGCTCGCTGAGCAAAGCACTGCAGCACCACGATGCCCTTGGCAGCATTGTAGGGGTCAGACTCCCCCATGGACATGGAGTCCTGCAGCAGCTCTCCCACATGAGTGGCACAAGCAGGAGCTCAGAACCTCAGCTCTCAGTGCTCTGTAATTTCTTCACCTATGAACAGATACTGGCAAGATTTATTTTTCTGCGTGGTAACCTTATTTATGAAAGCCTTTGAGGGCAAAATCCTCTATCTTCATTTTCAACAAAGGTATTTTTATTGGTTGCTGCCTTATTATTATTTAGTAATTCTCATGTCCGTTTTCAAGGCAATTAATAAATCAACACGTGCCTTCCTCCAGAAGAGGTGTGCAAACACAATTTGGCTGAGTTGGCTGCACTAAGCCCACCCTGCTGCAGCAGAGCAGGACAGAGAAGGGCTGCGGTCAGGGTTTGGCTGCTGGATGCACAAGGAAGGTTCAGCACTGGCTCCACTGGGAGCTGGGTGGAGCTTCCCACAGGATCTGTGCAGCCACCCTCAGGTATCTCAGCCACCACCAAGGGCAGGTACCAGCCCAGTTCCCTTTTCAGGGATCTCCGACCAGCACAAAGAAAATTCCATCCCAATTCCTAAAATATCCCATCTTCCTGCAGAGCAGTGGGCATGGCCTCTCTCTAAGGATCCAAAGGAGGATGTTGGATGGAGGATCCCTGCCCTGGGATTGTGCTGTCTTTGCCACTTCATTTCCCAAACACACCAGAAGGACTTTGGAGAATTCTCTTTTGCTCCTCTCAAGAGGAAGAAACCCTAGGTGTCTCTGTGTCCAGACCCTTGTACAATAACCTGAGATCTGCCAACAATAAAACTCTCAAGAGCTGTTGAGCTGACACTGGGAACCTTCAGGGAGGATTTCCTGAAGATTTTCAGCCAGTTCTGCTACAGAAACCCAGGGAGCAAGAACAGTTCTTGCCTCACTGACAGGAACTTTACCATGTCCAGACTTTCCTTATTGCCTTGACCAGGAAGAAGTGAACTCCTTGAGCCATACTAAAAACCTAAGGATATCTCAGCCAGCAAAGGAACCCTTGTGCTCAGCTAATAACAGCTAAAGGAGTGACCTGAAACCAGAGGAGTGGTTTGAATGAGAAACACACCGACATGTAACAAACCCTTTTGTCACAAAGATCACAGAACTATTCCCCTTTCCATTTCTATAAAAATTACTGTGAAGGAAGAAGAAGATCTGGGTTGTGTATACACAAAACCAGGAGAAAAATGATGGTTTCCAGTGAGAGAAAAGGCACATTTTTCAGTGATACAATGTTTCTGCTTAAGGGAGAAGCACATTTGCTGATGTTTGCCCTCACACCTGGGGAAGATAGCTCACTCCAGGATGACCCAAGGCTTTGATCCTTGCAGGCTGCTCAGGGAAAGGCTGATAGAGTGCTCCAGCCCTGGTTCTCAACTGCAGAGCCAGTGCAGTTGTGCTCTCCACTCTTTTATGTGCCATATGGCAAGGGAGGGAGTCTGGCTGGGATTCCTTATTGATAATTTTAGCTTGATGCTTAATTTCTACAGCCCCAGGAACACAAAAGCTCTAAAGCTGCATTGTTGTTCAAGGTATTGGGTTTGCATGCAAACAGCAGATAGAAAATCCCACCTGCTCTGGAAGAAGTTAGGTAAAATGACACACAAAATCAATAGTCAGTGAAAGACTAGGGTCTAAAGGCAGTGGAGGTGCAAGGAAGAATGGGCAGTGGCTTTCAAACTCACAAAAAAGCACAGAAACAAAATCCAGTAGCTGGGAATGGCACGGGGTAGGGATGAGTCACATTTCCATTACAGATTTTAAAGGGAACCTGCATTTCAATACATCTCATTTACATATGTTAAAATCAGACCAGATGAAATATCATCATAATCTATACCCACCTATAAACCACCCATCCTAACCCAAATAAACCCTGTATCCAAATAAAGAGGCAAATATCTGTTTCTGTGCGATCTGAGGCTGATCCAGCACCTACAGAGTCAATGAAAACATTCCTGTTGAATCCAGTGTGGTTTGGATCAGCCTCCTCCCAAGAGAGAGTCTTATACCAGGGAATTTCCTCTAGCAGAAGGAGAACATCTCACATTCTGTCTCAGAACTGTCTTTCCATGCCTCAAAAAGACTTTTTTGAGGAAACAAGGTGCCATCTTTTGTGAGACATTTTCAGGCAGCCTTGAATGCCGAGCAAAATGACTTTTACATAGAAATCTCACTCATAAATGGTTATTAAATATGTTTCAAAATGCTACAAGGACCTATCTCAAGAATTAAGCACTATATTCTATCTTTGTGCTGTGCAGAAAGGAGACAAATGTCCATTCTTCCACAGCAAATATATCATCCTGTACCTAGGAGTCATTTCTTCCCTTAAAATAGCATTATTTTCATAATATTCTTTGTCCTTTTTTTTTTTATGTCTTAGATGATAATTAAACTTTTAATAATTAAGCAATGCCTTCCTCAGAATGGCCAGGCCCTGTTTCTGTTTCCTTATTCCCCTGCTGCTTAGGCAGCATCCCTACCTAAAGCAGCAGGGATTAAACAAGCCACGACTTTTTGGGACCCAGACAAACGGAGAGTAGAACGGAGACAGCAAAGGTTTTTAACTAACACAAACCTTAAAACAACACCCTCCTTGCTTGTCATTTTTGTCCCTTGACAAGATCTCCAGGAAAGAAAAAAATAAATAAATAAAATTTCTGCATTTTCAGTCTCACAAAAACCATGGGTTCTCCAGCAATGAGGCAACGGAAAAAATCAATACTTGCCATGTACCATGTAACCAATAGAATAAGGGCAATGATTTATGTATGGATGGATGCAGACTGAATCAGCTGGGGCCTCAAACACAGGCAGAGAGAGAGGGAGCGAGAGAGAAAGAGGTGTGGGGGTGAGCTGGACTGCAGTGATTATTCCTACACTATGGGCAGATTTTTTTTTCTGCAGCAATAATCCCCCTCCCTGGCACTGCAGGACGTAGAGGAAGGACTAGCAATGTGTGGAATATATGCTGGAGCAGCTTTTCTCTTTTTGCCTCAGAATAATGATGCTATGTTGAATATTGAGGTACAGTAAAAAAGGAAGAATGATACATGGGCTGCAGTCCTTCAGGCTTCCAGCTACCTCCACCCTAATAAAGAGCAGCCCAGTGGGGCAACGAGAAATAGTTTAAAGAGAGTCTAATTATCAACAGGATAAAAATGTACCATCACTGCTTCATGACAAGAAAAAGCAGGAAGGGTTCACTGAAGAGAACTACTTTTACCCCAGGAGTTTCTGCTGAGAAAATAGTTTTGTAAATTGGATTACCAGGGACACAGCGCCATAAGGTATTTAATGACTGTGGTAACTTTCAGGATATCTAATGCTGCTGTTGCTTTAGAAACAAAAGCATCATGCTAAAGATTTACTTGTCTGTTTGTGTGATGTAGGTTACCAACAAACACTTATCCAAACTATATTCAATGCTTTATTGCTGTACTGTTAATAAATAGCTTGTAGATGACTTTAAAGTGAGAGTAATTTGCTGCAGAAATGTCATACTATTTTATTAAAAATACCTCCTCTATAGTTTGTGCCAAGTGCTAAAATAATCCATGAACATTCCTGCAATTCCTCGGAATTCAGGCTGTATTTACATTTTGCAGAATCAGATGTTCGTTCAGGACTTTCAGTATCGTAGTTTGCCATGAAGTAATCTTGCTGTAATTAATATTTCTGCCACAATTACCACTGATGACTGAATCAATTCTCTTTTCTTTCTATAACATTTAGACCTTGGTATTTTCAGTCTCTCTCTTGAAAGGTAAAATATTTCAGATAATGCTACAGAACAATAGGAGGCCACCAGTTAAATACACCAGTTAGGCAACGTTAGATCAATTAAAGCTTTAAGAATTGGGGGATGTTTGAAAGCCTTGACTTTTACAGATGTCTGGGAATTTATCAGGTCAGAATAGAACAGAAATCATTTCCATTCTGCCTTCCCACACCATATTATGACAATATGCTCGCGAGATTAATCACCAGCTACCGAACAATTGTGTTTTATGGCGAAAATACCAATGAACATAGGGAGAAAATTAAGTATAAATAGGTTTTTGTTTTCTAATGAATGTGGTTACATGTCACTGGGCTTTGCACTTGAATTATAAAAATTCTGAGTATTTTGCATTTTGATAGCACTTACTTATACTGTGCTTAGCATAACAGAGCATACACCTGTATGGGCACAGCAAAAAAGCAGGAAAATAAGACCCTGAAAACAGAGTTGGTTTTTGATTTCCCAATCAGCTGACAGTGACAGACAACAATAAATTTCAGAGAATGAAAGTATGAAAGACATTCTGAAGCAGAATAAGTATAAACAGCTTGTTCTTAATTCAGTTAGAAAATCCTTCTGGTGGCAAACACTCAACAGCAGTAACAACTACCTGCTCCTAGATCCCTCATCCCTCTGTATTTATTCATCCCACAAATTAGAAGCTTGATAAATTTAAACATTTCTAAGGCCTTGGAATTATGTTAGGATACAATGGACAAAGATGCAGCCCAAGAGCCAAACAAAGCACAACAGAACACGATCCACAAGTGACGACAGCTGAGCAGCAACTTCTGCTATGGAAATGAAATGATGTACACAATTCCAGGGGATTTTTCCAAGTGCCCAAAGTCCTGGAACAGAACAGGGTATGGAGAGGCTTACCTGGGAGCAATAATTGTAATTCTCCTCCTGCTTTCTCTCTCTTCAATAAACAGAACAACAGAAGCTCCACGGATGATGATGGACTTCCTTGGCTTTAGCTGTGAGCTGCAGCCAGAAGGCCATGGAGCTACACCCTTTGGAAGTGGAGTGGGAATAACATGGAAAGCTTGGCACCAGCCCGAGGGAAGAAGTGAAGAGCCAAGAGAACAGGTACCAGTCCTCCCCAGGACCAGGTGAGTTCCACCAGCAAACAATGCTTTGGAGGCAGGGACGAGGGGATTCTTGGTGAAAATGAATGAAAGCATTTTCCTTTCTCCTGGCCTTGCACTGCTCTGATAACTTGAAACGCAAATTTGTGTGGTAAAAAAACCTGAGCAAAGCCTCTCAGTGCTTGAATGAGCAGCAGAGCTCACTTTAAAGCAACAATACACAGGTGCACATTTCAGGAACAGAAGGAGAGGTGCACTGCCACTCCTGCAGTCCTGCACTGCTCTCTCTGCTCCAAGGTTTGGCAAAGGAACTTCAGAAATTGAGCAGGAGTGTTATAATTAGGAAAAGATTACAGAAATGATTGAATTTGTAATACAGAAAATTATCCTAATGTTTCACATGTACCAATAAATGTCTGTTTCTATCCAGCACGTGATGTTCTCTTTGCAAATCACCATTTGAAAAGACACTGAAGTTGAAGAGAACATGGTGAAAAATCCACAGCTGAATTTTAAAAAGCTGACAGATAAAATACTAGAGAAAAAAGAAATCTTATTTATCATTTGAAAATGAAAATATTTTAATGTGATGTTTACTGCAATTCATTTCCTCAGCATGATTTCAGCTTTTGCTAGGAGAAATACAGAGTCAGGGCACAGGCCTGCTCCCATTTACACTAATGGTGAGATTACCAGTAAAACTAAATTATTCTTGTTGACACCTTCTTAGCATTTTGAATATTTGTGTTTTGGAAATGACTCAAAAAAGGAAGCTGTTGTGTGAGTTTGTTTTAACAAATGTATTACTTTTCATTCATTTTCAATACCAGGAAATATAGGTATACAACTGTGTGCTAATATGTTTTCAAATGAATGTGCTAAAATCTCACATTTCTCTAAAAACAGCAGGATAATTTAAAATTCTTTAGGGGCACATCTATAGAAATACATTTACAACTTTTTCTGACATTAAACTATTGTGGTTTGTCCCATGAATAAGGAAATGTCACAGATTGAAATGCCTCTATAAACTGGAATACTGTGGAGCAGCAACATTTAGATTTTGATGTCTTCGTATTTTTTTATCTTGGTTTGGTCAAAGGACCATTGATATTTGTTGAAAACTGCTAAAGTACTTCTGCAAAGTGCAGCTCCAACTAAAACCAGCTCCTGGGTTGCTGCCTAACACAAAGTGGAGCAGACCAGGGAATTTAACAGAAATGTGATGTCTGCAAGGTGTCCCATTTAAAACACAGTAAACAACCCAAAAGCATTGTAGGCTCTGATTTTGGAAGTGCTTGGATCACAAAAGCAGCACCCACTCTGCAAACAACCTGCTGTTCTCCAGGCACGGCCTCAGGGCTGGGAAAAAAACCCAGAGGGGAAACTGAGCCCTGATATTTGCCATATAACAAGTCCCAAATATCAGAGTATCAATGCCCCCCTGAGCAGTTGCAGAGCTGGCAGTGATCATTTGCAATTACTGTAATTGCATTCATTCTTTGCTATCATTTCCCGTACTTACAGTGCACAACATCTGATTCTTTTATCTCATGCAAACCACCCCAGCTCTTTCAACAGCTCCTGAATTTTTAAAGAGGTACCTCTCCCTCCCCTCCTTTATTCCACCCGAAATTTTCTGACCCCAGATCCTCAGATAGAGCAACTCCCATGGATTAAACAGTTCTATAGCAGCCACCTAATAAAACACTATTAATTGTAATAGATTTTTGTTTCTTCTTCCAATGATATTTCCATGGCAACATTTTCAGGTTCTATTGTTGAGGGTGTTCTTCATTCCCAGAGCAGGTTAACCACAGGGCAGGAAGGGCAGGCTGTTGGTCAGCCTTTATTTTCTCTGGTCCTTCAACAAAGGTTAGTTGAGGTCACCAGAAGCCAAAGGGTAATTACTTTTCCTCAACAGGGTTAAAGTCACACAGATTGCTATTGAGACAACTGTATGGACGACCTTCAGGATTTTATGTTCAATCTTCTTTTCTTTTAGCAGAGCAAATGTTAATAAGGAAGCAGAGAGGGTATGAGCCCGGTGAGCTGCACACTCTGCAGCTCCACACTCTGCAGTTTTGCTCCTGACTATTTGTGCAGTTTTGAACAGGAATGCCTTTAGGTGAGCCCAGACCACAAAAGGCTGCACAGTGATTAAGTGTGAAAGCGATCAATAGACAAAAAGGACCTGCTCTGGGATTTCTCTACTCAATTAACAATATTCCAACTGAAATGAGAATTTTTTAGGGGAGCCAGCACCCCCATATTCTGTTTCAGTGGCCTCCATTTCATCATTAATGTCACTTGCTTCACTCAAAAGAATGAGCTGGGATTGTAGGTTTTAACTAGGGAAGACATTAGTCTCAGGCCTGGCTCCTTTCAGCTTCCCATGGAATAGCCAACAAGTCAGGAGCCTGGCAGGGATGGAGGAGAGACAGCAGTTCTCACCTGAGCTGCAGAGAAAGCCAGGGTGATGGTTTGGGTGACTGAGGAGTTTACATGGATTTGGGGAAGGAAAAAGGGCTGGTAGTTACACTACATAAAGGGGAAAAGCACTCACACTGTGAACCTGCCAACACAGAGGTGCAGCCCATTAAAAACTCCAATGTCCAAGTGTAAATCCAGCTGCCTCTCAGGCTGTGGGGCTGCTGCCAGGGGCAGGTGGCACCTGGAGCACTGGGAGCCAGCACAGCCCCGCTCCCAGCCCCTGCACTGGCACTCCAGACAGGCACTGCCCTGCTCCTCTCCCTGCCACAAACTGCACATCCCCTGTGGCTCCCTGGGCAGCACTGCTCTCCTTACTAAAATTAACAGCACTGAGTTACTTTTTGTGGTACACTTTAAAGTAAACAGTGCAGCAGTGAAAGTCAATAACGCAAAGCAAAGGGAAAAAGAAGGGAGGGTGTTGCCTTTCTCAACCTTAGTTTCAGTTTTCTGTTGTCTGGCTACTCTTCTCAAGCTCGATGCTGACTAAACAAATAAATAAATAAATAATACAAGGACCAGCTCCTGATCATTAAAATATCCATTATGAGTCAGGGAAGTGCAACTCAGCTTCTTGATTGATGCATTTCAACGCAAGCTCAGCACAAGTTATAAATAATCCCAATGCTGATAGATGGAAGATGGAAGATTCAGTAATCAATCAATTCAAATGGGGCTAAATGGAAGAATAATGCATCACTTATACTTGGCTGTATTGTACAGTATGTAAATTATTGAGTACTTGCTGTACCACTGTCACATCAAAGAGGTGCTGGACAAACAGATGCTCATAAAACACAATTATTAGACTCTGTTTAAGCACCTGTGGGACACAGCCAAAGGGCCACAGAAAGTTTCTTCTCTCCAGGCTGAGCAAGGGCAGATCTGTCTGCTCAGAAGTTTCCCTTTTCCCAGCAACTTCTGCATTCAGAGTTCAAATACCCATTCCCAAACAGAAATCATGCCAACCAGCATTGCAGACAGCATCAAACAGGATAAATTAATTATGGGGGCCACCCTCTAAGAAAGAGCTCCAAGGACAGGAATCTAAGAGCTAAAGTTTGATATATAACTTGCACCTGCATCATGTAGGAGAATCAAATACACCATGCTAGGAAAAGCTGTGTTTTAAAGGCTCTCAAGCCTAGTTCCATTATGAAATGACACTATACAGTAACCACACAGTTACAATTCATTCTGAGCTTGCAGTCTTACACGTCACTAAATTAATTAAGATTTGTTGGAAAGGGAACTTGCACTTGGAAGTGTCAGCAGAAAGCACAGATAAGCAATGCCCAGGGGTCATTCACACCACATGGCTCCTACCTAAACCACAGAATCCCAGAAGGGTTTGGGCTGGAAGGGACCTTAAGGTAGCTCCAGTTCCACCCACTGCCATGAGTGGAACCAATGTAACAGCAGAAGTCCTTCTGTCCCATCTACTTTGGGAAAATTGGGCTTTCAGGAGAACTTATAAACATCCAGGGCGATATTAAAAGATCCAAGGAAATCCCATGGAAATTCAGACAGCTGTCCTGGATTAACCTGCTTCCTTAGCACTTGGAAACAATGGCAGGAGCCAAAAGTGCTGATATTGGCAGGTCAGAGGGCCAAAGAACATTTATCCACTGGATATTTAGAATATTTAAAATATATTCCATCCAATTTCATTCCCATACCATTCTCAGAGCCAAATGCAGGCTGGTTGGTATTGAATCATTAAAAGCCACAGTGACATGATACACCTAACAAGCATTTTTATAAATTTAAAGGCCAGAAATGCCAAACCCTACTGCTAAAACAGAAATTTCAGCTCCTTTTTACTTCAGTAAATCTATGGTAGGGTACCCTAATTACTAATGATTTGTAAATGGCCATTTGGATATGCTTTGCATCTACAAACCCTGACTGACAAGGGCACAGACTTGGAGAAGTCCAACTGCACAGGCATTTGGTTGCTTTGGAATCTTCCTCTTGCTGTTCCTTTTGCTGTTTTGTGAGGAGCAGACACTGAAAAACAGACTCTGAAAACCACCAAGGCTTCAAAATCATGTTCTCATCTCCAAAGTACAGCCTGCCTTGGTCACTCTGTGTTTGTACCCATGGAGCTCCAAAATTATGTGGGGTTTAGGTGAGAACAATTGGAAACCCAAAAATATTGAAGATGTTTCCTGATGGTTCATGCATTTCCTTCACTTTTCTTACAATTCCTGGTCTCAGAATTAGTCATACAAAGATAAACATTTTCCAGCTGTAGTGTAGAGCTGATGCTTTCAAGGCAGGCTTTAAAAAGTGCAGTTAATGGTGGTTGAAGCAAAAGATACATTTTCTATATCACAGTTTTCAGCCAGAAACACACAGCTCCACCTGCACACACTTTTGCAGGTGATCATTGATAGCACAGTGGGGGAAAAAAAAATCCCTGGAAAACCTATCTTGGAGCTGGCAGAAAACCCAAAGTACCCAAAGTACCACACAGGAAAGGTAAAGAGGTTTCCCAAATGATAAAACTGGCAAATGTGCAAAAACAAGCTGGCAAGTCTACTTTACCTCAGAACTGACCAATCCTTCCCAATTTCCCATTTCCTAGTAAGACTAGTGAGAGGATAAACTGCTCCTCCACCAAGCCCACCTCACACCTTCAGGCCTATCCCATAAGCCAGGTGAGAGCTGCGATATCCAGGCTGGGTAACTCTGGCCTAAAACAGGCAAGGGAGGAAGAAATCAGTGTTACTCCAAGTTACCTTTTCCACTTCACCCCTTGTGCCATCAGGGCAGGTGGCAAGTGGGCTGTGGGATCTGTGTTTCTTGTCACTTGTGGGAAAAGGACATCCCTGGCACAGCATTTATCTGTTCACCCATGGCAAGTCCTTCCTTCCATGCTGTGACCCTCTGCATCTTGATTTTCTGTCAGCTTTTAAACCCCAGCTAATTAGAAGATTCACTACTCCTTATGATTCCTGACTTTCACAGTTTCTAATTAGTCTCTGTAGCAGTCTATTACCTAAATGAATTGGGATATTCCACTTGGTGTGTTAAATGAGGATCACAACAAACATTACATTTTCTCCTTAGCACTGTTTACCTCAGAGCAATTTAGTTCTGAGGACAGCACGTTTTAACTCTGCCATTCAAATGAAGAAAGGTGGGAGAGAAAAAAAAAAGCAGGTTGAATATTAACTCTGATCCTCGTTTCCAAAATGATCCCTCAGATTAGGAGTCCTAATTGGGAAGATCTGTTACTTAGAGATAGGGCTGAAGGTCTGCACACAAGATAGGCAGAGCCCAGGGCAGGGTTCCGGGCCAGCTCCCATCCCCACCCCACGTGCAGAGCTCAGCTCCGTCCTGCGCCGCAGCAGCTGCAGAGCCACCAGGCAGAGCTCTCCAAGAGGTAAGAGATGAATGAAGATTATCCCTAAATTCAGAGGGAGTTCCCTCCAGAGAGAGGTTGAAGTGTGAGGTGTAGGATGCTGAGGGCTGGTTTCCATGGCAGGGGGCTGAGCACCATGGACCCCCCGGGTAGGAGCTGCTCAGTACCCCAGGGGTTGTCCAGCAGAAGCTCTGATGTCTGAGTGACCATCAGAGCTGGGCAATCAGCAGGGCTGGACACTGACTGCAGCTTTGAACAGTATCTGCTTTGGAAAAGCAAAAATATATTCTGTCTGTTCTTTGAGCTCAGCCTGGAGACCAGAGGTGGTCATACCACTGATCCCTCTGGGGAAGAGAGGGCCAACAGCTTGCACAGGGTGATGGGCTTTAGCAACAAAGAATTCAGCAGCAAATCATAAATATCATTTACCTCCATCTTCATCCAGCACAGCAAGAGGCTGAGCTTAGTTTTCAATTTCCAATTTTAAAATCAACGAGCAAAGTTTTATCCTTTTCATAGCTTTTATTGCATTATAAAAAGTTCTTTCAGTCTCGTGCAAGTTGCATCACCTGATGCAGCCCAGGCACAGCACAACTCCTATCAGTAGTAGTCAGCAGATTGTGCACTCTCACAGCTCTTAATTTTGGGGCACTTTAGGAAAAATCCTTCACTGGCTGCTGCCCAGTGCCTGTAAAGAGAGGTTTCTAAAAGCACCAAATTCTCTGTATACCCATCCAGTCAGCAGCCCTCACTGAAGAGCCAGAAGTCACTAACATAAGTATTATGTTAGAGCTTCTTGCTGCTACTGTTACTGGGATATTCTCCTGAAATCAGAGGCAAGACCTAACAAGCAAATTCAACTCAGAGTATCTGCAGTGCCTTACTGAACTTGTCTGGGGCAGTTCACACTACCAAGGCTCAGAACTGAATCCATCTCAGTTCTTTGTGTGCTGCTTTCTGTATTTCTGCCTACAAAAAGCACTTCTGCAAAACCAGCAGGTTTATCTGAACATTTCAGGTTCACACTCACCCCCAAACTGCCTTTTCCAGGGACAATTATGCATTCAAAAGCTGCTTAAACTGCACTACAATTTTAATGGTGTTTTGAGGAATCTCTTTTTATGTATGTTTGTAATGGGGCACATTTGTCCTGATATCCACTACCAGCCATTTGTCAAATCATTCTTTTAGGAAAGCAAATTAGCAAGATGCAAAAGCACAACATTTTTTCAACTGAAATAAATTTCAGAAAAGCTTAAAAATACTTTTATACTTTTATGCCTGTCACTTTTTATTCATTACTAACTAGGCATTACTCTGCTACAGTTGCTGCCTGTACCCACAAAAATAGAGGAATCAGAAAATGTGTTATGATCTTCATCCTGTGGATCCCAAAATGTTCTTATCCCTGCAGAAAATGTAATTTGCAGATTCCACAAAGCTGGAAAGAGCCTTGCCTATTTTAGTGTCCATCAGATTTCTATCAGTACTGAACATTTTCCAGGAGAGAGTTCCAAAACAACATTTTCTATGTGCAGGACTAAGTGATTGTATCTAATAACTGCTTGAACAAAAGCTTCCCCTGCTCCATTAATTTTGTTGCCAGCCTGTGCTCCAGCAGCAGACAAAGAGTTAATGTCAAAATACATCTTCTGATACCCCGATTGCCTTTCCCCATCCATTGTTTTCAAACTTCTTTTGAATGGTCAGAAATTTTCTGCCTGAATAAACTCTCAACAGAAAAGAGAACTGGAGCAAACAGAAAAATGAGTAAAATAAAACCAAACTCTGTGGGCAATACAGAAAGGAGACCTGGTTATAAAATAAAATATTTCTAGCACCAGTATTTATTGTGAAAGTAAGGTAATTTAAAAATGTAAATTTTGCTCCCCGAAGCAAAATTATATAAAGGTGACAACATTCTTAACAATATCGTAAACCTGGTAAATTTATCCAATTCTGATTGGATACTCAGAATGGAAAAGAAATTAACCCAACTCTTTGGGAAGCATATATAAAAATTATTTTCAGAATAACAAATCCCTGCTCTCATGACCCAGTTTTTCTTTAGACCGAAATTTAGGCAAACACTACTAGAAGTTACTTGTCACTAATACACACAATTCTAATTGCAACGTTTTGCTCACTCTTAGCATTCTCATTTTACTGTCAGGAGCAAAAACTCTATTCTTATAAAAACCAAGAGCTGCATTTCAGTTATGGTTATCTATTGATTCGGTTACACTTGAATTGATCTCAAATTGTTTCAAGCAACTGTTCTGCACCCAAAACACCACATGAACCACAGAAACCAGATCAATAGATTTCAAGTGAAATAATTGTTTTCCTTTGTAAGACCCCATTACTCCTTGAATGCAGAGCTGTTTGATTGACCTCCAGGAAAGCAGCAGATGTGAATAAGCCAAGCACCTCAGGCCTTATCGGTTAAAGCAAGGCCTTGGAAATTATACAGAAGCGCAGGGAACGTGCTCGGGAGCTGTGGGAAAGGCACAGCTGGAAAAGCAGCAGAGCCACATTTGACTCTGCTAACTGGAGAGCAGTGGGACACACAGGGAAAGAACAGACCTCGGGGGTTAGCCACTCATCAACAGACAGCAAAATATTTCACTGGTGAAGAAAATCATTCAAGGATTCCCCAGTGGTTGGTTTGATTTCCACAGTGTTGGTATTAGTGAGGTTTTGGTCCTGTTTTGTGAAATTTCACACCACTGTGCCACTGAAGATGTTTTTTCCCAGGTTCCTTACTAAGTAATTGGAAGGCTTTGTGAGGGCAGTCATTTCCACATTACCAATTTCCAGTGCAGTAGCTCAGGAAATCAAGGGCAGCACATGAATTCCACTGGCAAGATGCAGATTTATACTGGATTAGCAATTCAGTGGTGTGCCTGAAGGGAGATTTCATTTCTTTTAATAATAATAAAACTGAAAACAAACGAAATGCTCACATTAGAGCTCAGAATGTTTTTGTAAGGAATGCTGGTTGGCTCCTCACACGTATCAGACCCGGTCTGAGCTTTACTCCTTTACGAGCGCAATTAACTGCAAACACCTTGTCATAAACATTCCAAAAGGTCAAAGAGATTGCAACAATTTTGCTAAAGAGATAAATGGTCAAATAAAACATTGAATTGTTAATTCCCAGGTGACAAAAAGCTGCACGAGTCAGATCAATAGGAAGACATAGAGAAGGAATTCTGGGATAAAGGGCGGGTCAACCTTGAAGTGTTATTAACTTGCTCCTGTTGTTTTGCTGGGGCACATCCTGTGTTCCAGCAGGTAAAAAGGCTCTGAAGAGCAAATTAATGCTCCCAGATCCAAAACTGGGCAGCAGAGATTGTGGACACAACAAGTTCTGGAAGGATTCAGCTCTATTAACTGCATTTTTATTAAATAAGAATTGTCAGACACATAGAGCCTCTCGTTCCATTTTATTCCTAATTTCCAGTAGGGAGCATGTAAGTGCCAAGTTCGTCACTTGAAATTGTGTTTTGAATGATTGCAGCCCCTTATTTACCTGTGAGGTAGAATGGGCTCCTATTTCCTGTTTATTTTTAGAAAAATATTAGGGAGAATTTCAGGCTGTTGGGAGCATGACCACCTGAAGAAGTCTCTTCTCAAAACTATTCGATTTTCTAGACCTCTCCAGAGCAGATCACAAGAATGAAAGTTATCTGCAAATAAAATAATCTCAACGTTATTTATTTAGGGACATGTACAGGTAAAAGAGAGGCTTTTCCTAAAGAAGACTAAGCTACTCATGGAAGAGAAAGCATGGAAAACCAGAAAATTTTGTCACAAATTAGTAACCCTCGATAGGCAGTGAAAAATATCTACCAGTATCCCTAGGAAGGAACTGAGGAACTCCAACTACTCCAAAGCATGAAGCAGTGGTATAAAACACAGACAGCAATGCCTATAATGATCCCACTGGACACTTGAAAATGAACATTTCAAAGGTCAGGAATTTTACTTCTGCCAAATTGGATGCCAGTAATTTGCATAAGACTGAAAGTCAAATATCAGTGTAAATTCCCCCAGTCATATGCAAATGTAATCACCCCATGCCTCTAACAGCAGTTTTATGTCAGGCAGCATGAAAAATGTACTGAAACCCCATAAAGCACTTGGGCTTAGGGAGAGAAGGAACACCAGACACTACATGACAAACATCTGTGCTGTACAAATGCCATGAAAATATATTTCACTCTGACAGCAAATATTAAGGTGCTATAAACGACTCATTCAATGATTTTTATAAATTAACTCTCCTTCTGGAGTGCATTTCAGAAATGTTTATATTTGCACAGAATTCGTGGCAACTTCGAGGTGTAATTTTAGCTTCAAAAAGATGAAGGCACATTTGTGCCTTTTTCCTGAAAAGATATTTTCACTCTGCATTTTCTAAAAACATCACTTGATATCTGTAGCACAAAGCCTCAGGGCTCACTAAATTAATGGCAGTTATGGCACTAAAATTAATGGCTCTGGGATCAGGACCAACTTAGGTTTTCCTACAGTATTTAAAATTTAAAGAGAACCCTAAGAGTCTTCCACCATTCAAAAGAATAGTAATAAATAAAATCCACTAAATGGGTCTGTGTCAAACCAGTCATTTGAGGCAATAAGTTTATGAAGCAAAAGGGTGTATGAAGTTCTTTCACATGACAAAGGAGAGAATAAACTGGTGTAAAACTTGCATTTATTTGCTCATTTTTAGTTAGTTCAGACATAATGTTAGACATGATAGTGTTTGTATCACCTGAGATACAACACGGAATAAAATTATTCTGTGTTCTGCACATCATCCTTTTTACCAACACAAGCCACTGCTTTAAATAACTATTTTAAATTAAAGAGAGGAAAATGAGCAGCACTTCATACACACCTTCATCACCAGCAGTGCTGCTGATGGGACAGAAGTGTTATTTTATTGAAGCACATGACACTTCCTGAATATCCATAAAACACCAGATATCCCAGAGTGACTGCTGCACTGCTTAAAGGCTTCAAAGTGCTCTCACAATTTGTTACAAATTGAATAATGTGACACGCACAAAGTCCAGCAGTTTAACTACAAAAGCCCTCCAGATTCACACACGGAGCCTGGCGAGATGAAGTGCAACTCATTCTCGTGCAGTTTTATTAATTACATCAAAAGAATGTGATTTGACCTCAGAACCGTGGTCTTTTCAAGAAGAGAGAGACAACTGCTGTGAAAGCGCACATGTGATGCGCTCGCAGCTTTCCGTGCTCCATTAAAAAGCTCCGTTCCCCCTCGCGGGACCCCGGTGGCAGCAGACACGAACAGCAGAGCCCAGCAGGAGCGAGCACAGAACAGGTGCTCCGGCTTTTTGTGCAGCATGTGGAGCGCGAACAGCGCGGGCTGTGCTCCCCTCGGATGTACCTGAGAGCTGTGCTGCCCTCCTCACACGGCTGGGACAGGCTCCTGGCACACCCTGGGCTCCCTCACACCTCAGCACCAGGAGGGTTTCCCCAAGAGACACGGCATTTAGGGGTGAGACACACAGTCCAGAATATAACGTTAAATCAAAGGTATTCATCCCAAATAGAAACACATGGATTTAAATGTTGCTCAGCAGGAGACTGAGCAGAGTAAGAGGCCACGGAATTACTCTATTGGCAGCATCACGGTGAGAAACACATCCTTTACACTGCCTGCAAGAAATACAGATTTTTAGGGAGACAGCAATTAAAAACATCAGCTTTGACTGGACAGTTTTGGTTCTTTCTCCTCCCATCTTTTCTGCCTCCTGTGCACTCTGCCTGCACAGCCTGGAGCCCCTCAGGAAGGGGGGTCCCCACCAAGCAGTGCCTCCCAGCACCAGGGACACAGCGGCTCAGCTCTGGTTTGTCCTTGCCCACAGCAAACATAGGCACGGAGGACAAAAACAATCTGGACAAATTCATACTGTACATACAATTGCCTCCTAATATCAGGCAAGTCACAACATCACCTTTTGCTCAAATGATACATTCAACTCCAAAGACAAAAACCACCACAGGTACAACTGCCCCCTGTTTACAGAAGCCAGTAAAATCACTTCTTCACATCCACTGCTTCTGCCACACACCACAACTTTTGTAACTACCTGCTTGTGCCCAAATTGTGCATTTTAATACCCCTGCTCACAAGAAGAGGCAAAGCAAACACCAATCTGAATCTCACTGATCCCCTCCCCACCTGTCACCAGCACAAGCACTTGCATGTATTTGCAAAATTGCATCACTATAAAATTGCAAGGAGACCAGAATCGTTCATTGAAATCCCACTGCTGACCTTTTATAATGGCGATAAAGAATTGCTGTAAGTAAAGGAACAATAAAATTGAATTGGAACTTTTTCCATCTGTGCTCACAGTTAGCCACAGATCTCTTCTGCTAAATTAACACAAATGGAAATGATGTGATGCAACTCAGCAGAGGTGGAAAATGATACAGTAAAATGAGACCTAAAGCATATTGGTAAAGATAATTAAGAGTTTCTGCTTTCTAAAATTCTGACCTCAAACAAAACTTCATGTGCAACTGTACCCTTAATTTCTGTGGTTGATTACAATCATTTCAAGCGACATCTGAGCCCTGCTGACACAAATGTCCAGGCAGAGTCACACATCCAGTCTTGAAGTCTTAAACATTCCTTTCAGTTTATAAAGCTGAGGCAGAAAAGGCAAGAAAGGCACTAAAGGTCCCCCCAGGAGGGGCTGTGACCCCCAGGGCTGCGTTACTGGTGTGGAGCTAACGCTGCTGACACTGCAGGGTCTAACACAAAACAACTCCAGTCCCACACTACCCTACAAAACACAGGCTGGTGCATAACAAAAATACATGACTTGAAAGAATTTTCCACTTCTTTCTTTCATTAGCAACTGCTGTGGTTCTTGGGAATTTACTTCTCAAATAGCCACTTGTGCAGGCAGGAGAAGGCAAAACCTGGCTGCACCTTGCACAGCAATACAGGTGACTGCAGATCTTCTCACACAGCCCTCAGCCCTGGAAAATCAGGCCACTGCTTTTGTTATATTCTCATTTCCACCTGTGTCTGCAATAATCCCCCAACCCCTGTGTTCTGGTGAAGTGTTAGGCACACGTTAAAGAGAAATACTCGTTTGTCTCCAAAGTCCCAGAAAACTTTGACAGAGTTCAGAACAGGTGCTAATTTAGGGCTGAATATAAACTAATGAGACATAAAAATGTCCCTTTGGTAATTCTTTTCCAGTGCAGCAGGGGGGCATTTCTTCTCTGCCAGCTCCTCTTATTAAATGTCCATCAATGGGAAATTTGGAATATCCTTTCAGAGTGTTCCTTTAGGAAAACAGCTGAAACCTGAACTGTGCATCACTTCAAAACTCCTGTTAATACCACTGTTCACATAAATTCATTTTTCAAAATCATCTGCTCAGTTTGGGGGTTCAGATTTTCTCCCCACTTCCCAAGGCATACATTATATATGTTATATACTTGGTTTTAAAATCTTTAGGAACACAGTATAATCTGCTCACCCGCCCAGCGCCTCCCGAGTTTTTTGCAAACAGCAGGATTTCTTTAATGCTTCTGATTGAATTTCCCTACTTTCTCATTTAAGGGTAGGAAAGCAACTTCTATTCCGCACCCCTCTTAGCAGATTGAAGCAAAAGAGGAGAGAGGGGGGAAAAAAAAACCTCACTAAAGCTCTGACAGATGGTACCCAGCGTTTGACTCATGCTGGGCTCAGCAGGACCTATAGTTTAGAAGGTTAGGACTGTCAAAAAGACTCTGCTTATCAAGTGAATAACAAAGTGTGGACTGCCAGGCTGTTTCCTATAGAAAACTTGTATTTTCCTTGTAATTCTTGCCTATCTCTCCGGTGCTTCCGAACCTTTTGGAGGAGCAGATGTTTCCGTGTTGGAGACACGAGTTGGGAGCTGCCATGCCGGGAGCAGCCGGCGGCACAGTAGGCCTGAGTGGAGGAAGCTGTGCCCCCGTGCCGGTGCCGCGCTTTGGGGACCTCGGCGGGGATTTGAGGGCAGGGACAGAACTCTTCCTCTCCGCTCGCCTCCTTTTGCAGTCAGTGACAAATTAATCTGCTCTTAGATTACTGGCCCAGCCTGAGGAATCGCTTTAGCAAAGTAATTGTGGCAAACTGGGAGCAAAGGCAGAAAGGTCTGGGCGTAAGGCAGCGCTTAGCAGGCTTTTCTTTTTAAGTGATTTCAGGCTCGCATCAGACACATCTATCCCAGCACAGGGTGTCTGAAGTGACTGCAAATGCTAGTGAGCAGGCTGAAAGCAGAACTGGAGTCTGCAGAAACACAGCTGAAAGGTGAACAGCTTGTAGCCATGTTTTCTGGTAAGTCTGGACTTTTCAATTCGGGCCGGGGGGAGCTGGTAAATAATTCCTGTTATTAATCACTGCTATAGCTCCGTAAATATTCCTAAATGCTTTCTTCCTGAAAATAATGTCAATTCATTTGTTGAACAAGACCATTGGTTTAGTCATAAAGTAAATTGGTACCAACAGTCAGCAGCTGCTCTTCAACAGCTAGAATTAATGAGATAGTAATTATACAGCAAAATACAATTTTATTATTGCCAACACTTGAGCCTCTGTCATTGCCTTGTTTGCTCTTTGTTCAGAACTATGAAAAATGAAATTACTTAACTGAGTTCTGAAGTTCACATAATATAATTAATTCAATGTGGGTTCATTGCTGTGTCTGGAATCCAAGTTGCTTTATAACTGACTTAAAACTAGTTTGGTACTAAGAAGGGCAGGGGGAAGAATCAGTGCTGGTTTGCAGTGAAGCAGAGTGGGGTGACTGCACACAGATGATTAGTTTGGGTTACTCTGCTGCCAGAAAACCTCCAGCAGAACAAGCATGTGGGCAAAAACTTTATTATAATTACTTATTATTTTATATCATCGATGGCAAGGAAAAGCCATAACCAGTGTGATGCTACTGAAGAATATAGCTCAAGGCATGCATGAGGCAGGGTGATTGGTCACAAAGCTTTTACCTGGTTTGTAGATTTAAAACTTGCTTTGAGTAAGGCAATGAACAATGAGGATAATTCTTTTGTTCTTCTCTCAAATTCTGGCCTGAAATGTGGCTAATTTATTTAAGTGCTAATTTATTTAAGGCTTCAAAAAAGAGAGGGGGAATAAGCTAAGTGTACAACCTGTTGCTTTTCTCCCTCCTTTTCTTGCCTCAGCTCAGTTTCCCTTCCCCAATCCAAGTATCTTCTAACAGATTACATAGAGATCATGACAGGAAATGGATCTGTCCAAAAACTGAGTTTTAGTATTCATGCAGTCAGTCACGAGCCCAAGTGAATGAAGCAACACAGCTCTGAAACATAGGTGAAAAATGAGCAGTGCTCTCACCCAGCACACCAGGGCACACACAATGTATCCCTGCAGAAGGTGTCATTCCCACAGCCCTGTTCAACACAAACCCAAGGACCCACAGAGTCAGCTCAGGGAGCAGACAATTGTCCTTGTCACCCAGGCTCAGTGCAGCCAGCAGCTGAACCCCCCAGAGCTCGCAGCAAATCTCCTCCAGGTGCTGCCTAAAAATCCCTTGGGCTGTGCCAACCTGCTTTGTGCTCTGGCCCAGGAGCTGTTTTCCTGCTCTTTCTGTTGTTCCAAGGCAGGTCCCAGAGAGGGGCTTTGCCAGTCAGGGCTGGGGCAGGGACACATTGTCCAGTCCTGTGGTCACTTAGCAGCCTGACCTTTGAGTTTAACCCCTGAATGCATCCATGGGTTAGTGATGAGTGATCCCTGCTCTCATGGAGGGCTACCAAAAGGACTGAGCAGCCCATATGAAAGCTGATGGGATGTGGAACAGAGGGAAGAGAAATAAAGCACTTTCATGGATAGAAACAGGAGAGTAGCTGCATTAATTTTCTATATAAAACAAGCTTGCAACCAAGTCATGCTGGTCACTGATCTATACAGGAATGCCCAGGTTTCTCAGGAAAAAAACTTTACAAACTGTAAAAATCAGTCTTAGAAAATGTATGGTCATATTCACAGGTGCATTTCTGCCATGATATGACTTATTTGCTTTCCTCTGATGGCACAACTCAGTCACCAGTAGCCTTTAATTCTTCACTGCTTGGATCTGTTGCAAATCTTTGGGAAAAGCTCAGCTGTGAGCAGCAGAAACTTTGTCCTCACTCTCTCCACATCTGCCTGGGATACAGCTCAGGCCCAGGGGTATCTAAGCTACAAATGAGGTATGTGCCCTGCAACAAAGGCAGCAGATGGGCCAGCCCAGGAACACCTACCATGGCTGTACCTTTGAGAAAACTCTATCTCAGAAATGTACCATTAAACAAATTCCACGAAGGAAAGATCTGAACATTCACATTGTTCTCCAGGTAACAAAAAATGAAAAATAATTATTAACCACAATCCTGAGGGCTTGGTAACCTGCCACTGGGCTGAGAGTTAATTTCAGGAAAATTGGGACAATTTCTCACCCAAGTTTGGGGAGCTTTGTTTCGTGCCTAGTTCAGAGCACACTATAAAATCAGGTTATACAGCCAGCACCTTTTCAAAACAAGACTTCACACTACCAGTGCAACAGAAGAGCTTCAGAATGTCTCAAAAAGAGGATAGATCAAATTTAACCACCTGCTCACTCTTTCCAGAGAGATGAAACCTTTTATTACAAGCTTCCCAGCATGTCACTGAAACGCTCCCTTTATTTATACCTCAAAGTAAACACACAAATAGCCACTATAAATTTTATCAAACAGACAGGAGAGGGAGCTCTCTCTTCATCCCACTCGATTAGGAATGGATTTTGCTGAATTTATTAAAATCTAACCACATTTTTATTGTGTCACATGTTACTTGTCCCTCTTTTGTCCTGGGACTGGCTCCTCTTAGCAAACCACTTTAATTCAACCATTCCTGTGTACCACAGAAAAATGGTTTTTTATAAATTCAATACATACATTTGTAGGGCACATTAAATTTTGGTATAGGAAAAAGTGAAGATGTAATTCCTACTGACAAAATTCTGCTTCCCTACTTATTGATACACATCCAAATGCATCTGTATCTGTATTGTGAGTATACTTTCATATTTTTCAACTTAAAATACCAAGCAAGTTATTTTTTCACGGTTACCATCCTTTCCATATTCATAGATAATTTTGCATTCATCCTGAGATCTATCAACCTAAAAATTCTGGTAGACCCAAGTGCATTTTTAAGATAAATCCCTGAAATATCAAATTCATACAGAAATACATAAAGGCAAATAAACCACAGCTGACATAAACCCAGGACAAAAGAAATCTTAATGTCTGCATGTTCTCACTCTGGCTTTATTTGAAATCCTATTGGAATAGGGTCTTGATTCCCATTCCCAAAGCACAATTTTGACAGCAGAAATGCTTGTATCAGCATCTGGATAGAATGCTAAAAATCAAACTGCGAGTTACGTCTGCCTCGCAAAGGCTGGATAATAAGATTTACTTAATCCATTTGAAAGAAAAAAAAATGTTTTTGTCCCCCAATTTGTTGCGACATCTGAAAGTTCACGAGGTTATGACCCCTCTTTAAGAAAGCATCTTCTACCACCTGCAAATACCCCAGGAAAGCAGTTGGAAACAATAAAACACGTGCTAGTTAACCGTTTCCAGGGAAACGGTTATGCTCCAGCAGTGGGAGGTTTCAGCCCCACAGTGGCTTTGTCTAAAGAAGACATGGCCCAGCTGTTACTGAATAACCATTGTTGTAGATCATTGGGAAATAACAGTCAGGGCACCAGAGAAGCCCTGTGGAAGTTTTATTTTCCTCGCTGCCAGAGGTACGGCAGAGTGAAATGACAGGAGAACAACATAAACCGAAATATCTGAATGGGAAAGATACCAAAAGCAGCTCCTGGTTAAATACACACAAATGTATGGCCTCGTGCACTTCTAGAATGGTGATTTTTCTAATGCAACGTCCCCTCCAGTCACTAGTGGCACATGTTACCATGAGTAATTAACTGCAAAAAAGTTAGTTAGAAACTCAGAAAGTTTCAGAGCCTGAGGATGGAGTTACTCTTTGTGCTTAGAAGTGAATCAGCACACACAGCCCATTTTCTGTTTCTTACATCAAAGGGATGCAGCAACAGCTTGGTCTCCCGCTCATTACAGGGTTTTCCAGAGGCACACAACAGTTAATTTCATTGTCTGGAAACACAGCATCAGAGTTTGCAGGACAAATTTTCATTCCCTTGAACATGGAATTTGGCTGAGTACACTCGTTAATTTGCAGAACCGAGTGCATCATTTAACGAGGGTGTTCTGCAGGTTTTGCCTGATTGTTTGAAACAGGGAGAGTGAAATCCTCGATCCCAGGCAGCCAGGGCAGAGCTCTCAGTAACAGCAGCAGCACTGAGCTTTCCTTCTCTATTTAGGAGAGTTTTTCCCTCCTATATTTATCTATTTGCTTGCTCTACAAGGATTATTATGGGCTGTGCTAAAGGCTGCAGGGAGGTGCTGCTGTGCTGAAAGGGAGCATGCAGAAGGTGCAATACAGCTCCATTCATGTGCAGTTCCTTCCCAGCACGGGCAGGATGAGGTGACTGATGGGCTGGACACAATAAACACCCAAAAGTGGCAGTGAAACTGAGATGTTCCATACCCTAAATTTCTTTCTCCTAAATACAAGCTGATTCCTCTGGTGCTGGCAGGGTGTGGTGAGGGGAAAATATGGCTCTGGGTGTTCGTTTTCCCTTCCCTAGTGCTCCATGAGCATTACAAAAAGTGACGAGAATGAGTTGTTCTCTAGAAAGAACCTTTTCAACCTCTCCTGATAATCTGCTTAGCAAGGACACAAGCTGTTTCTCATTTGTTTATACTGTACAAGCAGTCACTGTGAGTCACATCTCAGGGAGACCCTTTTTTTGCACGGATTTTTCAAGAATTTGCTACAAAACATCCTTTCACTTCCAAAAGACAAAGGGGAACAAATAATGGTCTTTAGTCTCCTTCTAAAGCACATTAAAGATTTTTCACAGCAAAAGACACTAAAGATCTGTTCCTCATCCTTCAAATTCTTTGGATCACTTGGAGTTGGCAAAAACAAATCTCTTACAATGAAAGCTCCGCACCAGAACTGAGTAAATTAATCTGAGGATTTTATAGCCTCCTTTGCTGCTCACAAAAAGAGTATTAAAGTAGGTTAAAGTAGGGTATTTTTCCCTTTTTTTATTTCCTGTGCTTACTGTTTGGAATTAGCAGAAGGTCAGAAACTCTACAGTTCTCTCATTCATTTGTATTTCTTTCCCTTTTTTAAACCTCTGCACAGTACAAGTCTATTCATAATCTGTGCCTCAAAGAATGCCCAATTTAAATGTAAAAATGCACAACAAGACATAACAAGTGGGAGAGTCATAAACGAGGTGAGAATTACATGGACTGAAGGAGAGAGATTTATACCAGAAAAAGTCCTCGTGGCTGCAGCCAAAGGGATGGTGATGGCAGCTGAAGGACACTCAAATTTTCTCTCCTTTCTTTCCCAACACCAACAATTAAGACAAAAAAAGGGACAGAAAGAAGAGGTTCTAGAAAATAAATAATTGCCACTTAATTACAAATAGAATGTGTGTTGAGAAGGGGAAAACTAGAGTTGTTCCAGTAGAGACCAAACAAAAGAAGTAGAATCAAGGGCAAGAAGTTCCTGATCACAGAAATTGAGAGGAAAGGTGCTGTTCTCAATCCCAGCTGACTGTGAGGCATCCAAAACGCAGCCTTTGGAGAGGTCAGGGTTCCACTGGGAATGCAGAGTGTCTGACCCAAACCATATTGAAATTATCGATGTTATTACCTAGTTTTCTTGAGTTATATCTGACCTTTCAACAACAGAACCTTCTTCAACATCTTCCTCAAATTTCAATTTAAAATGTTACAGGGAACAGCAGAAAGGAAACATTTCTCTCTCTTCTACAACCCGGATAGAAGTCGCAGACTGGGAAATCTCTGCAGGCAAGTGTGATGTCTTTAT
Source organism: Erpornis zantholeuca (assembly GCA_013400515.1). Classification (NCBI taxonomy): domain Eukaryota; kingdom Metazoa; phylum Chordata; class Aves; order Passeriformes; family Timaliidae; genus Erpornis; species Erpornis zantholeuca. The sequence continues at coordinate 241,868 of VZTN01016958.1, read as the reverse complement.
AGCAATCTCACAATTACCTGTAGAGATTCTACAATCTGGCATCTTCGTGCACAGTAATTATAAACTACCCACTCCTTCAGCCTCTGCACCTCTGCTGAGTTGAGCTGAATTCCATCCAAATTGCTTAAGTAGCATGGAGCTGACTGCAAGCTTTTTACTTAATAATTTTCATGAGTCAAAACTTGAAAACAAAAGCATAAAACCCACATAAACTAACCAACTGGACACTGGAAAAATACTGAAGGATAAAGTTATTATGGGTTATTTTTCAACTATGAGGGTTTAGTATTCCCTTACTAGGCTACACCTACTGTTAACTGAGCTGAATCACAACTGGGTTTTACGGGTGATCAGTCCATGCAGTGCTGGATGAGATCAGCTTTTTTAAAGTGATGATGCTTTGAAGAGCTCTTTGGGTGATGAACATTCTCACATCAAGCTCTGGACATGGTGGAAGCAGGAATAAGTCACTTTGAAAGAAGAGAATACCCAGCAATGCAGGCCTTCATGGAAAGAATAAAGCAACTTTTCTTTTTGTCATTAAAAGTGTTCCTAGAACTGATATTTGTGATCCTGCTTCAATGACATCGAACAAATGAATTGGACAAATATTTATCAGGGCTCAGAAAGATGTTTGAATGCCTGAAACATCCAGGCATTGATCTGCTCAGAAATGCATTCCCACCTGAGCTCCTGTCACTGCACCAGAACCTACGCACTCCAGAAAACTCACTCCACCTGAACAACACTTACATCAGTTCTGGCTAGAAGGACAGTTTGGCATGAGAGGACATCACTGGTGATGCTGAGCTTCTCGTGCAAGAAGACAGAGGAAGGAGGATTATGATTTTATCAAGCTGCAAGAGCTCCATGTTCTCAGTTAAGGCTCTGCTGGAGGACTCTCACACAACACTTGTCCCTTTGAAGAGCCCTCAGATCCACTTGCTGCCTGCTGAGAAGTCAAACATCTCCCTGGGATGAAAAGCTACCACGCAGCCCTGTGGGCACAGGGGAAGCCAAGCTGCCTCTCCCTCAGGGTTGCTGCTTTGGCAGCAGCTGCAGGGGAAGGGAGCAGTGGAGAAGACGTGGGCGTTTTCCAGCACAGGAGCATTATTCCAGGGGGAGGCACAGAAACTTAATTCCATTTGGGTACAACAACAGACAAGAACACAACAGTGTTCTTGGAAGGGTTTGGGCTCTCGTTACAAAACCCCACAAAATCTGGCAGCTGCGCTCCACCCCTTACTGTAAAGGATCAGTGATTTCCACACTTTTTTATGAGTTTTCTCATTTTACATCTCCTCTGTTCTCCCTGTTTACAAGAAAGATATCCTTAGTCTGCACACCCTTGCTACATTCCCAGTTCCCAGCACAAACCACTATTCTTCCAGAAGAGTTACCACCTTTATTCTAGATTGGAACGTACATAAAGACTGAAATAAGGCTATGAATTTAATCTGTTCTTCTCTAACAAGTGTTAATTGACAAATGAGGAGGGCAAGCATTTGCAATGCCATGATTATGGCTGATAATTGTGCACGTGGGTACAATTGACTTGTCAGCATCTGCAAATAAAACCTGTGGTGACATCCCAGAATAACTCCAAACAATGGCAAAGCCCCACTCATTTCAATACCAAGATTGTTTCAACATAAGCTTTATGTATTAGCTCTGGACTGAAGGCAAAATTGCAGTTAGAACAAATGCATTGTCCCCAATCAGACCCTTACAATTTATCCTTGTTTTTATTGAGTCAACTTGTTCTTGTCTACTGCATCTTCACTGCTTTAATCACTCATAAAATGCTGTGCAATAAAAACATCAGTTATCTTGTATGATTTTTAAAATTTTATCTGACTATTGCACTCAAATGTTTTCAATCCCCTTTCAATTATTCAGCCAGCCCAAGCCCTGCAGAGACATCAACAGAGTGCCACACATTTCCCAAAATGCTGTTGATGAATAACATGGAACCTATCCTTCCATCTAGATGGATAAAAAATGCCCCAAAAAGAAGCTCTGCTAGCAAATCCAGCCCTGAGAAAGAAAGAGAAGCTTCATTCCAAGCACTGACTCAAATCAATGCTAGAATCACTCCAGGCTAATCTCCAATTTTAATCCCTTGATTATTTTATATGATCTTCTTATGACTGTTCTGGTTAAGAGGCTCTTTTGGTTCATCTTGTATGCTTTAAGTTCCTGACATCATTTTAAATACTTCTTCTCTTGTCATCCTGCCAGAATTACCTTTCACACCTCCACCTTCAGAACGCTGCCATTGCATTAACCAAAATAAGAGAAAATAAAAGAAAAAAAAATTTGGGGGCAAGTTTCAAGATTTCATCAAAAACCTGTAGTAATTACACCAATGCCAATAATGTGCACTTATGTGCTGGATAAAATCCTGCCTCAGTGAAATCAAGACAAGTTTTTGCATTATCTTCCATGGGATTATTCCAGAAGCCTTTCATCCTTTCTCTAATGACTTCTTTCCATCTCCCTATTTATGAGCAAATCTTTTTAAACAAGACATACAAATTAGCACTAAAGCTAGGGAACTAGTTGGAACCCATCATGCTGCAATAGTGGAAAATTAAACAGCACCTATTAAAAACCCTCCTTTTTGCAGAAGAGAAAGAAAATTCTGCAACATTTTCCACCAGTAAGGAGAGTGTGCAAACTGGAAACACAAATCTACAGCTGCAGCAAGTCACCAGTGAATGGAGATCTCTTTTCCTGATGAGCTGCCCAGGTTTCACACATTGACTATGTCTTAATTACTGATTTTGGTTTTTTTTAATAAATCTGATTCTTCACTTTTAGCAACATGTAGAGCTGGGACACCACCTTCTATTTATCCAACTCCAAAAGTAAGCAAACCTTCATTGTGTCAGAACCTTCCATTAAACATTTGTACTGCAAATTACAATAAAAAAATATTGAAGATTCACAGTTTGAGCTGGAAGTTCTAAATTCTCTTTCAATCAGTCTTGCACTCATTCCATAATCTTATTACATCCATGGAAAATTAAATGAAAGAAAAGAAAGAAAGCTGTGCCATGAGATCATCAAGGCTGAAGAGCTGAAGAAAATGTAGAAAATGAAAGAAATTAAAAAAGAAAGAAAATGAAGAAAATGAAAAAGTAAAGTGCCAGGGTTGAGGTAACCTGGGTGCAATTGCTCTGTTCCCTCTGTGCCTTTGCAGCAGGAGACAGAGCTTAAATGACAGGATTACATGTGTTAGAGCAAGATTAACATTCTTTTACCAGAAGGTTTTTATGCACCAGAGATAAGGGAAAGGATAGTTCAACCTTTCAGGAACTCGGAGTACCTTCACACTCCTAGGGGAGCTATGAGGAAGAAAATGGATATTTAACCTTGGAAAAACATCTAACCTGTGCAGAGACCTTCTGTACTATGAATCTATATCTATTTGCCATGTTGTTGTAGGGTTTGTCTAAATTCCTGTCTAGAAATGGTCTCCTCCTAGTCCTTAGGAGCCTTTGCTTCCACAGAAGTTCCACAATCATACATTTGGAGGCCTAAATCTGAAAAAAATCCAATCTAGGAGCCATCCATCCACAGACAATTGACTGCTTTCAGTGCTGTGCCAAAATGGTATTTTCTTCATAGCCAGCACTGCAATGCAGGAATGGCAGCAAGGAAAGGACACTACCAAAAACCACCCAACAAGAAGAGCAGCTGCAGGAATTGACTCTCACAGTTGTGACTCTTTTGTCACCAATGGAAAACAACTGAAGCACTACAAAAGAAACAGAGAAATCAGAATTCTCCCCAGTGCCGTGTTTTGTAGCCTGCCACACAAGAACCATCAGTAATGATGCATCTCCTGCTCCTTGTGCTTTCTCCTTTCCCCCCACCTTCCCAGAGCTGCAACAGATGAGAAAGTCTGCTCATGTCCATGTTCATCTGGAGCTTTGTTTGGGACTTTCTGTACCACCTGATGCCTTCTTTTGTCTGGCAAATACTGTGGAACTGGCTGAGCAAACATAATCAGACCACCTGCCAGGCCTGCCTCTGGTTTATTCCAGCAGAAGCTTGGTGTTCCTGAGGATTTTCTGAGTGGCTCCCCTGCTAGTATGCTCCAAGGCTGCTGGGAATTTATCCCAGAGACAATCCAGCAGCCCCCATCAGTGATGGCCCAGGCTGTGCTCTGTGGCCTCACGGGCACAGTGGGTAAGGTAAGGAAAGCAGCTCGACCTTGCACAAACCCCTGACCCAAGCACAGGTTGGGTTTGCTGGAGGGCTCGGGCAGGACGAGGATTTCCCTGGAATCGTCTGTGGGCCCACAGCTGCCCCTCCAGCAGCCAGAGGCTTCCTGCAGGGAACAAATGGTCAGTTCTCCTGGCTTCAGTGTGCTGCTGTTGCAGCAAACCACGATGAAACACACAGGGAAGGATCTTGTTATCGTGACCTGCAGGTAAACAGCTCTAGGAAACAACTCCAAGTTTTACTTCATCCTGCAGAGAACTTTAGTATGGCTTTTCTCCACACCCATCTCTCAATACCTGCTTTTCTTCTAACTTTACCAAATGTCTCCAATCCCTCCAACTCTTTTGATTCTTTTCTTGTTTGCAGTTCTGGCACTTTATCCCTAAACTTATGATATTTACTGCCCAACAGGAAAGCAGGGTTTGCTTAGAGCTCCCTACCCAGGTGTGCTACCCTGGCTTGAGGGCGCTGCTCAGCAGAGTTCCAGGAGCAGTAAAGGAGGTAAGTGAAGGAGCTGAAGAAACAGGCACATCATTTTTAGGTGTTCTACATAAATGTTTTTTATTCAGAAGTCAGAGAGCTCCCTTGAATGTGTATTTTATTGTATTCCTTACTATACAAGAGGAGCCAAATAAGCCGAACCAGAAAGAACAAGTCTGCTTTATCAGTTTACACCCAGACTGGAGCATGCCAAAGATCACCAAATAAACCAGGTTTATTCAACAAGTTGCTTAATAATAGTTCTCTCAGAGAAGATGCAGAGAGAACCTAAATGTTTTAATGACAGATATCCACAGCACCAGGTGTTGTCTGTGGAATTATGCCATTTTTTCCTGTGTAGGACATTCAGGGAAGAAATTTAGCTGACAGGAACCCACTTGCAGGCCTAACCTGGATGGCTGTGAGTTGGCTTAATCTCAGCTGGCAACTGTGAGCAGTTAATAACTCTCTCACAGTTGTAGCTGGGATTATGCTAAACACAGCAATTTCATTGCTCTAATGGATTAGCAGACCTGCGTGGCACCTTAATTACCGACCCAAGAGACACACCTGCAGTGCACAAAACCCAAACACACATGGGACAAACCTCATGGCCTTATCCAGACCATACACTGGCCTCCAAGGCTTTGCCTTGCTACCTCTCCTGCCTTTCCCAGCTTCCCTGGTGCAGCATCAGAACAATCTCCTCATTAACTGTGTTCACAACTTCTTCTGAATTCACATCTCATTTCAACCACCCCAAAACTGTTACTGCTCAAAATAACTCCTTAAGCCACTGATCTAGCCCTGAACTGTAGGGCTGATGATGACTTTTCTGTGTTTAATCCTTTGCATCTGCAATTTTTTTTTAAAAGTTCTGTGTCCAAATTTCACAAGTTCAAAGACTGTTGTTCCACCAGAACCACCCTCTGTTCTGAGGGTGAGTTTTCCATTACCCAAAACAATTGCAATCCGTTTTTCCCATGTTTATGGCCTTGGTAATGTCCCAACTCAAACCAGTCAGGATTCTTGTAACTTTTCTACAGTTGAAGTTCCCTTGCTCAAGAGGAACAATCCAAAGATGCAGAAATCAATACAAGATTCCCATTAACATTAGATGGCTTTACTCAGCCTACAGATACATAGCAGAAAGAAATATTATATATAGCCAGAGCACTCAAAATAGTTATATTTATTACACCACAGTTTGTGGCTGAAAGCTCCAGATGGCCAATCCTTAGAGATACATCCCTAAGTTTTATTTATGTGTGAGATTTCCAGGGAGCATCTGTAGCCTGCCAAAAAATATTCCTGTTTCACACTAGGGATCAAAGAAACCTGCTAGAGATGGCTCACTCTGATGTACAGAAGTTGGTGCTCAACAAGACCTGGTATGACTCGAGTTCTTTTTAGTCCTGCAGAGTTCTAGAAATTGTTCTGAGCTAAAATTCCCTGTTTGAAACAGCCCTGGTGAAGGGACAGCATTGCTGCCTCAGGAACTGCAGATGGAAGTACCTCTGATGTAAGAGTGTAGCTTGTGCAGGACATTTATATGGATTCAGTTATCATTCTCATTAGTCACCACATGTCACCTCACACTCCCCTGTCCACAGTAAGCATCTGTTTTCCACACCCAAAGCTGAGGTTAATGAAAATATCTGTAGGACACAGATTGCAGAGTATTTCAGGACAGACCACATGCACCACGAAAGCAGTAACAAAACAAGTTAGCAGTAAAATACAACCAGGGCACTCCGTGGGAAGAGCAGCTTCACTAAATCAGTCAGACACATTTCAGATAATTTCTGTTTAGACCTGAGCCAGAAATACAAACCCCAACCATCTCCAAAATCCTTGACTTTCAAACAGAAGTGGGTGAAGGCAGAAATCCTGTTGTCTGAGGGCTGTAATGACCATATGCTGCTTGCAGGGTGTGCAATCTGCTCTCAGTACACCCAGACCTACAGCAAATGGACAAACATCCCTAGCACAAGCCCACCCAGAGGACACAGAAGGGTATCAAGACTCAGGTCCGGAACCAGGTTGTTCCTTTCCAATGTAGCATTTTCTCTAGATCCAGCACAAGTGTGAGAAATGGAACAGCAGCATTAGGTCTGTAGTTCTCACTGCCAAAGGGCTGCATACAGAAAGCCCACCCACGCTGGCACAGGGTTAGGGTTTCTCCTGAATTTCACAACTCACACACAGTCAATTTGCAGACTCGCCCTGCTGCAGGCCTACATCGTTTCCTGCCCTTTTGAGAAGCAGAACACACTTGCTGACTAATTTGTGTTCAACTATTCAACCAACAAACAGGTTTGAATAATTAAAAAGTAAAACTTGCACAAGATGTATAACCCTCTGCCAGCAATGCTATCTAGAGTGATTCTTGGTAATATTTATTCTTAGATAAAATGTATAAATTTCCTTTAAAAAAATGAGTGGTGCAGTTAAGATGGGGTTTTTTTCTTCCTAGTACACTGAGCTTGTTAAGCCTCAGCATTTGAAGTTTAAAATTGAAACATGGTAACCAAAACCACTGCAGAGTTTTTGATGTCGCAGATACTGCATCAGGAACTGATTGGATAATAATCACTCACCATCAGTTCCTAATGCATTGCCTTCAGCATCTAAACAAGCTTCCAGGAGTTCCTTACAGGAATAGCTGCAATATTGTAGTGGTGACACAGGAGCTAAATTCATCCCACCAAAGCCGTGACAGCTCTCCTACAAAAACACAGCCTTACCTTGAGGGGGAAATCTAAAGGTATTGGTGCTTTCAGTGGGACTGACTCCCTCCCAGATCAGGGTGCTGCAACTAGAACCAGATAGGGAGGGGAAAAAAATTGAAGGAAAAGAGTTGTGTCCTTGTGTCTCAGGTGGTTACTTCAACAATGCATTCTCTTCATACAAGACTTGCAAGACCCAAATAAAATATAGTGATAATGGAAAGAGACACTTCTGTCCAAAAGATTTCCAAATTACTTAAAATTATTTAAAAGTATTATGAAACTACTTACAAGCTGCTTTGCATTATTGTAACACATGCACCAAAAATACACCTATGGATTGGTATGTATGCTTCTATGAGACAAATGAGAAAGCAGAGAGGAGCCCTTTGTTTGCTGATGGAGCAGAAGCCACGTGGCAATGGAGCACAGTGAAGGGCAGGGTGTAACATTAACACCCAACAATGCCCCCAGGGACTGAACAAAGCTATCCCATTGGGGCTGACACCTGGTCAAGAACAAGATATTAATTTGACAGACCTTTATGGCTCTCTGGTTCTTGTGTCTCCAAAAAAATGTGAGCCTCACCTGCAGAGCACAGCCCTCACCAACAATTTCTATTCATACCACAGTTTTCCAGCCAAGCCTTGGGTCAGAACAAAGCATGTGGACCCTCCAGTACATCTGGGGGAATGCTGCAAGTCTTGTGCCTCCATTCTGAGCAGCCCAGCCCATGTGAATGTGTGATCTTGAAGCTGAAGCACCAAGATACACAGCAAGATATCAGCTCCATCACAGAACCTGCTGGTATTACCTGCCCCAAAAGACAACCTGGCAAATCTAACCTGCAGTCTGACAGACAGAACATCACCTCCACAGCGCTCTGAGGGGCAAGGGGATGTCTCTGAACATAAGTAGGACATAGCAGAGTCAACTGACATTGTTTTATTCATTAGTCCTATTCAGACCTGAAGCTCAAAAACTAAATGCAACCTCCTGGCTGTCTCCATGTGAGTTTTACCCATTCTTCAACAGAGATGGGTCTGGCCACAAGCTTTGAATAAGAATGAGGATTTGGAACTCATCTCCATCCCACAAATTGTCAGCATTTTTTTAACCAAAGGCATGTTTCATTATGTTCCATTGGTAGGAAGTTAAATCCCTATTCAGATCCTCAACCCAGGTATTTGGAGATGAGAACTGCTGGCACAGGCCCACAGGTTAAATCCTCAGAGTGAACCATTCCCCAGAGAGAGGAATTTGCATATCCCAAAAGCTGTCTGGAGGTGCTGCTGAACGTGCAGAGACATGGAGCACCTTCCAGAGGCAGGAAACACAGCTCATGGCAAGAGGAATTCCGTGAGGGACACAAGGAGTCTAAGAAAGCTCACGTTGTCTGCAAAGGCACACAGGTAAGTGGCAGTTACAGCACTGCAGCTCATGCAGTGGCACTGAACTCATTCCAGCCCCTCCACAGAATCCACACATGGAACTGGGACCTACAAAATCCATACAGAACCCGGATTCCTGCACATGGAGATTCACATTGTCTCCAGCTGGCACTAAGGTTCCAAAGGAAACCAAAGTGGTTTCTTAGCCCCTTTTTTTTCCTCCTTCCTAGGAAAATAATTCAAAGCTACCAAGACTTAGAAGCACTGGTCTTTCATTAATTTCTTCCCCCTGCCATTGCCTATCATTTTTAAACAGCTGTATTAAAGGGGAAATACACCATTTTTATTTATTGCTTTACTTATTTTGACCTTTTCTACTGCCAAAAATGCATCCAGCATTTTCATTCATGAGTGAATGGCATAGTTCAACAGACCAAGCACACACAAAGTGTGAAGAGTTACTGCTGCAGAAAGGAGCCAGCAGTGAAAGGGTGAAAAAACCCTTATTTCTCCTTTTAGGTTTTATTTTCATTTGCAAGACTTGAAGGTGGCTACATGGCTTGACAGCAGTTCTGAAATGCTCTGAACTTTGGCCTGGTAGATGTACCTAGTTACCTGTGCAGTTTGAAGTGCAGCTCTCCACACTCCTGACTTCTCAGTCATGGGGAGCAGGACTGGCAGCTTTGGATCTTTGGACCACGAAGGAATTAGCATTTTATTATGGATATCTTCAGATCCTGATCAGCCTAAGCAGAAATGCCGTGAGAAAGCCAATGGGTGGGAAGACTGAAGGAGCTGATGTCATGGAGTTCATACTGTAATCTAATTCTAGATTGTTTAGGCCTCCCATCTCTCAGGCTCTTCTTCTCTTCCTGTTTCTAGGAAAGTAAAGAGCCTCCACCCTGCTAACGATCCCCCAGGGGAGGCAGTGTCAGGAGGCAGCACTTGCAGCAGCAGAGAAGAGCCACGGCTGCTGCGGCACACGACATCAGGCTGAGAGCAGGCACAGCCCAAAGAGATCAGCCCAGTGAAGGGGGGAGGAAGGAAGCCTCCTCCCGTGGGAATGCAGCTGATTCAGGGAGGGAGGGGAACAGCTTCACGGGGAAAGCAAACCACTGAGCTTCTCAGAACCCCAATAATGTGCATGCATTCTCCAGGGAGGATTTGCAGAAAGACAGGAAGAAACATAAACAGGGAGATGCGTGGTTGGAAACACCACGTGAAAATGATATTTTGCAGTGAAATGTTAGGGCAGAGAATTTCAGAAGGTGATGGGGTCCTCACACTTGGGTTTTCCATAACTTCTTTGCCTCCCTCCTCCCTGCTGAATGCTCATGGCCAGCTTCAGAGCACCTCCACCGAAGCCTCACCAGAAAGAGGTTAAAAATGGCAAAAAGGGACCATTAACTCATCCATTTTTTTTCCTCCCCTTTCACACTTCTATCCCAGTTCAGCTACTGTCTAATCAGCCTGCAGTGATGGCCACAAGAAAATAGCATTAACTGTATTCCTCCTCACTTCCCTTATTCTCCCTGCCAAGAGAGTATTCACTGCTTCTTGCCCTGGGACTCCTTTGGCATCCCAGAGGGAAAGCCACCTTTCCATTACTTGCTCCCACTCCCTGCTGCAGCCTCTGCCAGAGAACAACATGCAAACAAGATGCTCCACTTTAACCACAGAACACCACATTCACTTACAACAGGATGACCTGGGAGAAAAATGAAGAGAGAACAAGGAGGAAGCATTTGATAAGGCATTAATTAAATACTAATGTGTTTAATCTCCCCCTCTGCTCTCGCTGCTTTTGAAGGCAATAGAAACCAGGCTGGTATTTCCTAGGAATCTCTAAACAAACAAAAAATCATGTGAGGCAGGTATTCCCTACAACAAAACTTATCTTAGTGGTAACAGACTAATTCACCTGGCAGTAACTAAAACAAGGTGCAAGTACAAGGTAAACTCAGGGGTATTTTCCCAAATGCTCTCCAACAATTTGTGGCTCATGAACTCCCTGGGACATATGTTTCCATGCATTTAGCATCCCTAACAAATTGGTTTTTCACAATCCCCCCAAACCTACCTAAGCTGCAGCATCCATAATGCCTGAGGCAAGGAGTTCTACAGTTTCATTACATGTAGTAATGGAGATTCACTTCTTTTTGTACCTCTGCTGATAGGGGTTCCTTCAAGCTTTACCTTAGCTGAAAGTCTGTTAAGTGACTGTGCATAAGAAAAACAGTAGTTCCTCCCCAAAATCGTGTAAATTTTAGCACACTGTTTACAATTCCTGCTAGAAATGGGAGAAATGACAAAGAAACAACAAAACATTGTCGGGGGGAAGAAGCCTTGGCAATGAGGAAAGAAAATAAGGTGACTGTGGTGAAACAGGTTATGGTATCAAAAAAGAGAATCTGTAATTCCTCCTTTGGGGAGCCAAAGAAGACTTCCAGATAACTTTTCACATCCTCTGAATTTCAGCCCAAGTATCTCAGCAAGTATAGGATGTTTCAAATGACAGCCCCCGCTGTCCCCTGAGTGCATGCTTGGAAATGTTTAGATGCCATATTTATTTCATCAGGCTCATGCAATCAGTTACACCCAAGAGCTGTGCTCCAGAGATGCCCATTGCAGGCAGCAGGGTGTGAGTAACGAGCACGGAGGTCCACGGGCTCCCGGTTTTGGTTAATCCACCTCCCACTTGGCCCATTCCTCAGCACAGACAGGGAAGAGCACAAAGCTGTCCACCCTTCTGGATGACTCCATGGTCCTGATGGAGCAACAGCTCAGGGCACACGCTGCAGTTTAGCCACCCACACACATAGGTTAATGCACTTTTTGATGATTCATAAACCCAGATCTAACAGCAGAATCAAGGCTTTTGTTCATTATTTTGGAATGAAACATCAACTAACATTTTTAACAGATGACTGTCAAGGCAAAATCCTGGACTGCAGAGTCCTGCTTATCTGAAACGATTTTCAGCTACGCCCTTCAAGGCAAAGCCATGTCTATTAAAAGAAATACAGAAAATCCCAGAATCATAATCCTGGAACATTCAGCTGTGTACTGTACTCCATGCAGTTCATTATGTCCAGATTTTGCAGGGATCCTCCACGCAGAAAATGCTATTCCTGTGCTACATAATCCCTACTCACTATGGACTTGTTAAGGATGGATTTGTATAGACTTAACTGTAAATTCTTCTGCTTTGGGGTGTCCTTGCTGAGTATTTAATAAAAAAACTTTGAAGTTTAATTACTCTCTTAGCAGCTGCAACCATTATACTAGAGATATATACAAGGCGAGTAATAAGGTTGTAAAGTAGGAGTTAACTTTAATCAAAACAGGAAAGCACTAAGGAAGTTTTATTCATCAATGGCTCTGACAAAATTTACTTTAGAGTCACACACATCAAGGCCAACTTTCAAATCAGCAGAATCTGCCCTCTTGCTCATGCCAGCAAGTTCTGTTCAATGCCTAATTACAAGAGGCAGTGTTGCCAGTCAAGGGGGGCAGGGTGCAAGAAGATTCACAACTGCCAGCTCACTTTGCTACTAATATAATGGAAAAAACATGTGCAGAGCAGCCACCCAGAAGAGGAGCTGCCCACAACATCCTGAAGGAAGACTTACATCAGGAGGGAAGACACCACACTGGCACAACTCCTGTGATGTGCAGAGCCAGAGGGAGAGACCCTGGACACAGAAAACTGTGATTTTTTATATCTCTGACACAAAGATATATTGCCATGCTCTCTTTTTCAGGGAAAGGGGAATGATTAACAACCCATGTGTCAGCTACCAAGGGAAGCATTTCCAGAGTATTTTCTATGATTGATCAGCTTTCTCGACCTCCCCACCGTACTGAGATACCCTCGGAACAGAACTGCTTATGTTTGCAAAGGGAATGCAAAGGAAGGCACTGGAAATTCAGATCCAACTAGAAACCTCCTTTTCCATCATTGCTGTTGTTTGCCTGATGACACTGACACAGTTTTAGGTGATGATGTACACCAATATAAGTAATATCCCATCTGGATCAGTTTTTCTTACTCTGCTTATTTGGTATATACACCACAGAAATACCAAATACAAACTTCTTTTTCCCCTCCTGCCATTTTCCCATCTATTGTGGCAGCCATGTTATTTTAAAATATGTATGACATATTTTATTGGTTCTCATCAATTTGTATTATAGATGAACACATTTATAACTACACCCCTAAAAAACAATGGTGAAAGAAAGTTAAACTTGCAAAGTCCAGGCTCCAAATTTCATGAGGTGGCAAGATTCAACTTGTACATTTTACACATTTAGTTGTCTCTACCTCAATGGTGTCTACAGAACATGAAGGGAAAAGACATCAAGGTTGTTTAGAATCCTTTGATCCAAATGGTTGATGTAATATAATGCCTGCTGCCCACAAAAAAAATGCAGCACTTTTTTTTTTCTTTGCTAATAAATTCTCCAAATGTCAGCTATTTTAAGAAAACTGGAGTGGTTTTTCTTTCTCAATGCAATACCTACAGTTGTAAATTCTGAGACAAAACATGAGGGTAAGACACAGTTTTAGCCAATTTATCCTGACTTTATAAAACTAAAAATCCCCCTCTCTGCCATCTAAATACACCAGAGGAAAACACTGACAGAAGATAGAAACTGTCATCATCTAAATATTTCTGTAGAAAAATCATATTCTCATTATTTGATAACGTGACCTTTCTATTTCCAATCTCCCTCAGCATCAAGATACTACAGAGAGGTTTCCAAACTTGCTGGTTGAGAGGCAGAGCTTATTATCTCCCTGAATCATTAATTTTAGGCTCCAATAGAAGTACAAGGTCATTAGTGATGTGCTAGATTATATCCCATCCCTGAAGTTGCTAAATCAACAGGAGGGACACTCTCCAAACCACCCTGGCTAGAGACCACCAGGTTCAGAAGCTCTGCTGAGAATCCATCAGCACTGCAAGGGCTCCAAGAGCTGCTTGTGCACTGTGCTGGCTGCGCCTGCAACCACGGAAAGCTCCGGCCCTGTGCCAAAGCCTTTACGCAGATGCACAACTGGAACTTGTAAATGACATGGAGAAACAGCTAAGGCTCATGAAACTCTAAAACATTTCTGCTTCGACCAGTGTGGTCAGCAGGGTTGTAATTTCTGTGAATCCAGTATCTGGGCTTCTTGGAATTTACCGGCCCTGCTGGCAGAGCAGTCACGTCTTGTAACTTCCATGCGGGCAGGAATGAGGCTCAAGGAACTTACAAGCTCCCCAGGGCAGCTGGAGGAACTGGCAAATTCAGTTTGACAGATACCTGGTGTTTGTGGGGATCTGCCAAGCCCCTTGGAAAGCAGCTCCCAGCTCCTGCCGCTCGCAGCTTTGCGCTGCTGAACCGAGAGCAAGCTCTGCTGCAGGGGTTACACTCCCCCTGGAGCAGGACAGGGAATGTCAGAGAATGACACAGAAGTTATGTTCTTGGCTCTGTAGCTACAGGGCAACAGGAACTTCCTGAGGGAGCCAACTTCTCTGTCTTCTACCCTGTGCCTGAAGGATGCTGCAAGTGGGGTTCTCATGCAAATTAACCTCCAAAGGTAATCTGGGGAAGATCCTTGACACAGATTGTATCTCACACAAAATAAAACAGACACCAGAGGAGCCAGCAACTACTTCACATTCCAGTCTCAGAGCAGTTCTGCAAGGCTTCATGAAAGGTGAAGACGTCCCTAAGCACAAAGCAGTTGTTTGCTCCTCTGCTGAGTGTTTTTCTTCTGTTTGAGATATCCCAAACTACCTGCTGAACTAAAATCAATGAGAACCAAAGTAATACAGGTGCAGCACTGAACCCTAGGGAGCCAAGATTGGGGTAGGGGAATGGAAAGGATGGGGAAAGCAAGGAAAACAACATCTACTTCTGGATATGTTGTACTGTGTGATGTGGCTCAAAATATCCCACATAAAGGGGCAGGTGTAACAAAATATTAACAAATTAGTATTTCACTGTTGTTCCATATAGAGTAGCTTCAGTTGTCATGTGCTTCAGTCCAATATTCTACACCCAGAAGTCTGATAAGGTTTAAAGCCTCAGGCTGTCATTATAAGAATATTACACATATATCAGTGTAGTGGATTATGAGTTAACATCTATATGAATGAACATTATACACTACTCCCTGACCATAACTGGATAACTGGACATAGTTATCCCTGGAAGTTTCCATCTAACCTGCCTCCAAGTGTCTATAAAAATCACTAAGCAGTTTCTGCAGAGCATCTCTATCTCCCTACATCAAAAATCAGCATCAGATACTACAGTCAGCCTCTTCATTCAACCAGATTCAGGACAGACCAAAGAATACTCTGACCAATGGAACTGAGCCACAAAGTCTAATCTTACCTTAACAGAAGAGAGTATCCCTTGGAGGGGAACAGTCATGGAGATGAGTCAAACCTCAGCCCCCCAAGGAAAAGATCTTGCCTCATTCACAGCAACTCAGAGAAAGCCAGGATTTTCTGCAGGGAGGTCTTTGACTGTGGCCTCCAATACCACACTCTGAGTGCCTGGTTAGGTGTTAAAAGGAGCTCCTCCTAACTCCTAATCCCAGAGATAACTTGCAGCACCTGCTTTGTGGAGCTTACAGAGAAGCCTCTGCAGAAGCCATGGAAACAGATAGAGCAGGTGCTCCTGGAAAGGTCCTCACCCAGCTGCAGTTGCTCTGTGTGTGTGTGTGCAGGTTCGTGTGTGTTCATAGGTCTGTCCGTACTTCCAGGGCTTCTGCACCCACAGAAATTGATTTTTGCCTTCTAAGCAGCATGCTTTCATTAAGAGCAGAACAAAAGAGACTGTAGGAAACATGAATAGGAAGGAGATGTTCCTGATAAGCATGGATAAAGGGAAGCCTGATTCATCAGTGCTCCTTAGACTCTGCCTATTACACTGACTTCCCCAGCACAAGTCCTCCCTCTCATTTGGGTCTTTTGAAGACTCTGCAACAGGCATTGATCAAAACTCTTTGCAATCGGTGTTATCTTTACTTCTCCTTTTACCCACACTGATATTAATACACACAAAGAAACTTTTCAACAAGAGCCTTTCATATCTTTCCCATCTGGATCTTGCTCTTCTCCCTCACACGTATCCATCCTCACCTCAAAACACACACTGGAGTAACACAGCCCCTCCCAGATTCCCTTGTGGTGCCCTCTGTGAATCTGAAACAGCCTGGTATTTCCAGAACCTGACCCTTAAGACAAATGGTTGTATTTTGGATTCCTAGTCTTGCCAGGCTCAGGTTCTTTTCCTGAATTTGTCTTACACAACTTTAACCAAATGGAAACAGAAACCATATTTTGCACAGAAGAGGAAGATAGAGCAGCAGCTTCAGAAAGCACCAAACTGGGACAGAAGAGTTTAACCCTCACTAAGCAGCCCTACTGCTGCTAAGATCACATGGAAAGACACCTTTGTAGGCACTCCCTAATACTGTGCTTTCCCTTATATCATAGAGGGACAGGCAATTGCTTTGGCAAGGCAACAGATGAAGCCTCACACAGGACACAATGTTTGTAGGTCGCAGCTTGCTACATCACTAACATAACTTATTCTTTTCTCTTTCATACTTCTGACTTAAGGGGTGTGGAGGGGAGTTATTAGCACAGTTTCAACAAGAGGAAAATTAGTTTAATTGCCTATGTTAGACTCTGCTGGCACTCTCCATAAAGACATTATCTCCCTTTTTAAGGTGAGTCTGTTCAGAGGATGCATAATTTTGGCTCATTTCATCCATGAAAACTCCTTTCATCATGAACTAGAGCAGAAGACTGCAACCTAGAAGTGAAGAGGATTAGTGTAGTGTACAGGGAAGAGTTCTTTCCTCTGACTGAGAATAACCTTGGACAAAACCACCACATCAACAGATCCCGACCAGGGCAAGCCCGGCTATGTCTAACATCTCCACTGCTGCCCTGACATTTGAACTGGAACTACCGAGTCCTTTCGGAAATATTTGCACGTTTTTGCTCGCCTTCCAGCCAACAATCCTGCGAGCACTGGAGACAAACCCCCTCACGCCGCCACAGGAGGGCAGCACTACATTTCTCGATCCTTTTTCTTATCTCCCAGAGGAATTAATTTCATCGCATTCCAACACAATGGATCCACAATTTATCACTTCGGCTCAAGACTCTCATAAAAGCCTTCTTTGTTTTGCGGCAAAGCACGGTGATAGCATTTAATTCCCCACTTTGCTGTGCATTTTTCTTTGAGAAGTTTGAGTATCCCTGCGTGCAGAGTTCAGAAGGATCTCTGCTGAGCTGACTTCTTCATGGAGATCCATGGAGGAAACATCTCTTTATTTTGCCAGGGTGCTGTTTGTTTCCATGGCGCATTCCCAATCTCCCAGGCTTATGGTATTTTCTGCTGCCTGTAAGTGCATATGCTTTAACCAGCAACAATAGCAAATCAGCTAAACCCGTGTTTTTAAAGGTCAGCATTTTTTTAATGTGCTCGTTTACTTAAAACCACAAATCTAAGTTAAGCAATTTTCACCCGAAAAGAACAGGATGGTTCAAATCTCCTCGCTTTTTCCTTCTTTTTCATTTTCCTGCATCAACCCCCCCTATCATTTGGATAAATCTCCACCAATGTTAGACACGAACATTTGCATTTAGATTTGCTTGTTTGCATGTTCTCCCCTGATTGCTGCCAGTGGGGAGCACAGCCCCACTCACCACATCCTCAGTGGCATTCCCTGGACAAGGATCCAGGCATGGCAGCTCCACAGTGCCTGCATATATGGCTTGAACTGCAATCCAATTTCCATGGGGGATAGCCACAGATGGGCATGGACAGAGCCCAAACCATCCATCGAATGAGCCCCACACAGAAGTTTTGCCATCCCATCTTTTCTGTTGAAATGACTAAACAGACAATGCATTGTGTTACCACATCTCTCATTTACCTTATCTGATAAGTTCCCCTAATTTTGGTCTCTTATTTCTCAGAAAACTTAGCCAGGAGCTGCAAGGATTACTAGGGCTCCAAAGCCAGCTGTTAGTATTATGCCACCACAATCTTGGGAAGCATGGATTGAATTTCCAGCCTCATTCAGGGACCTGGTCCCTCTTCTGACCCCATGCACACCCACCTCACACAACTGCATGGCACTTGGAGCGAGGCAAAAGGGAATTTTTTCTGGCATTGCCATATTAAATTGCTATGAGAACACCCCACTAATAAAAACAATATGTTGTACAAGTTCCTTTTCCTATTAGAAGCCCTACAAGTCAAGCCCCATAACTAAATACTTGTACTGGAAATCTTCCAACCATGACTGGAAAAACACACTGACATGAAAGTTTATTTTATAAGACACCAGAGGGGTCACTTCCAGATTAGGCCAGATTGAATTCTCCTCACATTTTGTGAAACTCTTCAGGAGATTTGTTGTGGCATTCCACAGTTCTCCAGGCAAANAAAAAAAAGCCAAATGTACTGTACAGAGGTTGCAGATGCAAGAGTTGAACACTTCTTTTTAGAAAATACCAACCTACAATAACAAATAATTTTGCTATTCACAAGAGAATCATTGAGTATTGCAAAACTTGATAATTACTGATTCATGACAGATTTAGGAAAAACATCAGCTTAAGTAATCAGGTCAGGGCACTGCTGTTGACCACAGTGTTGGCAAAAGAAAGAGTTTCTGTCTTCATATCTTTCATCAAAGTTTAACATTTTACAGTATTTAGCTTTTAGCACTTCATTGGTCCAGACCAGTAAACAACTGATAGCTTGAGAAGTAGAAGATAAATAGTGAGCAAACATCTCTAGTTAGTATTATCTTATAATTCACTTGCACCATTCACATTCTTTTAAATTCCAGCTAGTAAAATCACTGAGGATCCCGGAGAGCTCTAAGTTGTTACTGCTGTTAATAAATTCACCAGATGATTAATCCCTTTTGCAGCCTGTCTCCAAAGGTATGCTGTGTCACACACTGCCAACTGGGAATAAAGATTTCATTCAGATCTCAAGGTGGACAAAAAAAACAACCCTCCTTTTTTGTGAAGGAAATGTGTGTGAACTTATTTCCTCCTGGAAAATTAGGAATTTTTATCTAATAAAGATTATTGCAAATAAATCCATTCCACTTTCTTCCATGCCTCCATGATAGTCTGCCTGGCACTGGGAAGTCATTCTGAAAAGGCAGCAGTGCAGTGAAAGGTCTCCTGACTCCAAATGCAGTACTCTAATGGTACTTTTTTCCCTTCCTAAGATTCCCACTAAGACCCCAAAATTTCTAACAGTGAGAAACTGTTAATCCATGCCAAGTAAAGATTTGTTTTGCTGTGGAGAAGATCCTGTCCTTCCCCTTCACCTAACAATGCAAAGTCTGACTGCCACAATGAAGATTTAAATCCCCTTGGAACACCACACCTTGCTACACTTCAGGCCTTCCTCACAGATACATTCCCTGCAGTATAGAAAGCTTTTACTAAATAATGACAGCCCTCTTGGAGAAGAAAGTCAATTAAATGAAGAATCTGGAGTCATTCTAACCAAAGAAATGCCACTGACATTTTCTACATGGAAGTGCTTTTTATACACATTATGTGTATAATGTGACTTAACTTTGAATCATTATTAGCTCTAAAGGAATGTTGTAAACACCCTCAATCCTCTACCTCAGAGAAGCAAAATTAAATTTCTCTTTTTGCTTTTGGCTAATGTCCTTTTGAATCCACTGAAGGAAAGCATGGGAAAAACATGGAAAGGCCCTTCTTAATAACTGCAGTGCCACAAGTCCCGAGCCAAAGCCACCTCCTCTGTTTTTGTGCCCTCCCTTTAAAGCAGCAACTACAGGACCTGTCCCCAAAAGCCACATGCACAGTCACCCACAAAAATAGAACAGACTCCCAACCCACTGCAGTCAGACCACACAGGTTTTGATGCATCTCCAGTGCAAGGCAGAGAAAGAATCTGACCTTTAGTCCTACAGCAACAAGTGCCAAAAAAGCTATTTTACAATCACACAATCAAACAATCTGCTTCAACAGACTTAAATCATCCATCTTCAGGATGACATGTTTCCGTGTGTCCACAGCTTCCTCAGAGATACCACTCAGGAGCTCCAGTAACATTCAGAGATTTGTATATTAAAGGCCTTCCTGAAAGATTTACAGATTCCAGGTACTTAATAACTGAGAGAGATAATTAATAACTCAGCCACAATTTGCTGACAAAATGTTGATCCAAGGGCTCTCCTTTGATTTAAGCTCAATCAATTCTACTTTTTCTGCTCTGGTGTTTTCTTGCAGAGGTGGAATTTCTATGATAAAAGCTCTATTAAGAGATCTACATCTGAAAAATGAATGACGAAAGTGAGCAGAAATGACCAAGCCCTAAAATTCTGACACATTCCAATTATTGCTTCTAGAAATTAAAATTTCCACAACCACAGCTCACTGCTTAAAGTGCTGTCAAACATTACAGTGAGAAAGGCACTTTTTTCCAAGAGCAAGGGAGCTGGAAATCAAAAACCTTTTCTACATAAAATGGGATAAAAGTTAATAAATAGGAAGTCTGGAATTAAGTGCTGGTAAGACACTGAGCAGGTACATACACTCCCCTCCTTGCACTGATGCAAGTGACTCTTGGCATGTGCCTCTTGCTCTTTTAGCTGGGGTTTTACAAATGCATGGAAAGCCATGAGGACAGAGCAGTGCTCCAACTGCAGCTTGGTCTGCACAAAGCATCCAGTGCTTTTCTTAAAGTGTCTGCATCTCCTCTGCCTGATGTTCAGTGAATTCCTGCTCAGCAAACCTCTGTCCCCAACCTTTGGGAGCTTTCTGCAGGAAGTGGCAGCCTGGAGCAGCAAACGCTCCCTGGCTGGCAGAGGATGTGGGAAGCTCTCGGCGTGTGCAGCTCCTGACAGCCCTGGGAGCCACCAGGCTGCCTCGGGGACACGAGGCAATACCTCAGGCCTTGTGCAGCCTCCAGAGAGGCACAATTTAATATCTTAATCTCCAGAACTGCATTTACGACCTGCAGCTGTGGTGCCAAAGAGGCCCACGGCCCCTGACACACGGAGACTATTGTTGGCCAAAGAGAGCTCTGGGGTTTCTAGAGGGACATCAGAGAGTGAACTGAACTGCACTGGGCTGCTCTGCACTGGGGTGAAGGGGGGGAATTGAGGGTTTTTTGTATCCATCAGGTTATTTTGGGCCTTTATCACTTCTAAATTATAACAGTTCAATCACAGTAATGGGCAAATGAGCAGGGATTAATTTGCCAGGGCTTCAGGCTTCCAGGGAATGAGAACTGGAACTGATTAATTAAAAGAAGAATCCCCATGTTAGATGTGACTTAAAATGAATATACAATAAGTGATGTGTTAGTCTATTACACAAATGACATGTGAGGCTTGTTCTGCTGCCTCTCCACCTCAATGGCTTGGAGCTGTGGTTGTTCCCACTGCCCCACTCCCAGAACAGAGTTTTTCCCTGACATGGTTAAACCTCTACAGAGCATATTTTGGGAGCATACAGGGTTATGGGCTTTTCTGTGCCAGCTTTCAGTGGTATCACCTTCCTTTTCCAGAATTTTGATCCCTTTCAACCACATGTATCCACAGAAAGGGGTGAGAGGACAACCCCATCAATCTCACAGAGAGGAAAATCCCCACTGGTATTTTGATTCTGCTTTCTGTATGACAGCTTACAGACAAGCACTAAGCTTAATATTCCAGAGATTCAAATGCTCTGATATACATCCTGGAGTATTAACATGCAGATATTGAGCAGAAAAGTTGTGTCTCTGCAAAATAATTAATATATTAACTGGGCAGGTTTTTTGCCAAGTTCACCCCCAAACAATATAAGTAAGAAATGTTCCTGGTTTTCCACTATTAACAACTTTTTTCTCAAAAGAGAAAGAAAGGAACAGCAAACTCAGAGAGTTTGGAAGATGCTTATGGAACCAAATTATTGTTTAATAGATCTCCTGATCCTGATGTTCCTGAACTGTAAAAAGCAGAACAGCCCTTAGCAAGAGCTCTGCCTCATGAATCTGTTCCTCTAAGGTTCTCTTTCACCACAGCATTTCTGAGAGGTCTCAGCTTGGCTGTGCTGAAAGATCACAACACTGTCACACTCGGGTTTAGGCTCATGAGGCTCTGCACAAAGCTTTGGGTTAAGGGTTTCAAACATGAACATCTGCCTTGGAGGTCTTTGGCACTTTCTGACAATCAGGAATACTCAAAGTCCTCTTGAAAAAGGTTAAATTATTCAAATGAATTCCCAAAATCTGGAGTTAAATACAGTGCTGGAAAACAGCAAAAATTAAAGCTAGGACTTGAATAGCCTGCTGGAGTTGGCCTGCAAGTCAGAAATCCATGCTGGTCATACACGGGTATTCCACTCATATCAACCCATAGTTACTTTGTCAGAACTGGCAGAGGAAGGGAAATGGATTTCCTGCACAGAGGGAGGATAAAGGGAGGGCACAGAGTTTTTACTCATCCACGCCCATGAATGTTGCAGTAGGTAGGTTCTGCCTGATTCTCCTCTCAGCTGAGTGGATGCTTAGGTGCCCACTGCAGGTCTAAAGGCAGTCTCACAGACAAGCATCCAAACTCCTGGACCTTGGAAGGGATCTGAGTATCCAAGACAATTAACAGTCTTTGGAAATCCTAGGCAGGTAAGTGAATGCACTCACCCCATTTTCCCTGGGCAAGTGTCACAGCTTTTCCTCATTTCAGAGAGTGGACACCGAAAAATAGATTAAATTATTTGCACAAAGCTTCACAGGAAGCCAAACCTAGAGCTGAAAACTGTCTCCACCATATTCTGGGTGATACTGGATTTGAATTCTGGCATTTCTATGTTGCCTCTTAGCCAGAGCAAGGAACTGCACTGACACAGTTTAATCAGAACAACAGTTGTATTTCTGCTAGGATTTTGAATATCAGAAAGGCTGTCTGCTACTCAGATGGATTATATTTCTGGGAGAAAGTTCTCATTTTAACCAAATTGGTTGAAACCTAGTACAGCATCAGACTTCAACTCCTATACACAGCAATGCTGGTTTTCCAAAAGAAAAAGAAGAAATGACAACTCCAGTGTTACAAAAAGCACACCTCTACACTGATGAATGTTTTCTGGGCTGCTGTTTCTCTTATCTGGCACAAAGAAGAGAAAAAAAGAGAAGGAAAATCACTGATAGAGAATGGGAAAGAGTTGTTGCACATTATAAAAAGATGGAAGAAATTAGAAATATAAGCTAAAGAGGGGAAGAATGTTCAAATTGCAGATACAATTTCTTAGTAAAAGCAAATCTTCACAAAGCTGTTTAAGCTACAGCCCAGATTGGGCATATCTGAAATTCTTACCACATCAAAGTGTCTTTATTTGTATTATGTTTTTAATCCATAAAAACAGATATTCTGGGGTTGTGAGTAAACTTGTGTTAAGTTGGGCCTCAAAGTTACAGCCTTGAAAACACTAAGAACACACCCATTAACCATATTCTCTCATTTTCCAGTGGGGAGCCACGTGAGTACCAACAGGAGGGGTCTGCAGCCATGGAAAATCCTTACTCCCTAAGATGCAAGAGGTGATGAACCACACATGGAAAGTGAAATGGGCTCATCCTTCCCCCACACTTGTGTTGTTTTCAGCTGTATCAGAAGACCACTCACCCTTCCAAAGCCCTTCCATTCCCAATTTATTAGGGCTGCACAACTGCACCAAGAAAAAAAGATGGACAGCCTTTGGGAGATGCCTTTCCCACTCACTCACTCACCCTCCTTCATGTTTCTTTTACTGACAAAGGACTCCAGTGGGAGCAGTCACCACCTTATCTGGGCACCCAGATTTCTGCTGGAGCCCACAGAAACACACAAAACACAGGATCACATCCCCATAAATTGCAGCAGACAAGCAAATTGCATGCTTGACAAATTGTATGCAGACCACAGGCTTGATCTTTAGCAAAAATCAAAATAAAAAATGGCAACAACGTTGTACTTTAATGTCCTCAGAGCATTGTTAGACATTTAAAAATGAAAGTATGGGTTAGCCCAAGTTAGCCAGAGGCCTCAACAAAACAAAACTCACGCAATGTCTCTCATACAGAAGATAATTTTAAGAAAATAAAGGCTGAAATCCTACTAATGGATTTTTCTAATCCAACTCTCATGCCTTTTCCTAGTCAGTTTTCTCTAATTCTGTGTTTGCATCATCTGTCACCTATGAAGTTTAAGCACTTTAAAGCACCTATGAACTATGAAGCAATAAACAAGGAATAACAATATGGTTAACAACATGGTTAGATTTAATGGGAGGATTAAGCAGAAGGAGAGAATTTGTTCTCTGTCCCTTGCTACTGACATTTTGGTCCTTATTAACTTTTTGTCATTTCAACACCTGTGATAAGAAACTGATATGGTGAATTTTTACCTCTCTCTGTTAGGTTTTTGTGAAAAATGAGAGTAATTTCCTAACACAGATCTTTTTTCAAATTAAGTTTACAGCAAAGTAACACCTCATGGCACATAGAATATGCTCAGGATACCTCCCTTGAAGATAAATAAACTCGTAAAATCTTACCTCAAATAAAAGTTTAACATTTGTCATGTTTAATCAGCAATAAAGTCAGACATCTAATTCTTCACAATTTATCCCTCACCAACACTATGTCACTTCCAAGTTGAAACATGGAAAAAATTTTGACATTTGCAGGCAGCGTGGCAGAAAGGCAGCCTGCCATGTTATCAAAATAATTTATGTCCTAAAATTCCTGTGAGTCCAACATGAAAATAACATCTCCACCATTCCAGCTCGGAGTTTAGACAACTCCAGTGTTACTCGATATGACAAACTCAGGAACAGAAATCATCTTAAATTGACACCCATGGTCCCCTGAGCTGACAAACACAAGTTGCTTAAATTCTCCATGTGCTTCATTTTCTGTCCTAGGGAGCACTGTTTGAAACAGGAAAAGGGGGTCAGATCTGGGAGTAGAAGAGATTAAACTGCAATTTTGTTTTCCTCCTTTTCAGGCTAGCCTCTACTATCAATCTCAGCCTGCTCTAAATTATGTCCAGCTGTCTGCTGCCCCCAGGGACAATTCTAGCAGCCAGAATTAGTTGGGAGTGCAGTGACATTTTAACCACACGCAGTCTCCCTTCACCCTACCTATCCTCGGGTTTTTGAGGACGATGGGGGGTGGCAACACATCCTGCCAGGAAGAAAAAATGGGAACACTGAAGCCATAAACACATTCGAGCTAAAGAATTTATGAAAACTGTGGGGTTTAAAGAAAGCAAAAACTGAGATGTGACAAAGAGTTCACTAAAGCAGTAGGGAATAGAGCACACAATTTTCAGGAGGAGCCAAAATCAAGGAAAAAAAGCAAAATTAGGGATCAGCCTCACAGGACTTCTTGAACTTTTGTAGGCATTGGCCTCAGCAGTGCCAGGCTGCTCGTGGTCAGCACGGAAGGAGGATGGTTTGACCACTTGGACATCTTCAGACACCTCAGATATGTACACAAGTTGCCCTTCAGCTCGTTCACATACCTCACACTCCCATCAGCGTTTCCAAGCGTTTAAGTTCTACTCTCCCACACCAGGCAAGTTTCCAGTTGTCTCAGCAGGGAATATCTGAACTACCAAATCATGGACTGAGCCTCCTACCTCCATTTAAAGGAGTGACAACCATCCTTGGCAGAACAGGGCATTTCAGCAAATGTGTAACACCGAACTGAAGCCAAGGGAAGGGGGTCCCTGCTCAGCCATCCTTCAAAATGATGTTCCTGCTGTTCTCTGCTTTGCAGAACATCTTTCCAGAGCAAAAAAAACCCAATTGAAGTCCTGTAATACAGGCAGTGTTTCCCTATGTGGTAGATTAAGACAACACTTTTGAAAATTTGTACTTAATCCAGAACCCAACAACTCAAATTCTGTTCTCTTTGCGTGGCATGAATGACAATGCCACATTTCAGATGACAATTCAAAACTCACTAAGTGGTGTTGCCAAGTAGATAAAAGCAATTATGTTACTATTTTGCATCCACTAGATTATTAGAAATGCCTGTATTTCTTTCTATAAGCAAGAAACAGTAAAGTTGAAAATATATGAGGGACCACATCACAAATAGGAATCCAACTTACACCAACAGAAATGAATAACTCAGAGCCAATCTAACATAATGAAATATAGGCTTTAAAGGAATCATTTTGGAGCAGAAGAACACATGTCAAAAGATAGCCTGTTAAACATGAAATAAATATGCATAAGAAAGTACATGCAAAATATGCTGTAAGGAGGCAACTTAATTTTCTTTATTACACCATGTTCTGTTCTTTATTTACCAGTGAGGTGTGTGAACTGTAAATACATTTTCAGAAGTCCCACTTACCTGTAAGCACAGAAACTGCAATGAGAGAGGGAAAATCCTGTCTTCTCTCACAACTACCTAAAAAATAAAAGATAGGCAACATATGGCTGCAGCTACAAGTATTCTGAAGCTACCAGCTTGGCTGACTCTTGAACAGATAAGAAAAGAAGTGATTTGATTCAGGGACAAAATTAATGAGCACTGTACAGCCATCCAAAAAAAAAACCTCATGTATTATGCAAGATCAACTATAATTTCATGTTAAGAATTTAAGGGATTATATAGGAAAGCCATTCTCTAGCCCAGCAGTGACAGAGGTCTGCAGCCTAATAAGACATTTTTTCAGATTTTCTCCATGCCCTTCAAGGTCTACATTAAGGAGGCAAAAATTTATTTTAAAACTAAAGATCTCATGTTGAACTACAGGAACAGAATGGAGCTGCTCTACTATGTCACAGGCTCCCCAGAAGCAAAACTGGGGAATTAAATAAAGATCCACCTTATCCCTCTGTAGAACAAGTTCCTGGACACCTTCTCCTCACTAAAACCCTCCAAAGCTTCTAAATCCCTGCAATGCCTCCTCATCTTTCCTTCTGTCCAAGAACTTTCCCCTTGGGTGGGGAAATAACAGAATTTCATAGACTGAAAAGGTTTTTAGAAGTGATGATTGCTGAACTTAGGTGCTGCCTGAGGAACAGGCATTGCCCTGTGGAGGGCTCCTCATGGCTTCCGCCTACCGAATTTATAATGGACACAAAAACACATCAGTCCTGCTAATTTAAACTTCCAGGGGAGGTTTAGATTAGATATTACAGGAAAAAAAAAAAATCAAGGAAAGGGTTACAAAGCATTGAAAGGGGCTGCCCAAGGCAGTGGTGGAGTCACCACCCACGGAAGCATTCAAAAATGTGTGGGACTTGAGGGCAAGAATATTGGAAATAGGCTCTGTTTGCAGCCAAGCGAAGGGTAAGAGATCTAAAGGCCTTTTTGTAAGTTTATTTTCTTTCAAATCTGATTGTGTTCGGTGTTTGACTTGCTTAATGCATGTCATGGAAGGACAAGCAATTACACCAGCTTGGACTGAGAAAAAACCTAGTTTTCCAGTCTAATTTCCACATCTGGTTACGGTTGCAATTGTGAACATGGTAGCGATGGACCTGATGATCTTAAAGGTCTTTTTTCCCAACCTTAACGATTCTACGATTGCATGACTCACGACAGACTCCAAAACGATGGCCGCTCAGCGCTTCCACGAAGATCCCAACCGGGACACAGCCGTCGCCTCCCTGGGGCACCCAAACCGGCGTGAGGGAGCGGCTGCCGGGGCTGTGGCCGCGCTCCCCTCACGGTT
>VZTN01016958.1:132681-214046 GCA_013400515.1 Erpornis zantholeuca | reverse complement strand
GCCCGGTCCCGCAGGTAGGAGCGAGCGGCTCCGTGTCCGCCGGCCCCGGGCAGGGCTCTGCTCGAGCGCGTCCCGGGCACAGCCCGGCAGGTGGGGGATGTCCCCCACGCCTTGCTTTGACCGAAAAGTTGCTTTTCCGCCCCGAAGCGTGCGCCGGCCGGACAGTGCCGCTGCCCGCGCCTTGTCCGGCGCCGCTCCCGGTGAGCGCTGGGGTGTTTTAAACCCCATTGACTGGTTATTTCCGCCCCCCTTCCCAGCTGGATAAAATCCCCGAGCTGGGAAGCACGGCCAAGCCTCACCCTCTCCTTGCGGGAGCGAGCGGGCAGTGCCCGGCCGCCTCTCCCAGGTAGGGGCTGGGTGGGCTCCCCGGGCAGGAGCCAGGGGTGCCGCAGCCTCTTCCAGCAAAGGAGGACCGCTAAAACCATTCCTGCTTGATTTGTTTTTCCTTTCTTTCAAGGTTCACGATGTTGACAGCTATGGTCTTGGCTGCGCTCATTCTTATTACAGTACATTCGCAGGAAACTGAAGAAACCATAACGTACACGGTAAGGTTTAATAGACTCGGAGATAATTACTGCTTTGCGGGGATTCTTTGCTAAATGGCCCTTAAGAAAAACCGAATTTCTTGCCAGTGCATAACATGTGCTACAGAGGTCGCTGAGTTCGAAAGTTAGCCATAAAATTAGCTGTTCCTGCACTGAAATAGTGTTTAAAAGTTCAAGTTGACAAGATTGAGCAAAATAAGTTACAACTGCCTGTTTGGAAAAGTTTATCTATGTACTCAGTTTGAGGGACTGAACAAAATTAGGTTTTACTATTTGTTTAATCTGTTTTCATAAAGACAAATGAAAATGTCCCTAGGATCTTCATTTGAAATATATGAAGTTTGACAGATAATTAGGTCAAACATTCTTTTGGGTTTTCTTATGGATGTTTCAAGCTGTTTTTAACAAAATCTAAGTACTTCCAAATTTGGGGCTCTTAATGAAGCATCTGAATCCTGGAGTGATCATGGGACTGTTCTTTTCTGAGCTGGTTTGGAGCAGTGGTTTTGCATGGCTTGATAAAATTGTACTGGAATACTGGAAATAGGTTCTGCTTGCAACCAAGTGGCAGGCTAAGAGATTTAAAGGCCTTTTTGTCAGGCTTTCTCTTTTCAATCTGCTTGTGTTCAGTGCTTGGCTTGCATAATGCATGTCATGGAAGGAGTGGCAATTACCCCGGCTTGGGCTGAGGAAAAACCCGCATTTTCACATCTGATTACAGCTGTAATCCCTGCAACTTGCTTCATATGGGTGGACCTCTGGATATGTGCACAGACATCAGCCCAATGCCACACAAGCAGAAAATTCTGCACACATGCAAAAAGTTAGAGAACCACAGCCAAAGCCCAGGATCGTGTCTTATACAAGTAATCCCACTGAAGTCAGTGGGATGGCTCAAGCAAGTAAATATTGCAGAGTTGGACCTTCTTGTAGAAGCCAGGGCTTAAAGAAGCCTCAAGTGAGCATCAGGAAGTCAGTCATAAAATACTTTAACACTGGGCTTTAGAAGCATTAGGGTTTTGAAGGCTGGGAGTACTTTTATTTAGAGGCTTCTGTGATTTACTTTTGTTTTAAGTCCCTATATAGAAGTGGAAACTGAAGATGTAAGTACCTTTCGAAAATCTGGACTAAACATTGATCCCACCCTCCTCCTTTCTCACAGTTATTATATGAGGGGGGGGGTTAAATTATGCAGCATTTCACATAATTCTGATTATACCACTGGAACATTTCTAGGCAGCCTACATGTCTTGGGTACCTATGCTCCATTTTCAAGGAGGTCTTAGCATTTAGGTGCTTCAGTGATCATTAAAGTCCAGTCATGGAAAATGAAACAAAAAAAGCCCAGCTTGGGAGATTTTGGTCCTGGGATGCTACTGTTTCTCAAGCACACGTTGTATCCATGGAGGGCCAAATCCTTTGCTATTGTAAAAGCCTTTGGCTGCAGTAATAGATGGACTTGGCTCCTTGCAGTTAAACAGACAGTACTTCTGTTGTGCATTAACAGGAATTGGGTGATTCAGTAAATGCATGAATTAGCTGTTTGCCTTTGGGTTTGCCTTTTCATAGCTACAGTAACTTCGGTGTTGTCAACTCAGCATGTAGCCAATCCTTTAGAGAGTGTCCACTTAGCCCTTGGGGATAAAAACCCTTCCAAGTTACAACTCAGCACCACTTTTGACAAATCGTTTGTGTCACCTACAAGAAAGGAAAATATTTTCAATCTTCCTGCTGAGTCAGTGTCCATCAGTAACAGATCCCTCAAAATAACATGAGGATAGGACCTGCAACAAGTGGATCTTGGCATCAGAAGGTCAAGTTTGTCACTGTAAGTCCCTCAGCTGCAGAGGAGTTGCAACAAGATTTAGCTTGCTTGACTGTGACTAATTACATTAGCCAAGTCCATTCTTTTTTTGTATGGGCCCATTAAAGTAATACCCCGAGCAGCCCAGGATGCACCTACACAGCACAGCCTGGTTGATTCAAGGATATTTTAATATTTTAAATGTTTCTGCTGCAGTTGGTAATGCTGTGATACTTTGCAAATCAGACTCTGTAACTGCGAGCTGCGGTTAAAATGATTGCCCTCCAGACAATGTAATGGTTTTGGGCAGAGGAATAATGAAGAGGCAGAGAAGAATATTTAAAATCTTTCCTGAACTTGCTGGTGTGCATTGATATGAATAGTTGCTGAGTATAGCCTTGTTTGAATTTTGCAAAGTCTTGTATAAATAAGTAGTGCTGCTGTTATAAACTCTGATCGTTTATTGTGTGGCTCACAATATAAATTGTCCTTCCTAGACTGCAGTTGCTGGAGTCATGTGATTAAAAAGCATGTGAATGAATTTCCAGCTGTCATGGGATCCTTCCCCATTGCTAGAGTGCTAATGGGAGAGAGGATGAAGTCCAGGGGCACAGAGTCCTCTTAGTCCCTCTGGCAAACAGAGTCTGGGAATGAAAGAGGTTCACCTGTTGGAAGGCAGGGAATGAGATCCAAATTCAGAAAAACTTGCTGCTTTTTCATAAGCAGATTTTCATTCTGGTCAGCTTGGTCACAAGAAAGATCATCCAAGGATTCAGCCAAGGACAGAGGGTATAAAACAGAGTATAGGAACAAGGCAAGGAGAAAGCAGTGCTTTCCTCCCTTAGCCTGCTCACAACCAATAGTACCTTGGGAACTTCCCAAGACAGAGGCTCTCTCTGTGTATCCTAGAGTCACAGAACCCTCTGAGTGGGAAGGGACCCACAAGTTTAGCTGTTCCTGCACAGCAGTGCTGTACCAATTGCCATTTTTCTAGCCTACCAAGGTATGCAAACATTGCATTTCCCTTTGTGTCACACTTTGAGTTCACTGAATACACTCGACTGTTTTTCCAAAACAAAGAATCCTGAGCAACCTAATTTATTTTTTTTTTCTCCACAGCAATGCACAGATGGCTACGAATGGGATCCTGTTAGGCAACGGTGCAAAGGTACAGTAAATAATTTTCAAAGACAGACTTGCCACTGGTATTCTTTAAGTATTCTCACCGCACACCCCTGTTTTGGACACGGAGGTGTGCGTGCATGTCTCGTCGTGTTCTTTGTGTTAATGGCTGTTGCAGAAGGTTCGACTGTTAAAAGCATGACTTGTGTTGTTGCTAACCACAGATATTGATGAATGTGAAATAGTCCCAGATGCATGTAAAGGTGGGATGAAATGTGTTAACCACTATGGAGGATACCTCTGTCTACCCAGAACAGCGCAAATTATTGTAAATGAGCGAGAAGAAGCAGCAGCTGAATCCACAAGTGGTCGAAACAACGTCATTCGCCGGACCCCGGCCGACCCTCAGCGCGCCCCTCCCAACCCAACCCACCAAATCCAGTGTGCAGCTGGGTATGAGCAAAGTGACCACAACGTGTGCCAAGGTAAGGCAGCGCCCGCCTCGGTTCTGCTTCCGCCGCAGTGGGAGCGCGGGTGACAGCAGAGCCAGGGAAATGCCAGCTGCTAGCCCTCGCTCCATTAACACGTTCAAAGAGACAGAAATAAAAGACATCAATGTTGTTGTTGTTCAAGGTATCAGAATGTGCAGTTTGTTGCAGCCTTCTGTCTATTTTGGGCTAACGAGTCGAATTAATTCTGTTGTCTGTAGCTCCTAAAAAGAAGAACCCTTACAGCAACTCTAGTGAAGCATTTTGTGTTGTACTAAGTATGTCTAGGAAAGGAAATGCTCTGAAAAGAGTGGGCAGTGCAGCAAGGCATAAACAGTTTGGAAAGATTCGCAGAACTCTGTATTTTTCAGTAAGTGAATGCTGAATGAACAAAAAATAACCACGGTATGAACTTTTGCTTAAAGCAGGCTGCAATGCAGAAGGCTCCTGTGTTTTTATCATGGATAAGGAATATTCCTCCAGCAGTAGGAACCCAACTTCTGAACAGCCTGTGCTCTTCTGATCTCCATGGAAGTAGCTCTAGGCAGACCCTGCCAGTTTGCTTCCAGTCCTAGCCTGGCCACTCGTTGAAACTATGGCAATGAAGAGCTTTCATCTGAGTGTACATACACCACACACAGTGCCAAAAATTCTCAGGGCATTAGCAACGTTAATTGTATGCATTCAGGAACCAGCCTCAGAAGCACTACTGTAAACTAAGACTGTTTCATTTATTATTTTATATAAATAGTTTACTCTTCTACTTGCTGAAGTAACAAATGTTTCGGCCATTGTTTTGTTTTCTTTCATAGAAATATATTCTACTCCTTGCTCACAAACTTGCTTCTCAAGCACATTAGAGGGACACCCGTGCAAAGAGAGGGCAAAACTTGACCCCGTGGTTCATCTTTTCCACTTTGTGGCCTGTAACTGTATAATCACATAAAATAGTACTTGAGGGACTATAATCAGGGCAGGCTGTAATACACAGTGGTAGTTTCCTTCTCCCTGGCCTTCATGTATACAGAGCATTATTTATCACTAGTAAGTAAATTCCCTGTCATTCTGGAGCACAGCAATCATCATGGAGGCTGGAGGAGTTATTTTTGTAGGCAAAGCCTCAGAGTTGCATTTCTGGCTTATCTGCTCAAGTCCAACCTTTCTGCCACTCTGATTCAAGCATGTCAAGTACAGAACCTACCACAGGAGGTCAGATCCCCTTAACCCTGGGCATTCAGTGGGGGTCATCAAGGGAAAATCAATGCTAAGGATGGAAAATTGGTTTTTTTCTTAGTTTAACTTGGCAAAGCAGCAGCAGAACCAGGAGCAGAACTGCTGGGTTTGGCCTGGCACTCATTCCTTCAGGTGATGCTGCTGGCACTACTCTTCACTGGTGAACTGCAATAGCACCTAACATTTTTATTTGATAAAAAATGCAAGTCATGCTAGAAAAATTCAAAACATAACCATTCCTTTTGCTGCACTGGCTTTAGGTGTTTAAATTTGGGATACAACAGAGA
Source organism: Erpornis zantholeuca (assembly GCA_013400515.1). NCBI lineage: Eukaryota > Metazoa > Chordata > Aves > Passeriformes > Timaliidae > Erpornis > Erpornis zantholeuca. The sequence goes on along the minus strand of VZTN01016958.1, from coordinate 208,567 downwards.
AGTTGGACAGCATTTAGTACCCATAGTTTGCCCTCCAAATAAAGGTTGAGGGTTAGGTTTAAGTTAGAGACTGACAACTGGTCAAGGTTTCTGCTTTGCTGAGGAGAAATTGGTGGTGGTACATTACTATTACTTTACTCCATGCTCTGGCTTCCTGGAACTTGCAACTAAATAATTCTGTTCAATTCACAAATGTTTGGTTAATTTATAACAACAACAAACTGTTGTTACAGTACCAGAACTTTTAACCAGCAGGCACACAAACTATGGTGAAATCCTGGGCTTGACTGAACCAAGCTACTCATTTCCTCATGCCAAAATTCCAATCTAGATGCAGAAAGCATAGAAATATTAGTGTTTAAAAGCTGAAATGTATTGTACTGAATGCATTCCAGCTGGAAAAAGTGTAGTGGACAGTGTGCTTGAAAGAAAGGATAAAAGACTTTTGGAGCACTTAAAGCATGCATTCAACTTCGTGATCTTCATGCTTTTCACTGCTGAAAATATCTTATAAAAGATAATCTTGATCAGCAATGGTCCCGCTGCGGATTTATTTAATTATGGTTAAAAGACTTTGCTATGATAACTGCTCGAGGCTCCTAGGGAGTGTAACTTACAGATATAGTCACACTTAAGCTTGTTTTATTGTTTAGTAAATCAAATATGAAGTCCAGCTCCTTCTAATTGTTTGCAGATGTATGACATTTTCCTTCCAGTCCAGCAGCACTAAGTATTTTATAAGCAATGTGAAAGTGTGGAGACCTCTGTTGCAAACAATAACATGCTCAGAGGAGCTGAATTACTGACATCATACTGCAGTGTGAGGGCCATTCTGCTTTAACACAAATGTCCACTCCCTTTTTAAACATGGAATAGTGAGGGAATGACAGGCCAAACACACTCCTGTGCTTGGAATAAATGCACATAAATGATACTGCTCCTGGTGGATTTCAAGCCAGTGAGGTGCTGATACACACTTTTATAACTCTGAGTGAGCAGGAACATGTTCTGGTATGACCACATTGATGCTAAAAGTGGGGGTGGCAAACATTTCCTGGGCCATCCTTAAGATTCTCTTTGTGAGCAGTGATGCCAGGAACCCCCCAAACTGAAGCAAAATAAGGGAGGTTATTCTGGAGGAAGATCTCTGATGTGGAAAATGTTGTGCTTCAATGTAAACACTTGAACTGCACTTTAAATTCTCAGTTTATGACCTTAACTTATCCCCTCCCATCCCAATCAGTTCCCACCTCACTGTCACTCCTAAATTTGGTCCCTAAGGGAGATTCCCATATGGGGCACCTGGTCATACTTTCAGGAAGGCACTTGGATGTTCAGCCCTGCCACTGTGAGGCTATCACTGTAAGAGGGAAGAGCAAAAATCAGAATAAGAAATAATTTGAAGCAAATCACTGAGTCAAACCAATGTTCCCAGACACCTTGGCCTGATAAGAACCATAAATAGCTGGATTCTGTGCCTGCATACAAGATTGAGTTGTATTTCACTTTGTTGTTAGGCTCTCTGTGATTTGAGCCTACTCCTATTGAAGTCAAAAGAAAATCACCCAATTAATTCAATTTTGTCAAACCTGGTCTGTAAGAAAGTACTGGCTTTTCCTAGAATGTTAATGACACTTGAATGGGGAAAAAAAAAAGGACCAAAAAAAGTACCAAATAACCTGTAAACATAAGAAGGGAAAAGAACTTATTTTTCTTAATTCTTATCATGCTGGCAACACAAGCAAGAAAGTAAGCAAACTTTTTTTCTCCCCAGCTAGATTAGCTTTTGATATTTCTCCAGTCTGTTTGTAACCCTTTGTGCTGCTGCAATGTCAGGTACAAGAGGGAGACAGATTGCAATACAAGAGATCACTGCTTGCTTCTGTGGGAAAAAGACATTTCCCCAGAGTTCTGGCCAGACCTTGATTTTTTTTCTCCTCTGGAAGGAGGAAAAAAATGAATTTGTTTTCTGTGCTGTGATTATTTTTTTCTACTGTAAAACCATCTTAGGTATCTTTATACTAGGAGAGGTTAGGGATTTTTTCATTTGTTAGGTTTTCAGGTACTTTTTAAAGTAACTTAGCATACTCAAGCCATGCTTTTAACTCAATTAAGTGTGAAGAAATCAAATCAGGCTAAATTTTGCATCTGTAGAGTCCTTTTTGTTGTTGTCCTGTAAAGGAGGGAGGATCAAGGGGGAGCAGTTCATGATGTCCTGTTTTCCATAGAGAAATCACTTTATATTATATACATTTACACATGGCAGGGATAAGCAACTGGCATATAAAGGGCATAGAAGGTGTGTGAGGGCAGGTGCACTTGGCTGCCCTCAGCAGAGCCTGGCTGTGCCCCTGGCAGGAGCTCTTCCCTGGCATTTTGGCTGGGGCAGCAGAGCCCCTGTGCACTGCAGCTCCTAATGAGCTCCACTTACAGTGCTTTGATTCCCCTCCCTGAGCTCCTGGAACGTGCAGCCACATCCAGTCCAGCTGGAACACCCTCAAATGCACCCCAGGGGTGCCATTAATGTGCCACAGCACTAACAAGCACTCAGCCTTCAGGGCCAGACTCCAGGGAGCCTCACAAGTGTATGGACTGGGATTTGGGATCCTCTGCTCCAAGTTGGGATCTGCTCCTATGGGTTCAACCCATTTGCTAATACAGACATAGCCTAAAATACAGCTAGAGAAGGTCCTTGTTTTGGAGAGCTTCTTGTAAAGTATTGTACCAGCCCAACTTTTCCCCCTTCCTGTAGGTAAGGAGTACCTTTTAAAATGCTTCAGAGCTGCTTGTAAAAGAGCCTGAGGTGTGGCAAGTTTAGTTCCAGAGTTGTTTCTCTCAGAGCAAGACTATTTACAAGGGCATGCAGTGGCAGGACAAGGGGGAATGGGTTTAAATTGAAAGGGAGTAGGTTAGATCAGGTATTAGGAAAAAGTTCTTCCCTGTGAAGGTGGGGAGGCCCTGGCACAGGGTGCCCAGAGCAGCTGTGGCTGCCCCATCCCTGGCAGTGTCCAAGGCCAGGTTGGACAGGGCTGGGAGCACCCTGGGATAGTGGAAGGTGTCCCTGCCATGGCAGGGGGTGGAATGAGGTGATCCTCAAGGTCTCCTTCCAACCAAAACCCTTCTATGATTCTATGAACACCAGCAGGCCTGTTGAGTTTGAGGACAGGGTGAGGACAGAGGCTGTGGCAGGAACAGGAAGGCCTGGTTACCTGGTTTGGGATGGCAGTAGCTCAGAGTGCTCCCTCAGGCCATGTGCTTGTGCAGCACTCCAGCCACTGGGGAACACTTGTTGCCAGCTGGAGCTACTCTAAGAGACCAACCTGGTTCCATGTGCCATTTCAATACTCATTACAGGACAAGCCACAGGAATTCTGCAGGTCTAAGAGGATCCACAGAAGGACACAAGCTGACACTTTCACAGCTCTTTGTTCATAGCTTCCAATTAATTCCTTGTACATTTGGATACATTATGCAGAGATCATCTCTCATCAGCCCATCCTGAACCAACTGTTCAAGCTGTTAATCTGTGAAACTGCTGCATTCTGCTGCAAAGAAGCATCTCTTTAGTAGCCCTGAGGGTCCAGAGGGGCGTTCACAAAAACCCATCTTGTTTTGAGGGCCTGGTTTTGGGCATTTTTGAAATCTGGCCACTCTGAATCATCTTCCCATCTGTGCTATTTGCACAGCTGTGGGTGTCAAGTCAAGACCTTGGAGGGATATTCTCTGTTCTGTCTGACCATTTCACTGTGAACATCCATCACAAGCATAAATACTAGCAGCTGCTTTCCTTTCCCGAGTTTTCCCATTGTCCTGACCCCTGCAGGAATACGCTCAGTGTGTTGCAGCTAAAGATTCCTCCCATTTGCTCATCGTGCTAAGTGTCCTAGAGGCAAGCAAGCTTCCCCAAGTTGTATTTACCTTAGCTTCCTGAATTGGGATTATGCAGGCAAGCACTGGACTTCAAGTTTAAGTAAACTCATTAGCAGTTCTCATGGCTTCTTGCAGCAGAAGAATGGGATCACACAGTAGTCACCTCGGCTGTCATCCTTGTGGGCTGCATTTGTTGATTTTAAAGCCTGTTGCCTTAGTAGCTCAGAGGAGGCTCATGTTTTGACAGACAAAACACAGCAAATGGATTCAGAAGGCACATGGCCTGAAGAAAGTCCAAACTCCAAGCATCTGTCCTCCTTCAGAATTCCTTTCTCTAAGCCGGAGGTCTTCTCCACGATGCAATCAGGAAGAACACCAGATAGCAAAGGGGAAGAATGTGCTTATGCCTGATCCTGACTTGGCATCCCAGAGTACTTGGCACCCCATTAAACAGCTCAGAGCACTTATTTCTCTCTTCGAGGAATTCCCTGTACCTGTTGCAGACACTCAGACCTGGCCATCCTACAAGTGAGGAAAACCACACAGGGAGTGAGGGCTGTCACCTGCTGCTCTCGGCAGCACCAGAAGGCACAGAACAGGACTTGGGGCAGCACAGGCTGGCTTTTGTTCCTTGTGCCAAAACCTGCTCCCAGTGGAATACATTCCACAGCACCACAGTGCTACAGGCCCTTTCCCCAAGGCACCCTGGCAGCTGCTTTTAGCAGCTCCCTCAGATAATGGCACACTGACACTATTGCCACTATTAAGGGATGTTCTCACTGTGCTTGCTCTGGGCAGTTATTTCCTCCCAGTCTCCTGCACTGTCACTCCTCAGCTTCCTGAGAAAGGCTCTGTGCTGCTCCTTTCCCCAATTTTTTGCTCAGGATGGTTTTCTCTCAACCACCACATTTTTCCTCCATTTTCAAACCCAATTCCTACTTCAGACTAATCAGTGTATAAAGGAAATGCTTACCTGTGTTTTATTTTCACTCTTGCAGTCTGTGTTACTGAGTCACCTTTGCTAGAACATTTCTAAAGGATCTCAGCATTGCAGACACATTTTTCAAAAGTCCAAGATTTTTCTTGGGGATCTCCAGCAATGGAGACACAAATTTAGGAAGCTGGGAAACTAGTTCCAGAGCTGAAATTTGAAACTGTTAATTCCTTCATTTTATTCTCTTTCCAAGTGATTTCTCCCTTCCCATGCTGGCCAGGGAAGATGATAGCTGCTGCTTCTGTGTGCCAGAAGAGCCCTGCAGGAAGAACAAGGCTTCCTGCAAAGGCAGCAGAGGCTGTTTGGTTCCTCCCTGCACCACCCAGGGATGCCTGGTTCCTCTCCCTGTCCCTCACTAGGGAACCCCCATGCTGCCCCACAGCCAAGCAGTCTCCAGCACTGTGGGAATTCATTCCAAGAGCTGTCCAGACTTGCTGCTTTGCCATTTCCCTACTGTCAAAGGCAGTGATACAGGACTCCTTTCTAGTGAGGTATTTTTGGTCTGGTAGAAAACCACAAGGAGAATGTAATTTTTGAGTTCACCTACCAGGTTGCATCTTAAACATTGCACATTTTTTGTGGTGTAGTTGACTCCTGTTGTGCTGCTCTTCGTCATGGCAGCCCCTCTGTGCCAAGTCTGTGTTAGCTGGGTAAGGATTTGTACTTCTTGATCGTGGGATTCATGTAAGATGAGCTTGACCACCTCCTTTCATTACACTTAAAATTTATTCTTTTTTTCCCCTCTGTGATCCTTTACAAGCTACTTTTCCTGGGCTATTGTTATTTATGCAGGGTCTAGAAGAAGTCACACGAAATTTAAGCATCCCTTGGGCTGAAGGGTTCTTATCAAAGGGAATTTTGCCATATACCTGTCAAAGTTTAGATGCTTCTATCCCCAGAATAGGAAGATCTGAACTGGGCTTGTAAGATCTGTTTTCTGTATGACAAGAATACATGGAATAGGTAATCAGACATAAAAAGTTCATGAGTAAAAAGGATGAAATCTCACAAAGAAATATCTGTTTCATCTTCAATCTGCTATGTTTTGTTTTCATAGCAGTCAGAAAGCAACAGTTTTGGAAAGAAAGTTATTTGCCATAATTCAATAGACAGCAAAATGAAACCTGAAAAAAACCATCCTAAATACCCAAGAATGCTCCTTGTACCTTCTTTCATCTACCTTTTAGCTTTACTAAAAATACAAGAGGGATTTGCAAATTACAGAGCTCTGAAGTGTTTTAGCACACATGTGGTTATTACAAAATACTTTTAATGCTCCTTCATATTTGTGTCTTATTTGTTAATCTGAAATCATGTTAAAGGTTGGTTCTGTTGTAAGCAGAGTAGAGAAGTGTCTAATTTTTGTTAGGTATAATTATATGGTCAAACCTGTAGCATCAAAGGTGAAAAAAGTGACTAAGCAAACTTGTGTTACACACACTTTTATAAACTACAGTGCTAAGAAAAGGTTCTTGAGGCTCAGAAATGAAATAGATATTTTTCTGGCAAAATGTATCCAAGCTCTTAATTAAGCATTTTAAAAATTGGATATTCAGTAGCCCCTTGTCTGTTGCTGTTACTGAATGGCTTAAATAAATAACTTTAAAGTAAAATTCTTAAATGGAATGACAAAGGATTCAGTGTGTGAAAGTCTATCTCCTGAGATGTTTACTTTGGGAAACTCGGAATCTGGCTTTATTAACTCCTTATTTAAAAAACTCATGTCTTTGATTGGACATATTAATGAATTAAGGCTGTTTTGATGGGCTCTGAGGAAGAGAAGATTTGCTGAGCCTTCCTTTACAAGCTGAGTTTAAGGTGAAGGAAAGCCCTGGACCCGGTGCGAGATGATTTAAGCAAATGTGACACCGCACTTGAGCATGTTCAGCCTGTGCCTGAACAGATGTTCCATGGAGATTCCTGAGTACAAACAGAGCTTGTTCCAGGGTTTCTCTGTGCTCTGCCTGCACGGGTGGGATCCCTGTGAAGAGGTAACTGGGCAGAACGTGTGTGCAAGCAAAGCAAGCCCACGATCAGATGTAACCCAAAGATAAACTCTGCCAAGGCAGATTGCTGGGCAAATCTGGGCCTTACACCAACAGTTCAGTTTGGGCTTCAATTTCAATTAAAATTCACAAATCCAAGGGGAGGAAAATTTTTTAAAGAGAAGGCATCTTATGGGATATAGAACCCCCATTATTCCACAAAAGCAGTAATTGGGACAGTCGGTTCCTGGTAGCATTATTAATTTAGAAAGAAATCCTTATCAAGACTGTAAGAGCTGCCTGTTGTCAGAAGTGTTTACAGTTGGGAAATGCAAGGACTTTTGACAGGTACCAATGCTCTGTGTGCTTTTAAAGAGGTTGCCAGTAAGGTAACATTTAATAACAATCTTGCACAGAGCAAAGGAATCAAGCATGGCAAAGTGAGCAGAAATTTAAGGGTGATTTTGGCTGACTTGACCTATCTTATAAAAATACACAGGAGAAACAATCTCTTTCTTGTCTAAACTTACTCTGGGGAGAATTCTGAGTATCTGGGATACAGAGTAGGTGGAATTAAATATGCTTTTAGAAGCAACAACTGCTTGCTTGTAGTTTTTAAAGCAGTTCCTTCATAAATGAATTTGTTCTCAAGGGACTTCCTTATCAGGAGTCAGTTCTCCACAGAACTTTGAGATGATAAAGGTAAAACAAGGACTTGTCTGTCATACCTGGAGTGAGTTAAAAGCAGGAATACAGGAATATTTCACAGGGCAGTGAGCACAGAATCACATCAGAAAGAAGCAGTGCTTTGGAGCAACCTCTGCTCTGCCCTTGTGGGCTGTGGATGACACCTGACTTCATTCCTCCCAGAAGTTGTTGGAGACTAAATCAGGAAAGAGTGTAGAATCCAGAAGTCCTTCCCATTTCCCAAGGGGAAAGAAAAAACATGTTCTTCTCTGACATCATCCTGCCTGTATGTGCTCTGCATCCAGACCTTCCTCTAGCTGGCTTAATTTGAAGCATCAAGACAGATTTTCTTTCCCACTCTCTCCTCATGTGTTACTGGAGTAGAAAATAATTTGGGGACGGTTAATATTCCAAAGGTAGCCCTGACACTTCCAGCACTTTTTCCCTGGAGCAGAAGGCACCCTACAAGCAGATAAAAATGATAGACTTAACACCACTGAGCACCCCTTGGGTTTCTGGTGTTTGCAGAAGCAGGAGAACATCACAGCTTGAATTAAGCTGAGGTGGAAGAGAGTTAGAACCACACTTCTAATAGCATTTGTGCAGGAAAAGTTGGGTGCTGGGAAATTTGGATGCAGGAGAGAAACCACCCATTTTCCCCATTGCAAACTCTGACCATTATTTAAACAATCCTGAAACTATATTCATATGTTTTAATCTATTGGTCAGCATGTGAAAAAAGATGATTTTGGGGAAGGGGCTGGTTTTTTGTGTGTGTTCCAAGACAAAGTATTCCTCTATTAGAAACTGTGACTCTCTGCACCTATAACAAGGAAAATTCCCCATTTCTAGCAAAGATATTTTTATGAAAAAGTTGCTTCATTATGTATTTAAATCCAAACATTCTCTCCATTCTGGTTGCACTCAGAGTTCAGTATTCACTGTGAGGAGAATCTCTTCTTTACTATGCATGCAGATTTATAAGGCTCCAGGCACCTTTGAAACAAATTGAAAGCACAGCCATGTAATAGAGCCAAACCCCAAAACCAGCCAAGGAGATCCACCCAGCAACACCCTCGAACACCCTCAGCTCTTCCCCTAAGCACAGCTTTAGAGAGCTGGTCTTGATCTTGTCTCTGCTTTCTCCACCCTCCTAAAAGCTTCCTGGGGGATTCCCCAGCTCCGGAGCTGTGCAGGGATTGTTTGGGATGCAGGAATAGTTCACTTGCTTGGTTTTCTTCCTTCTCAAAGAGCTCAGGAGCAGGGCAGCTCTTTGCAGAGCCTGAGACAGGAGAGATTCCAAAAAACAGAAGCAGTAGGAGAAAGCAGCAGCTTGGGGATGGAGAGAGGTTTTAACAGCAGAGAAAAGTGTAGCAAAACCATACAGAAATAATCGAGGCAGGGCTGGAGCTGCTGTTTCCCACTTTGAAACTCACAGTTTGAGTCTTTATTTGTGATGCTGGAAGGTAGCATGGCTGAGGAGCCCCCAAAAGGAAACATTCCCCAAAACCTCTGCCATGGGATGGGAGTGAGAGCAGCAGTTTAAGAACTTGCTCAAACAAAGGCCTGGACATTTTATACAGTGAAAGCAGAAGTTAAAAAGCAGCAAATTTTGAAAAGGTTAACAAGCCTAATTTATGCTCAGGGCAATCCTCAATTCTTAAAGAATGTCAGGATGAGGTTGAAGAGCAGATTGGTGATACCTGTACTTTTCTGAGGTATCTCCCAGTGCCCAGGTTGAGAAAGCAGAGTCTGTATGTTTTCCATCTTGCTGGATTTGGTGGCTGTTACCTGTGGGTTGAGGACAAAGCCAATTCCCCACAGCTCTGGCTAAGCAGTCTGGTGGACATCAGATGTTCAGTCCCACAATGGAACCACTCCTGGCCCTATGAGCTGCAGAAGGTTGAGACTTTTTTTTGGGAGAGCACAAACCAGTGAAGTTTTGTTAAAAATTAAAACCATTGGGAAATTCAGACAGAAGTTTCTGTAATTCTGACAAAGTGGCATGTAAATAATCTGATTGCTAGCTGTCAAATGCAATTTCTCTATCAAAAAGAAATCAGGTATTGAGATCAGAACACTGTAATCACAGGAATCATGGTTTGTTACTGTGGGGCAAAGCAAGCAATACTGAAATTCAGTGACACTGAGCACTGGCACAGCTTCCAGGGGCCCTCCAAGGCCCCATTTTCCAGGACAACACGTGCATGGAGAAGAAACTGTCCTCTAAACAGCCTCATGGGGCATGCACTTCCCTACCTTAAGGGTAGGACTCGGTGATCCCTTTCAACTCAGAATATTCCATGATCTGTGACTTAACCAGCACATCACGCCCCACACTTGCTGTGTTCAGTGGTGCATTTGGGACAAAAGCAGCAGCAGGAGCAGCTTGTATCATTCCACACATTTGATTCCTCGTTTTAGTATCTGTCACATCCAAGCCAGCCAAAAAGTGGCCTCAGCACGTTCTGGCTGGTGGAGGCTGAGGGAGCCCCGGGGGCTCCATTCACATGCCTCACGTGTGACCAAGCAGGGCCAAAGGGGCCACTCCACAGCCTGGTCCTCAGGGTGGGGTCCCACTCCTGCTACAGCCCCGAGCAGTAGGCTGGAAGCAAAGCATTAAAGAGACCAAAGGGACCAGCTGGGATTTGCACATCCTCAACAGCCATCTGGGGGGTTCAGCCAGCAAGAACAACCCTAAGTGTGTAAGAACAGGAAAAACAGCAGAAAGGCAGCACAAAACAAAGAAGGGTTTTTCATTTGGCTGTAACATTGCGAGGGACAGCCGTGGGATGTGCCTGGATGGAGCCCATCCCCACAGAACACACCAACACACACGCACTCGGCTTTACAGCCCCGAGTTCCAGAGCTGCCTCTGTCACACAAAGCCAGCTTCAAGACAGCATTACTGTCCCGTTGGGATGCACTTGGGATGGGCTGCACAGACAACAGCCCTTAAAAACTGGAATGATAATATGCAGGTTTTTCCATTCCTATCATTTGTCCTTAATTTGAAAAATTAAATGCTTATGTCCCATTGTTAACTATTCTTAGCACTAATTTCACAATTTAGCCCAGTGGTGACCAACTGGTTTCCTTGCAGTTCTTCTCTTAGTTCACAGCTGGGCTGAATTTATTTAGTTTGGTGTTTAGGTTGCATTAAAAAAAGTTATGGGACAGCCTCCACATGTTTTAATCAGAAACCTCACTGCACTCCATTCCTGCCTGAAGAATGCTATAAAAAGTCAGAGGAAAGAAAAGCAGTAGAGTTCTCCATTCTGGTTTGTAGCTTAGAGAATGTTTACAGCCCAGAATAATTCAGGTGAGAAGGAACCTTGTGAGGTCTCCATCCCAACATCCTGCTCAGCTCTGAGATCAGACCTGGGAGATTTATCCAGTCAGGGCTTGAAAATCTCCAGGGATGGAGAGCACATAATTTTTCTGGGCACCTGTTCCACACCTTGTCTGCCCTAATGGTGAAAGGTTTTCCATGTACCCAGAACCCCTCCTTCCAATTCACCCTGGATTGACACAGACAAAAGAGATGTGTTAAAAATGCAGATATGAGGGGAGAAAGGGGTTGTTTTCTTACAAATGTGTAGGTGAGGAAGTGTTTTCCATAAGGGAAGGTAATAATTCCCTGGGTTTGAATGAAAACATTTTCCTGAGGAACAGACTGGCTGAATGTCATTCCCAACCTCCCATGGCCCAATTCCTGCTACAAGTGAATCTCTACAGCTTTTTCATTTCCAGACAAAACCAAAAATATTAATAACATCAATGTGTACCCACAAAGAAGGAAAGAAGTGAAGTTTCACTGATCGGTGACTGTGCTTACTTGAACTCTGAATAACTGCAGGTATTTTCATAGTTAGTGCCCACCAAGCTTCTCAAAGTACTTAGAGCACATCAAGACTGATTTTAATAAACAAAACCACTGTTTGTACTTTGAAGTGTCATATTAAGACACCTTCAGTTGCATTCCAGGACTTACAGCACACCTTAGGTCCCTGTATTTTCCCTGACACCTTTGCACACGCCTCAGTTTGCACAGCTCCTCACTGCTGTCCTCAGTCAGTCCTTCACCTCGTTGCTAGGAACTTTTATTTTAAAACCCCTCACTGAAAAACTTGCCAGAGCAAGCCTGCAATACCAGGCACAGGCTGATCCTACTCATGGGTGGGTAGGAAATGCTTGAGAGTATCGGAGGGAGTAGCCTTGATCTGGAGGAATTGGCTGTTTACTCAGCTTGCAGTTCCACTGCTGGGACACTTTTCAGATCACTCTGCTGAATATCACAGCTCCTCTCACATCTACCAACGCTGCCCCTTTTAGATACTCTTCCATTCTTGTTTCTGTTTCATTCCTTATTCTCCCTTCCTCTTTTCTTTGCTTGAGCTTTTGGCAGTGAGTGCCAAAACCTGACTGAAAACAGCAGTTCACACTGTGATCCTGGATAAATTACTGTACAATTAGCAACGTCACTTTCAAAATGTTAATGAAATAAAGCTGCTCCTTTAGGAAAGCAGATACTTCACAGTTGATGATTTATAGTGACTCCAAACAGGGTTGTGAATTTGCAGTGCCAGATGAGGCCATGCTGTCACTTTTATTCAATAAATACTTCGTGCCACTTCTATAGGAAACAAGAACCATCTCCTCAGTGTCTTCTCTGTAAAATCTTATCCCTTATGGAAATTGAATTTCAAATTTGTTGATCTGCAAACCAGATCTGCTTAGTCCCTTCTGAGGAGCAGATGGCTGCAGTGGCTGCTTTGGGACAGAATGACACGTAGCTGTGCATCCACAGAGATCTTTCCAGGAACATCTCAGATTCCTTTTCTGGCTCAAGGGGCCTTGCTCTCCACTACTGGACATTTTGGGCGAGCACATGTAATAAGTGTGGAGCCTTGTGGGGTAAATAAAAATTCCTGCACAAATAAGGGGAATAATAAATCAAGCCCAAGAATTTTAAGTCAATATGAAGAATTAACCTATTTACTGAACCTTCTGTAGATAAGAGTTCATTGTTCTTTGCTTTGAAAAGATTTTTGGTTTTAATATGTATTTAGCCTTACTTATCTATTATGCTTTGCTTCCTTTTTATTTTCCTTTCATTGAAAACAAGGCCTAACTCCTTAAAAATCATTTGGACTTGATCCTAAAACACACAGAACACTTCCCAGTCCAGAAAATAATAGGGTACAAGAACTTTCATGACCTGGTTTTCATTTGTCAGAGGTGTTTTTGAACCTCTGAAATCCCTCCAATGACCCTGTGGTTATTAGCTGAGACATTATTTCTTTTCTTTCGTGCTGATTTTTTTGCCTGTCCATGAAATCCCCAAAGCAAACTAACAGTCTGTTAGGTCCTAAATAAATTTAGATACAGATCTCACTCCAAAGGATGTTCAGTTAACTGCTAGAAACCAATCTTGCCATTGGTCTTCCACTGGTGTTTTGCACATTTATTGGTAGCATCTGATTAATTAAACCCAGCCTCTAAATCAAGGCAGTTGGTTAAATGCTATCTATGAAAGTTTTCGAGGTACTGAAGCCCACATGTTTGCAGTCTGCTAAAAAACTTCCCCTCCTCTTCAGCAGCCCCTGTTTTGAAACCTTATATTTTGAAAAAGCTTTTTAAAAAAAATTCTTTACAGGCCACAACTTTCATTACTTTGCTGTCCTCTGAAATCCCCCCTCTCTCCTCTCTGAGTCTGTTGGCTGCTTGAACATGGTCCTGGTTCTTGGTTCAGGGTTTGGAGCAGCAGAACAGGGGAATCCTTCTCCACAGCCAGAGCTTCTGAAAGCCAAGAGCCCAGAGAAATGCAGGTTCTAGGTTAGACCTCCCAACCTTACACAATGAATTTGAAGTCGATTACCTTGGCAGAAGGCTTAATGTTGCACACATTGGTTTGGGTTATTCAAGCTAACTTCAGTATAGTTGCATAAATAACAGGATTAGTAAATTACTTTTAACAATTACTTTAAAACACTTTAGCTTTAGAATTTGAAGCAATTCTCCCCTTTATCCTGTAGGTAAGAAATTAATGTGCTCTTAGATATTTATTCTTTCTCCACCATAAATAGATCATCTTCCTAATACTCAGCTACATCTCTCCTTGCTTCACCTTCTCATTCTATTCTTTGCCCTTGGCATTAATTACTCGGATATAATTAGCCTCCCCTAGATTCATCTTTTGCCAGTTCACCTCTTGCCTCATCAGTTCCTGGAAGACAGCATTTCCATGAGGAAAGAGCCACCAGTGAATTTTGTTGCCATGCAGCAGCTCAGTGAGGATGGCACGGACTTCCCCCAAAGCTGCAAAAGGACAATCAATGCACTGGAATGAAATCCATCTGGAAGGCATTTGAGGCAGCAAGGCATCTCTGAGAGCCCTGAGTGTGATTGACAGCTTTTTCCAATAGCTTTGATGAAAGTCTAAAATGAGAAATCTCTTCTCCCATCCTGCAAGAATTTAGGAGCAGAATTTATTCTGACCAACCAACGCTGGCCTGTGTTCAGCAGCATCTGAGGCCCTCATGTTTCCCTGTGGATCCTGCCCAGTCCTTAACCTCTGCAGTGGTCATGGAAAGGCTGCAGAGCATTTTAATCACACATTCATGGCTGTCTGCTGAGAGCTCCAGACAGCCAGGCAGTGCCAAATAACGTACTGACAACGTCCTGGGCATCCCTCAGACGTGCCAGGATGCAGACAGGCATCCCTGGCACTTGGCTCATACATTCCATTTGCAAGAGCATAAAGATCTGGGATCTCATGCCTTTTAAAGAAGGGAAAGGAACACACAGAACCAAGCAAAGAACCTTGGGGGGAAAAAAAAGGATGAAGAAGGTCCTCAATGCTTTTTCAGGAAGGACAGCTACGAGAAAGACGAAGAGAGAGACTTTTACAATTCACTTTTTTGCATTGAGAAAGTAGATTTACATCAGATACTAGGAAAAACATTCTTGGCGGTGAGGGAGGGGAGGCCCTGGCACAGGGTGCCCAGAGAAGCTGTGGCTGCCCCATCCTGGAAGTGTTCCAGGCCAGGTTGGATGGGGCAACCAAGGTGTCCCTGCCCATGGCAGGTGGTAGCACTGGATGAGCTTTCAGATTCCTTCCAACCCCAGCCATTCTATGATTCTAAAGCTTCCCACTCATCATTCTTCCTGGGGCCAGAAGCAAGAGAAACATCTCAAACCACAAAGTATTAAAAATGTGTCCAGTGAATCTGTCAGGGCCTGTTCCTTCTCCTCCCTCCAGGAGTTGCAAAGCCAATTCCTTTTATTCCTGCCATTCTCCAGAGGCAAAAAGCTTGGTTTGGACAGGCCTCAGTGCTAATGACTGTCACACACATCTTCTCCCTGTGTCCTGGGCCCTGTGCTGCTGGAGCTTTCCAGCTCCTAGCAGTGATACTGGACTCTCCTGACATGGAGCAATGGCCCACACCAATGTTCCCTCCCTCATTTCTCCCTGTCCTTGGCTCTGCTGCCCATGGAGCATCAACACGTTCTGGGGAGCGCCTGCACTTGGTCACAACCACAACTGGCTTCAAAAGCAACAATTTTCTTTAATTTGGTTGTAAACTGCTCTTTCAGGAATTTCATCAACTTGCAGGGAGTAGCAGGGATTGTCAGAGGAGTGCTGCTCCTCTCATGACCACCTTGCAAAAGCTGATTTTCTCACCGGGCCGTGTCCTGACAAAGCCTGGTTCTCTCCCCATGCTCCCTTACCTGTGCTCTGTACATTTTAAGATCATCTGGAGGCTTGCACAGGGCTGTATCTATTTTAGAGTGTTTTTATTGGCAGCTGGTGTATACTACCATGCACCCACGTGAACAAAATTACAGAGCCCAGACAACTTTTGTACAGAATTCCTTTGACCACGGTTTCTCTGTGGGTTTCATTTGGCAGAAGTGATATCAAGCAGAAGTCTTTCCCTCAGCTTCTGATGTAAACTAAAATACACCTTAGGAATAGAAAACACAGGCATTAGGAGCAGTGCCTTTGGGCAATCAGCCACCTTTGGGCTATGGGAAAAATTCAGTTAGATATGATTCCTAAATATAATGAATAGGGTGCCATAAACTCGCCTTGCTCTTCACAAACAAAGGCACATTCTCTGCCTTGAAAAATTAGAAGGGCAGAACCTAGAGAAACAGGGAAAGAAAAACAGGAGAAAAGTAAGAGTGGAAGATGTAAGGGGGAGAAAAAAAATGGGGCTTCAGTTGCCAGTGGAAATTTTGAAGCCCACCAAACAAGGTGTGGAGTAAAACTGCACTGCATCCCTCCATGCCCTGCTCCTGATGAGCTGCAGCTTTGCCTTCGCAGACATTTTGAAAAGCAGTCAGTTTGTCCTGCAGGCTCTGCTTGAGCTGAAGGCTCCTATTGATTACAGCTGGAGCTGGATCAAGCTGGGGCTGCCTGTGTTCTGCTGGCAGCCTCTGGTTTGTAAATACCTTTCATCTCATCCAGCAGTGATGATGATGTGCTGGGATGATGTGGCAGCAATTATTTATCTGCTGCGTTGGGTTTTCTCCTGGCACTCGCCAAGAGCCCTACAGTCAGGCCATAGAGAGGGATGCTGACATCTTTACACTTCCATTAAATCTTCCTGCTTCTTCTGAAGAAATTCTAACAGCTCTATTGTCATTTAAGCAGTCATTTCTTTCCTCACTCTCACCGACAGATTTGGAAGCACCAAATCTATTCCACCATATTTAGTGAGTTTGAACTTGCCACCAAGGACCTTGTTATCTGGTAGCAGTCCCCAAAGGAAAACCCCCTCCAAGCCTCCCTTTGCCCAGCTCTCTGAGCATCCTGTCCATACCCAAAGATGAAGCAGGAAGAGCAGGCGGGGTAGGCCTTGCTTATCCTCTGAATGGATTTACACACTTGCTTAATACCATGTAAATACTGAAAAATAAAGCGTGGATCTTGTTAAACTTAAGAACTTAGCAAATAAGGAGCATTAGAAACAGCAAATAGAGCTGAAGTATCTACTGCCAAGTCAGTGAGAGATCCCACGTCCTGCCTGGCAATCACTCTAAATACATCCTTTCTCCCACTTCATGTGACCTTTCCAGGTCAGCAATGTTGTGTGTTAGTTTAATATTTTAAAACTGGAACTTTACTGGTATTTGGCCTACTTTTTCCTATTTATTTTCTAAACAAATGATAGCCACTCCCTTCTCTAAACTAACCTTTTAAGCTTCGCCAGGAGTCTGTGAAGATCACAAGGTATTTCAAAAAGAAAAAGCATAAGAATCACATGCTCAGGCAAACAAAGCAGGTTGCTGCACTTCCCCCTCCCTCCAGCCCTGCAGCTGGATGTTCAGGATGCTTCAGGAGTTCTCCACTTACTCTAGGAAACACTGCTGAAATCTCATTTTCAGTGAAAAGTGCCAGGATTATGGGAGCACAGCATCTATTCTGAGGCAAACCCATGTAACTTCCCAGCCAAACACAAGGGGGAAAAAAAAAGAAAGAAAGGAGCAAAGCTGTCCCAATTTGCTACTTCTACTTGATTGCTTAAAGGCAGCTGGGAAAGCAGATCCTCATCCTGAGAGCAGAGCACATCCCAATTTTAAGGCAAAGTAAGTTTGGAAGAAAAAATAGCTCTCTCTTCCCAAGGAAACTTCTGGTTTTTAGAATGTTCATTTTTATTTATTACTGACTCATTGAAAGAACAAAGTATTTTTTTGGTGTCTTTTTTCTTTTTTTCTGTTCCCAAACACAGAAAAAAAAAAAAAAGTGGCTAAACCCCAGAAAAACCTTAGAGTAGGGCCAAAAATAATAATAATTTTCAGTTTTCAGATTTTTTTTGTCAGGTTTTTGAAAGAACAACAAATACTTCCCAACCACCGCTCCAACTTACAATTTTGAGTGGACTGCACACCCTCAGCTTATTTCAATTGCCCCTCTTGCCCACCTCCCCTTTTCCACAACCTCCCCTGGCCTCCTGTCTTGCTTTTTCCATGTTCATTTCCCTTCCTTCATTAGTATCTCTACTGCTTTTTCTCTTTTTTTTTTTAATTCTACCTTTAAAGGATTGAGTTCTTTTCCCCTGGTGCCTCTGCCTCACTTTTGATCATGCCTGGCTTCACCTCTTGTATCTATTCTCTTGCAAACAAAGAATTTTTCAAACTTCAAACTCAATTTTAAGCCCTCTTCACGTGAAGAATCACATGGAAAATTGAATTTTCCACTTGAGGTCTAAGGGGGAAGCAGTTAATCAAAAATCTTAGGGCAAAACAGACAAAAAAAAAATTTCTAAGATCCAGTGTGTGATGGTTTTGTTAGACCAGAACTGTCTAAAACTGCTTGATTTTGGCATAGTCAAATTTATATTGCCACAGAAACCTTAACTTCTGCACATCCTTTCACTTCACTTGAACTGTGCAACCTGAACATTGTGTTTTTCTATCCCAGCTCTTCCAGTCCCCTCCCATCCCTAGAGTATATTTTGGACCAAATCAACTGATGTGCCTTTTTTTAAGTACTATTTCCATAATTTGCTTTTATTCCTCTATCATTCAGAAGTTGTAGAAGGCGTGAGAGTGAAATTTTTTTTAACCATTTCTATTTCACAGCCCAGTGCCTGCCAATAGCACTTTAAATCAGTTTTAGATACATTTCTTCAAAACAAGGCATCTGTGGGTAGGTTCAGCCACACTCTAAAAGTATCTCCTAACCACGGAGGAAAAATTCAGAACTAAATAATGCCTTCAAAGGCATTTCTGAAGCTGGAACAGCATCAGGAATCTGCTTATTTACGTAGGGAGCCGTGGAGATTGCAGCATGTTGGTACTGCCAACAGATAGGATGATTAGTGCTAAAAACAATATCATCATTTAGATAAGCCCTCTCCTTCTGAGAGTTGCTATTGAACTCGGCTTGAACTTAAATGTTCTCAGCTTGGAAACTGTGATTCCTAAAAAGGCTCATTCAGCCTGCAAAAGCTGAAGGGGAGTGAGATGGTATTGATAAAATTGGTCTCGTATCAAATAGCTGGAGCTGCTTGTCTTCCATCTGGAGGTCCTTCTGAAGGTCCCTTGTTTCTTATGTCAGCAGAGCTGCTCTGATCAGCTGCACATCCACTCCCAAAACCAGCCCAAAATCAGGTTCTGCACTTCTGATTGGGACTAAACCAGTGTGAGATGTGCCAACATACAAGAAAAACAACCTTTTCTGCAGGAGGTGCTTTCTGAGCTGTCTCAGAATGAAAGTTGATTTTTGAACTCACTTTTTGGGTAGATATTTATATTTTCCTTTGCAGAGATCCAGCAGCTGCCAGTGCAAGTGCTGCAAAAAGGCTTGCAAAGTTTTAATGAGCTTCTACTTCCTAATTAAAAACCACAATGAGCTTTCAGGCCTTGATTTCCCCAATATTACAGGTTGGAGCAGTGATATTTTGTTCAGTCAAGCCCAGCTAAAGGAAAATGCTTATGAGGTTTCCAAGGAGAGAAATAAACAAAATGGAAATGAAGAGGGAACTTGGAACTTTTAAGTGTACGTAATTAAGAAAAAAATACATCCTTCAGATAATTCTGGAAAATATTAGGAGATATTCATAATTCATAAGCAGTTGTTTGGTTTTCTTTCAAGCAAGGGGGCAGCTTTACATCAAACACTGACGAGCTTTTCCATTAACTTAAGTAAACAAACCAGTATGCTTCAAGTTAAGTGAACATCCTTTTTTTTTTTCCCTTTCCCTTTTTAATAACTGGGTGAATTAAGAACAAGAACAAGACATTTACTTTCAAATAGGAAATTAGTTTGCATGCTATTTCTTCATGTTAAAAATACTTTGGAACGCTCACAAAAACAATGTTAAGCTGAATTTATGGAAAGGTTCCATATCAGTTTTGAAGATGATATGCCAGATGTCGGGGAGAGCTCTTTCATCTGCAATAATGGAATAGTTTAATCCACCCTTGTTTTTGAGAGCAGTCCAAGTGCATTGGTCATCATGGGTGGGTGATCCTCACTTGGGCAGGCATGAACCAAAAAGCACAAGTTGTTAGACCTCTAGAATAAAATCACAAGAAAGCAACAGCAGGAAATACTCCACTGAAAGTAAAAATAAGCTATTGCAAAACGTAAATCTAAAAGTTTGCCATTATGACAACTCATATTTTGAGGCACTCAGAGAGCCACAGATACACTGCCCTGAATCAGTGCATTGTAATGACTCCATTGATGGCTCCAGCAAAAATAAAGCCAATAATTCAAATTTTAAACAAATCTAGATCCATCAAAAGCATGGAATAGTTTTCTTTTTGATAAGTGGGGAGACTAATAGTTAACAATGTGGTCTTCTAACAGGGGATTAAAGTGCTCTTCCCTTTGAGAAGCTTTAAACACAAGGACATATCTTATTGTCCATGTTCTTGTTTTAAGGATACCCATTGAAGGAACACTGGATAGAAAATCCTTCTGGGAATAGTTTGTGGCCTTTAATGAGACTAACACCATATCAGCCATACCACTACTCTCACTTGTAGTGATCATTTCAATCCCTGTGTCACCTGACCCATGTTTTATGTGTCACATTCATTTAATTCGCTGTGGCTGTGGTTGGATTATGAGGAATAGAATGTAATTCCAAAAGATCTTGGAATTAGGAGCCATTTCCTGTGTGCAATGCACCTCTCAGAGTGCTTGGTGTGTGCTGGAGAAGGAACGAGAATCTCACACAGAGGCAAAGAGCAGGAGAAAGGAAGAAATGCATCAGTTCAAAGCTTCATTCATTTCTTTCTCCCTTCTCTGCTGCCTGCCACTCCCAAACATGTGGGAGATGTTCTGGTGCTGAAAGCTATGGCTCACTCCTTTATTGAGCTGTTCTGTGTGATAAGTCAATTTGCTTTGGACATACCAGAGACAATAGATAATTGTGACAGAAAACTGCAGGGCAGGCTCACTTACTACAGCTCCTTAACTCTGTTCTGCTAATAGAAGGATGTTTTTCCTGTACCTTCATATTCCTGGAATCACCATGCCTGAGTAACTTGCCTAAATCCACAGAAGTTGCTCACACCTTTGTAGTCCAAATACAAAAATCACACAATGAGTTGCAGTGCATTCAATTCTCCTTTTGCACATTTACCACATTGATACTTTGCTTTCTACTTCTCTTGTGTTCTGCCATGACATCCAGGAGCAGTAAAAGATGAATGCACAAGGAACTTGCTTTGCTGCACTCTCAGTCTGGAGAGGGGAAATGTTTCAGCACTCCAAAGGAGTCGTGCCGTTTTTCAGGAAAATCTCATTAATTTAAACATTCTACCTCACCTATTTGCTTAAATGTAGGTTTTGGCTCTCACATCTCTTTTTCCTGTGCAAACAAGTATTTGTGCAGGTTACCTTCAATCAACTGTGAAAACCTGTTACCAGGGCAATCAGGCCAATATACCTCACATGAAAGGGCAAAGGAAAATTTAAAAGGGAAAAACCAGCAAAAAAAAAGGGGAGGTTTTGGGCTGCTGCAGAGCTGAGCAGAAATAGAGAGGCTCCCTCATGACACCACTGGACAGTGACAGCATTTGGAGTGAAGGTCTCTGCATTAGCAGGTTTGGCCACTCCAGGAATGGGAAATTTCTCCAGATATTTCACCTCCTGGTACCTCCTGCCCTGATGTTATGTAACAGAGTTTATGCTGGGCTCTACCACTGCAAAGCACAACCTCCCAACCCCAATGAGTTAAAAGCTGTCTGGGCATCCAGCCCAGATGAATAACATCCCAAATGTTGAAGGAAGTAGCAAGGGAAATAGAAAAGCCTTTGACAGAAATTGTTGATAGCTTGCAAAGGCTGGGGAGGGAACCAGGGAATTTGGAGGTTGCTAATGTTGTTCCTATGTGTAAGAAAGGATCAGGGAGGATCCAGGAAACGACATAGCAGTGAGCTTGGCTTCAGTTGCAAGAACAGTATAAGAAACATAAATAGGGGACAAAATACTTAATTTGGTCAAATATAATAAGCCCATACTCATGGACGAACTATAGAGGTCTAGCTTCTTCAAGCATATCATCTTCAAGTGGTTCTTTCTGAAAAATGCCAGTATGAAACATCTCTAAGATGGAACAAAAGTTAATGAAGTGGGCAGAAAGGGGAAGGTTTGACAGAAGTCTGAGGTTAAGTAAATTGTCAGAGATGCTGCAGCACCATGCAGATCATTGTGTGTCTGATATCAGACTCGCTGGTGCCATCGCTGACGTGGGAGCTGATGTTTGCTCTGCAGATGAATCCATTAGAAAAATAGACCAAGTCATTTTCTGGCCTCGCTCACACTGAGAACTCAAAAAATTTAAACCCATTAAGTAAAATATTTATGGTTTACACTCAAAACAAATTGAGAACAGGTTCTCTGCAGTCCATGACGAGTGCAACACTGACATCGGTGGGACCATCACTGATATGGATTTCTATGAACCATTCAGAAGCTGCTCCACTGGTGCTCCTCAGTGGGACAGAAATAAGAATTTCAATCCTGTAAAATATTTTAGGAGCCTCCTTTTTTTATCTGGTGGAATATTAAGATTGTTAGAGGCCAGAACAGAGAAAAGCAACCTGGAAATATTTTGTTTGGACAGAGGAGGATGGACACAGACAGCAAGAAGATGCTGTAATATATTGCAATATTTTGAGAGCAAGTGAGCAGCAAGAAGCTGAACACTTCAGCCACAGGAGCAAGACACACTTGAGCTAGTTAAGAAAACATTTCTCCAGCTCTGAGCACAACATACAGGTATGTGCTGGAAAGGAGGAGAAAAGCTTTAAGTGGCTTAAGTAAGATGAAGGTGCATGTGGATGGCACTTTTTCTCTAAAAGTTTGAAGCCCCAGGTTTTATGTGCTGCTTCTAATGATAGGAAGCAAATTGCAGAGATTAAGCTGTTGCATAAGTGAGCAGGCAGCATGAGTCAGGGGGTTTGGGAAAAGTGACTCACAGCGGGAAGGGAATGGAGCCAGGCTTGGAGCTCAGAAAGAGAGACTAGCAAGAAAATTTTAAGGATCTAGATAAGAGCCTGAGAGAATGGAGTGCAGGAGAGAAGCAGAAAAACTACCTCTGAACGAGGGAGCCATACACGAGGGTTAGAGAAAGCTATAGCTAAAAAGCAGGTCAGGCAAAATTTTTGTACACAACTGGTGGTTGAAATACAGAGCAGGCTGCCAAAGTCAGCAGTGGAGGGACAGAATTGTGTAAATCACTTCTGAGAGGCAGTGTGGGCACATTTTTGGAAAATGAGGGAATCACTGGGTATAGCCATTAGTGAGGCTTGTGGAATTATAACTACGAAATGCAAGTTGATTTCTATTTTGAAGGAATACAGGAGCAAGCTCTCCTGCCCTCCATGGTTCTCACACCATGGCTGTAGCACCCTGCAAACTCAGTCACTTGCCAGTTCAAATCAGAGCCTTCTCTTACCTGGCAGAGAGTTGTGGATGGGAAAGTCTTCCAAAGGAACTTTCTAGAACAGCCCTGGAAATTGCTGCACAAGGCAGTGTTTCTATTGGGGTGAGTCACTGATGCCCTATTTGCCACAGCACAGTTGAGGACTTCCATCCACATTTCTGAAAGAGCAGCGTGGCTCACACGTCATTTAATTGAGACATGGTCTCCTTAATTGTTGTTAATCTGCCCCACTTCTCCTTAGACTCTCATCCTGACTTAATTTAAGGATTTTATACAGCAACTTGACAGAGGCCCACACCACCCTACCCATTCTGGGCACAGCAAGGTTTGACCAAGCACAAGCCTGTAGGAAAATCAGAGTGAGATTCCTATAATTAAAGACTCTGTCACAATGCTTAATGGATCTGAATTCAGAGTGTTCAGAGAACATAAATCCTGTGCTTTGCTGTCCCCCAAATCCTTGACTTTGGAACTGTCACATCCTTTCAGTGCAGCATTCTGGATGTACCACTTACAAGCAAAAGGCAGAGTTTAAAGTACTCAATCCTAACTCATATTGCAAATATTTTTCTAATCAAAGTACAAATAAATCCCCTAATAAGTTTGATTTTGAAAGACTACAAAATTACCCGAGTTAATTATTACAATGGTCAAGACACTGAAGGTAACCTAGCTTCATTTTAAAGTAAGATTGATCTGCAAAAGGATTGTTAGAGACCCCCAGGCTATTTCAAAGGAATTTTCCACCTACGCAGGATGTAACTGTCCAGAGAAAAACTTTCTGGGAGTAAAAATTTGAGCAACACCATTGATGAGACTCAGAAATCTAGATTACTTCTTAAACTCACTGCATTTCACAGGTTGCACGTATCAATAATCAAGTGTCATTCAGGTTTTTAACTACTTAATACAAATTTACAGCCCTTGTTTATGTGTGGTGAACAGCACAACCTTTAGAAATGTTAGCTGAGGTTAGAAAATGTAAAAAAAAATAAAGAGCAGATCACTTTC
Organism: Erpornis zantholeuca; assembly: GCA_013400515.1. NCBI lineage: Eukaryota > Metazoa > Chordata > Aves > Passeriformes > Timaliidae > Erpornis > Erpornis zantholeuca. The sequence continues at coordinate 184,604 of VZTN01016958.1, read as the reverse complement.
ATTACTGGTGTAATTTATATGGCTTACCTGGGCAAAAAAATGCTTGTGCAACATCTAGAAAATGAAATTTAAATGAAGTTGATGAGGAATGATTTGAGAGTGTTTTCAGGTGTTTTCTTATCAGGCAAGATATTTGCTTAAGGCAGAAGCCTCGGCAATGGAATGAGCTGCTGAAACAGTTCTGGAGATGAACTTTATCATGATGACACTAAATTTGGAAAAGAGGATGTGGAGGAAAGATGCTCAAGAATGAGCTTGTAAAAGCCCCATATTTTCTTTCTAGATCTGTTTCTTATACTGCACTCATCACTGTGGTATCTTGAGTGCTTTCCAGTAGTGCATTAAGCAACACGACAAACATCTGTCACATGTTTGTTCTCTCACCCTCTCCCCAGAGGGACAAGTGTGTGCAGTGGAGAGCCTTGTTTTAATTTTTTTTTAATTATTATAAATACACATGCACGTAACACATTAATAAACATTTATGCTAGAGGGGAAAGGTCAGATAAATTTATCTTGCTCTCAGGATTAGAGCTGGTGAGCTCTGTGATGTTCCTATATGACACCCTTGCCCCAGACTGCAGTGTCCTCTCAGAGACCAAATCACAGCCATGGGTGTCTGCACCAAGCAGAAACAAAAAGCTTGGATTCCCAATGCCCTCATTTACTGTTCACACTCAAGCCCAAGGATTCTGCCAAGAAACATCAAACAGAATGAGGTGGTAGAATTTAGGGAAGAATATGTGCTTCGAATAACCCCCATCTCATTCCCATGTTATTGCATTTGATACTGACTAAAAGCAGGAATTGATGGAACCTCAGAATCACTGTCAGAGGGTCAGAGGGCACTGTGTGAGTCATGGTAAATCTAGGAATCTCATGGATTGGAAAAGTCTGATTTCAACTGGAAAAAGAAGTTCTTAAAAGAATGGAATGAAGACCTGGGAGTGACTGAGGTCCTGCAGAGGGGACAAAATCGGGAAACCAATTTGGGAACTTGAGTTCAGTCAGACCCTGAAGAACTGCAGATAGACAATCTACCCATTCCAGAGCCATTACCATACAGTGGGAATCCCAAACCAATAGTGGCCCCTCCAGTGTGACACGGTGCCATTTCCCATGGGCAGAGAGGTGCGGGTGTAGTGGTAAATAAATGACTCTGCCACCTCAGAGAGAAATGGAGCAGCTCTGCCTCATCCCGAGGAAACTCCAATGTTGCTGTTGCTTCCTTCCTATGACTCCCACACCTCTGTTTCTCCAATAGCTCTCTGGACAGTGAGGAAAGACTATTTCTGTAATGGACAATGATCTGGGTCACACTGAGTGCCAAGAGCTGGAGCCTCCTCTCTGGCCTCGCTCACAGGCAGAGCTGCAGCATCACTGCTAAATCCACCAGTGCTCCTTCCCATACTCCACAAGGGCTGGGCTGCTCGGGGATTGCACCAACACAATCCACATTTGGCACTGCTTTCAGCACTGAAATCTTCACTCACTTCCTCACCCCTGCATCAGTCACAACAGTAGGACACATCTGTAACTACTGCAATCCTGGAGATGCCAGCACTGAAACCTTCCCAGGTGCCTGTTGTTCTCCTCTCACAGCAGTTCCCTCAAACACAACTTTTAGGCCACCAGCCTTGCTCTACCAGCACTGATTTCCCTGCACAGGTGGGAGCAGACCCACTCCAAGCATGGCAACTATACCACCCTTCCCCAGGGAAGGCAGGAGGCTGCTTTCCTGCCCACCTTCATTTCCCACCTTTTATAAACCCAGATCTTGGCCAGAAGATCAAACCCTCCAAGGGTTTCCAAATGGGGAGGCAGTGAGCAGGAAATAATTGGGAATAATTGTTTTTCTGTCCAGCTGAACTCACCATCAGGAACAGCCAAAGACCATGAGTGCATAAGCAAATCTATGAATAATTTTAGCTAGAGTAGTTTATTATTCAATGCATTTTAACTAATCCATCTTAAAAGGCAACTCATGTTTACTCATATATGAAGATCCCAAAGATCAAATAAACTTTCTTTGTTCCAGCACACTCTGCAACTAAAAGGATTGGAATTGTACAAGTATTTTATTTCCAGCTTTTAGGAAGCAGGAGTACAAAGCTCATGAGGTCCCTGCAAAGGCTTGCCCTGAGCTGCCCCTTGTTGGGGTGGCAGGGGGCAGCCATTCGTAGCCCCCAAAAGTCTTCACACCTGAAAATGTGCTTTTCAGTGTCAGGACACAACACTGAGCTCAGCAAATCCTGCACCAGCACAGCAGCTTCAGGACTGACCCTGTGCACAAATGCAAAGAGCAGCCTAACATAAAAGGGTTTTAGCTTCCCTGTTGGATAAAGGGAAGATATATGTAAAATATTTGGACATTTGGGGAAAGGGTAAATGTTGAGAATTAATTCAAACTGTTGATGGTTTATTTTTTATTGAATCTTGTGGTCAAAATTGTTTTCGTTTGTTATGAGAAAGAATCCATCATTTTTTCCAAAGCACCACCCAGAATCTGCCACTGGTGATGTTCTAACATCCCCAGTGCCTATACAAATAGAGAGGTCAGCTGAGATTTGTAAACTAGAGATCATAAGTTTTAAGGAATTTGTTTATTCAGCCTAGAGTCTCCAAATTGTGTACGATGCCAAAATTAAAAAGTCATCTCACTGTACTGTGTCATGTTACAATAAAAAGCTCTCCAACGTTTTGGATGTTCAGATGAGAAAGCAAATTGTAATTCATTTGTCAGCACATGCAGTTTAATTATAATTAAGTACCTTCAGCAGTCATAATGAGCAGGCAAAATGAAAATGCTGGTTTTATACTTGTATAAACCTGCATTCAGTGCAAACTAAAAGCTGCCTGAATTACTCTGAAAAGTATCGGGCTAGAACTTGCATTTTTAGTTGTACTGTGCAAATACAAACACACGTAAACTGTTTCCAGAGACTTGAACAGATTGACTGAATTAGGGGAATTTTCATGGGAATGACAAGAGGCAGATCTCTTCCCCATGAAAAGGCCACCACATACCAAGCTCCAAGTCCCTGTCCAAAGCATGGAGCACGGGAACCATGCAAGAGATCAGCAGAGTCCTTTTAGTACCAGCAAAACAACATATTTCTAACTCCTCTCCTTCTTGAGAAAGAGCTGAACTACATTTGCTGAAATTTTCTGGAGTAATTCAGCATGAAACATCCAACCAGCGTGGGAAAAAAACCAAAGCAAAACAAAACAGGCAAATGATTCAAATATGACGAAGCTGCAAGAAGTTTACAGAAAATTCTAGACTGACAAGTACAAAATATTAATGGTATTTGACAAATAAATGTTTAAAATAACCATATCTGAAAATATCTACAAAGGCAGTGTACGAGCATTAAAATGTTACCAGATTTCTGATAGCTCCAAGTGTTGAGATGGCATTTTGGGAAGGCATCTGAACTTTTCTGTCTTCACTTACAGGTAGCTTGAACATGTGTAAAGCATTTCCACAGGCTAAATACTTTAAATAAATTTAATGACTAACATTGCACTTGTTTTGGTTTTTATAAAGATATAGATGAATGTGCAACTGGAACCCACAATTGTAGAGCTGACCAAGTGTGTGTCAATTTAAGAGGGTCCTTCAGCTGCCAGTGCCCTCCAGGCTACCAGAAACGAGGGGAGCAATGTGTTGGTAAGTGTTGCTTTCCATTCAATGGTTTGCTTTGATTATCTACAGTTGCAAACTTCATATTGGTCATGAAGCAGATGGGCATGTGTGCTGTGAAACAGCTGTCTCGCTTTGGACTGCCATGGAATGTCGCTTTACCACAACAATTAATCACTAAAACATGGGACAAGGAGCTATTTTAAGGGTAATCAACGCTTGGAGTTCACAAGCTGAGTTTTGCTAATAGTTCCCGTTGTGTTGATTGATTGTGTTGGGGCATTGCCCAGTGTCCCAGATGTTGCCATGAATCCCGGATGGCAGCAAAGCAAAGCACATCTTTCCCCTGAGACTCAACTCCAGCTCTGTGGGACACAGCACTCCCCCCGCCAGCCCCGCTCCAGGACTCAGCTTCATGAGCACAAAACAAAGAGATGGAAACTCTGAATGCAGGTACAGATTTGCAGCCTCTAAAACCCACCAGGCTCTATCCTCTGTGCCAAGATAAGCTCTTGGCACCCTTGGGAGCTCTGTGAGTACGGCACGGAATTAAACCCAAGTGCAGGGCAAACACTGCATCTTCCCTGTCCCTGTCAGGTGGGGACATCACTCCAAAGTGCCATTACCCTGCTCCTCCAGCCTGCATTTAACACCTCTTTCATCACCGTTTCAATGGATAAATCGCTTCTAGAGGCACTCCAGCCTTAAGCCTTGGGTTTGTCAGGTAATAAAAACAACTATGAAAGAGGAAAGGCAAATCTACCCATCAGGAGGTGATATTCAAACAGCCTCTTCTAGGACACTGCACCGCTTTTATCCAGCTCAGGAGAAAAGGGTTTGGGGTTTTCTGCCCTCAACAGAACTCAAGGTTTTCCTCTTTCACGGTTCCTGCATTTCAAAAAGTGTATGAGAATTCTTTAATTTTTATTCTTAATCTTTTCCAAAAGGCTTGTTAAGACCATAGATAAGAAACTGGGGAGATTTTAGCACACATCTAGACTAAATTAAATTTCTGCGCATGGCTCTTTCTTCAGGATTCCAATCCAAGGGCTGTAGAAATAAACCCAAAAATTCTTATCTCTTTCCTAAGAGTTGTAGATCAGGCCCTGAACTGTCAAATTGGTGTAAACAGAGTTGCACCTGATTTTTCTCAGTTCTCTGTGCAGGAGTAGGATGACTAATTTGGAATGTAGGTAGGGGAATAGTTTTGGAAGGTCATGGATTTATTTTTTTAATATCTGGGGTTTATTTGGATTTTTTATATAGCAGGTAAATTATATTACTGCCATGCAACAGCACTTCTGATATCAAGACCTATGGTTCTAAATGAAAGTCTCACTGGACACATGACAGAACTGAGAAGAAATGAGAGTCATAGACCCTTGTATCTAAATGTGAATACACTTATCCATCTAAATCTATGCATGTAGATGTCTGGAAAGTGAAATTTCCCTTCTCCTATTTAGGTCAAAACCAAGAATAACACCTGTGTTACATATTACACACTGACCTAAATTAGAAGTACATCCCAACAGTTAGTACTGTCAGCATTTCAGAATAAAGCCTGTCTTTGGGGATTTTATAACAACTTAGCCAGAAAATGTTCTCGGGGCCAGATCTTGATAGAGGTTCTCCATATGGGAGGAAATGTTTCTCAAATTTGAAAGAAATTTTTCCAGACTATTTTGGCTTGAAGGTAGAGGGAGAAGAAAAGATATTTTTAACAATTGGTGGATTTTAATCTAAATTAACGAATAATTCCTGACTTTTTTCTGAGATTTTTTTTTAATTTCCTTGTTCACACATTGCCAAATGAATCTTTTCTGAAATTCATGACTGCAGAGAGAATAAATTGTTTTCCAGCATCACTTCAAACAGATTTGGCCCAATGGATCAGATGAATCTCAGCCCTTAGATCTGCCCAGAGCTGCTGTGCCTAATCCCACAAGGAAAGTCTCCACTGAATAAGAGCCAGATCCTGAAAGCATTTCTGTGTATAAATGCAGCAAAGCATTGCTCATATGTATAATCCTATTTTTTAAAAGTTACTTATAGGACCATAGTCCTGTAAAAGTCAAGGATGGAAATCTACTGTGCCTCCTTAATTTATTCCATTTCCACTTCCAAATTTCTCTCTGCAACAAGAGTTACAGTGACAATTGCTACTGCATGGATAGCCAGGAATTTTCCAGCATAAGCCTTTTCATTCAGAATCATCCAAAAGACTCCACTAAGTTCAGCCCCAAATTTGACAGAGAAAGGGTTAACTTCTAAAGATTATTTTTTCACTTGATATTAAAACAAACACTTTCCTCATTATTAAAAAAAAAAAAATCTTGGCCTCTTTTTAAACACATCTATGGTGGAAACAGCTGGAGGTAGGAAACTCAAGATCTGGCAGGGATATGGGAAGTGCCTTTCTTTGTTCCAGTGAATACTGGTCTGATTTGTGTGAGTGTTGATCCTTTGAAATGTCCCATTGTGTACAAGGACGGAGCACGGCGTGGATTTCTTCACCAGGCTCCAGCAGGCCACGGCTCAAGGCAGCCACACACACAATAATGGAATAAAAAACCATGTTTTCCAGGCAAAACCAGAGCCACTGTCTCCTCCAGAATGCAGGGAAGCCTTTTAAAATGCAGAGGGGTGAGAGAATGGGGTGGTGCATGTTTAGTGTGGTTGGCAGGTGAAAGCCCTGCCCCGATGCACACCAGGAATGCTGACTCTTGGAAAGGCAGCCTGCTCCACCTCAAAAGCAGGGCTGACCTGCAAGGAGAGGCTGTGGAAGGCTCTCAGGGCCCGAGATGCACAACCAGGTGCGGTGCTGCTGGGTGGGAAGGTATCCAGGACAGGCAGCCAGGGGAATGGGAGCCATGGGAGCCACTAGGGGAGCAAGGCAGGGTCTGGGGATCCTGTGGAAGCACAACCACCTGTTTCCTTTTCAGACCCTCCATCCTTGCCATTCCCCTGTACTTGCACAGAAAATCTGGACTGTTCCTAATGGAGCTGAAAAGATTTAGTATGTGCCAGGAGGGCTGCACTAGAGTTTTTGGGAAAATGAGCTCCAAGGCACATTGGCTGTGTCCATCAGCACCGTGTCTGGTCCTGAGGGATCCTGGTGGCAAAGCTGAACGAAACACTGAGCTTTACCTCCACAAAATAAACTAAACCAAGCACTGCTGCAGGACTGAATCAACAAAATAAAGTTGGAACGCACAGTGAAGACAAGGAGCAGAAAAGCTTGTTACAATATAGTCACTTCCAGGAAAAGTTAAATTGTATCTTGTTAATGTCCAAGGAAGCAGCCCCCAGCTCACATAAGCTTTTCCCATTCTTTTAATCGAGTGCAACTAACTTTCCTTGGACACCAGAGAGCAGCAGGGAAGTGCTGGGATTCCACATGGACTAACTGTTGTTTTTTGGTGCCCCAGACATCGACGAGTGCACCCTGCCCCCGTACTGCCACCACCGCTGCGTGAACACCCCCGGCTCCTACTACTGCCAGTGCAACGCTGGCTTCCAGCTGGCATCCAACAACCACACCTGTGTAGGTAAGGAGCCCTCAGCCCTCATGGCAGCTCCCCCAGACACACTGGCACCGGCACACGACTGCCACAGTGGGAACTTAAAGCAAATAAACAGCAACCAGGCTGCACTGAGAGTCATCTCCTCTGGGAGTGATCCGAGAATTACAGCAGGGTTGGAGAAAAATGGAGAGCTTTTCTGTTATTTTGTTGGCACAGCAGATTTCCAAGGAACATCTAAAGCCTTATACTCAGTATTTCATCCTAAATTTAATTATTCTTTCAGTTCTGCTTTATTATTAGCTTTCCTGATATTATTTCCAGTTCACACAACAAAGGCCAGAACTGGAAATCAAGGGAATCAGTACCTCACCTCTGCAGTTAAGGGTAATTTTCCTCATCACATGGTAAAGAAAGCCTCTAGGCCACATTTGAATATCGAGAAAATATTAAATATTGAAACAAGGGTCCCAAGAGTGACCTTTCAGCACCAATGTCACCCTTAGAAATAAAACACTAAGGGAAGCTGCACAGTAAAACTTTAAGACTGATGTCAAGTTTTCTAATTCTAGAAGGATTAGAGTAATAATGAAAAGGTGACTGTGTCTGCTGCAGCACAGAGAATGGCTGTAAAATAAAGAGATTGGTGATGGAGATGGCCAGAAGTTCTTTATAGATGTAATTTATGTACATAAAATCTCTATTATATACATAGAAAAATCTTCCAGCTTCCACCATCATTCCAAGCATTGCCAGACCTCACCAAGCACCCCAGGACACTGCATAGCTCTGAATGGAAACAGGAATTGCTTGGTTCTCACCAAATCACAGGACTTTAAAAATTGCCCATGGACACAACAGAACCAAGTGACAAAAGTCACTTATTGTCCCTTTCCATGGCTCAAATGGAAGGTGGATTCTTTCCCTTTCCCTGACTTTCCCTTCCCTGGCTCATCAGGCACATTTCCACCCAGTAAAGGAAGGAAAGCTAATGAGAAAGTTTATAAATGAATGGTTGGTGTATCAAGACAAACTCTCCCACCTGTCACAGCAACACCTGACAGCCATTACATTAGTGTCACAACTTCTGCCCCTATTGAAAGTGGGTCAATATTTCTTGGGAAACTAACAGAACCAGGGCTTTGGCCACCTAATTTATTCCTCCTGGTAGGATTGGAGGAGGAGTGATGCACATCCTTTGCACTGTTGCCAGAAATTAACTCAGAAGAAGAAAAAAAACTTTGTGATGAGTTTTCTCCTATTATCATTTTCAGGACTAGGAGGTTCATAATGCAGAGAATTCATCCCCTCTTCACTGGTTTCATTTTTCTGACTACCTCATCTTTGTCAGTTTTTAGCTGTATCTGTAAATTCACTGTGTTGCTGACAATTATAAGCCATGAATTTAAAGGTTTTCTCCAAGCATGGCTCTCTACTCATGGAGATATCTGATAAACACAAACATGAATGGAAAACATGCAGGAGGGAAATACAAGGAATAACACTAAAATGTGCAGACTGACAGGAGCAGCAGTTAATCAACAGTCTGTGCAAAACAAGGGCTATAGATTCCAGAGGTGATTAGACTTACATAAACTTCCCATTAAAAATTGCTTCTCTTCTCATACCAGTGTCCTCCAAATGTTCTTGGGATGGGCAACACCATGGAAAATGTAGCACAGAAAAATACCTTCCCCCAATATGGTCTAGGCCTTAGAGCTCTGCAGAACTCTACTGGCCTCAAAGGCTCATGTTATAATTGCAATGGAATTTAAAAGAACAAATTTTCAGAGTAATAAATAGCTCAAATAAATCTTAACCACTGCATGCTGAGAGGTCTTATCAGTATGTGTTCCTTATATCAATTATTTATAGAGACTTGGCATTTCATACCTGAAAAAAAACACGCTGGAATGTGGAGTTTAATAGCCACATTAAACATTTTTGGGAGAATTCATCACACATTAGGATAACTCTCATTCCTGGAAAAATTCTGGTCTTTACATGGAATGTAAAGCACAGATCTACCATTGCTCCAGTGACTGCAGATCGACATGGATAAAGCCAGCTGAGCTTCTGCTGAGCAACAGGCCCAGCCTAAGGACTAATCCACCCAGCCTAATTACCACCTACACCAGATAAAGATCTAATTTCTCCTTTCAGACATAAATGAGTGTGATGCCAACAACCCATGTGCACAGCAGTGCTACAATATCCTCGGTTCTTTCATCTGCCAGTGTAATCCAGGCTTTGAGCTAAGCAGTGACAGAATCAACTGCGAAGGTAAGAGGTTTTTTTGTCTTGGAAAAGCAAGTTTTTTCATTTTTCAGTTCTCAGAAGTCTTTCTGTGAACTAAAGGAGGCACTCTGTGGGTACAGTTTGTAGCCAAAAGCCTTAAGATATTTATTTTTTTATGGTACAAATGGGGCTAATTCACACCTGAGTAGCTGCAGCTGCTTTCAGGTAGAAGTAGGAATGGTTCTCTCTACAGCAAGTGCAAAACAGGACAGAGATTGCTGCACTTCACATCCCAAGTGGGAAGAAAGAGGTTTCTGAACCGTGATTGCACAAACTCCCTGGAATTGTGGGTGGTCTAATGCTGATGACCATTAAATGAATCGGAAAGGAATGTGCACCAAAAACAAGAGCAATTTTGTGTGTTGTTAGGCTCCTCTAAAAACAAAACCTCCAATTTCTGATTGTAACCACAATTGTTCTTTTGAGGTGCTTCGCAGCCTGTGTATACAAACAGCATGTCTCCTGATGATTATACAATCAACACTTTATTTCCTCTGCCAGAGGCTCCACAGGGGTGCCCTAATCTCCTTTTGGAGACACGATGACCTCACCCTTAGAGCCCATATCCTTTCTACCAGCCTTGGAGGCAGAGAGGTCCCTGCTTCATCGCTGCCCTCCCCAGCGAGCTGGGAGAGCTGTGACAGATCCTCCCTCTGCTAAGCCAAGCTGCTTAAGCTAATCCTATTTGAACAGAACAGGGAGCAGCAAGTATGCAGCCTCCAAGGACATCCCTGACCCCAGCCCAAGAGCTGGGCTCGGCTCAGAGGTGGGAGGAGGGAGCTCTGCGCTTTCCAAGCCAATCCTTCCTCTTGATAGGTTTAAATTCATTTCCTGTTGTTGGCATACACTGTGCAGTTCTGCTCCACACCAGGCTTCCCTCACGAGGGGCTGATGGATACACAAGGATAAAAAAGCAGAACAGCATCCACTGATTATTATTAGAAGGCAAAAAAAGACCTTTCCCTCTTTCCCAGAGAGCTACTCCACGAGCATAGGGCACAGTACAAAAGCAACATTTTTGCCTTACTAACTAATCTCACAGCTGTGGGGTTTTTCCTCAAAGTCATCACATTTTGGAATAGTGCAAGTAAACACGATTTCAAGAGTTATTTTCCCAAACCTGTTCTGAAGTCAAATTTAGCTTCTGCTTCCTCAAAACCAAAATTCTTATTTTGGGGGATTACTAACAAAACCCCAGCAGAACTCACCCTTCCATTCTCAAGGTGTTAAACAGCACATTTCAGGGTTTGGATAATTGTTTTTAAATAGATTTTTTTTCATAACGATTATGTTTCATTTTGTAACAAGGTAAATTTTAAAAGCCAATAACACGAAGCTTTTTGGCTCTCTGCAGACACTGATGAATGCAGAACCTCAAGTTACTTATGTCAGTACCAGTGTGTCAACGAGCCAGGAAAGTTCTCCTGTGTGTGCCCTGAAGGATACCAGGTAGTAGGAGGCAGGACATGCCAAGGTAGGTGCCCTCCCCTTGGCAGGCTCAGCCCTGCACTATTTACACCATTTCAGGCTAAGAGTGCTTGCTAGCTACATGGTTGTATTTTGGGACAGGATTACTGTGCTGTTAGCAGAAGATATGTTCATAAAGCAGTTGATGATTCATTAAATATCTCATAATCTCATTTGAATCCTTCAGCTCAAACTCTAAGTCCTTCAGATTACTGGGACAAAATTTCAGTTTTTGCAACCCGCAGGTAAAACTTGTCTTGGATGTCAAGGCAATGGCTTTAATTTGAGATAAACATCCCTGAATAAAATCAGGTCATTTTTTATAGTCATGAAACATGGCTTTATATCCTGTTTCTTTTCAGAGAGATTCCTAAATCCAGTCACAGTAGAAGTTAAAGATATGTTTCTTCTGATAACAGGGAAAAAAAATGCAAGCCTTCAGCAGCTTAGATAATTCTTGTGTAGAAAAATAAACGTTCTGGCCGGGTGCCACCAAATGCCAGGATTTTCATGTTTGTGGTTTTTCCTCAGTGGTGCTAAAAGTCTCAGCATCTTATTAGAAAATATTGCAGAACAATGTATTAAGTGCAAGAACTATTGCTCCTGTAATGCAGAACCTGATTTAACGGTTGGTATTTTTAGAAATAAAGAGATGTGATAATTAGGGACAGAAAATATGAGAAAATAACATTTCTTTATCAGTATTTTGTCTTACAAAATCCTGATCTTTCCCTTTTTAAGAACAGCAGCTGAGCATTGTGGGATAGTTGATTTAAGCATCGGAAAACCTGTTTGTGCCTTCCAGGAGATTACATTTGAATAAAGCCTTTCTGTGCCTGTGTGCAATTCAGGAGACCATGTGGGTAGACAGCGGGGCTCTGGCACTGACAGGAAATAGAGCATTAATACAGGGCAAGGCTCAGAGTCCCCACCTCCCTTCAGGCTTCTTCTCCCAGGCAAAAGAAGCTCTAATTTGCACAATAAGCAAGTTTTCACTCCTCCTTTTAAAGCTATTTTAGTTAAATTGTAGCATTTTAGACCATGAAACCAAAATTATTCAAATTACAAAATGCAAAAGGCAGGAAAACAATTCTTCCTTGAAACCTTTTTCCTGTCTTCAGGACACCTTCTGCTGTAAAACCATTCTTTAATGGTTTAATGCTAATTATAAACTTGACATTTCCACAGTTACATATGATTAATGTGCATCTCCAGTCAACTAAAAACATTCAGTCTTGCTTAACACTCAATAAACAAGGTTATTCCTCTTCTGCATAGAGAAACCCTTTATAGCCAGGTCCCAGAAAACAAGACAAGGACATGGAAAGCTGATGGGTTTCAACACACAAGCAAGTTTTTCTGTGGTACCTTTATAGCAAGCCCATTTCCACCTGCTTTGACACAGTCCCTTCTCCTTCCTCCCAGATATAAACGAGTGTGAGACCACTAATGAATGCAGAGAGGATGAAATCTGCTGGAATTACCACGGAGGGTTCCGTTGTTACCCCAGAAATCCTTGTCAAGAGCCCTATGTCCTTACCTCGGAGAAGTAAGGGAAAAACTAAATCTTATGTTTTTAGGCTCAAGCTTGAGAGGAGATGATGCCTTAGGTTTTAACTTTTATATTTTTCAAATCCTGTACTGCCCAGTGTAACTCTGAAGTTTCCTGTAGCTCGTTAAGTGCTGTTCTCTTATGCTCACGCAGACAGAACAAAGCCTCTCTAGCTCACTCTCCAAGGACACTCAGACCAAGAACTGCAAACCTTCATCTTGGGGAGAGGGGGGCAAGCCTGGGGAAATTCTATCCTTGCCTGGGTTCTGCTTGGGGAATTGATGTTGATATCAAAGTGGGAAGAACTTGTGAGCTGTCATTGTCCATGTTGGGATGCACTGAGGCAGGAGCCTCTGGAGCCCAGAGTGTACCTCTGAAGGCCTTTCCAATCAATCCCTCCTTTATTCCTGTCTGCTCTCTGTTTCTAGGCAGCCATTTAAGGCATCAGGGACATGCTGGAATGAACCAGGAAATTGTATTTGAATGTCTTTTTGTGTGCTTTTACCCCTGTTCGTGCGGCAGCCGCTGCTTGTGCCCCGTGTCCAATGCCATCTGCCGGGAGCTGCCCTACTCGGTGGTGTACAAGTACATGAGCATCCGCTCCGACAGGACCGTGCCCTCCGACATCTTCCAGATCCAGGCCACCAGCATCTACCCCAATACCATCAACACCTTCCGGATCAAGTCTGGCAACGAGAACGGAGAGTTCTACCTGAGGGTGAGTATGGGGGGCAGTCAGACCCTGCCTCCACGCTGCCTTGTCATTGTGACAACCCCAACGGTCCCCATAAGGCTTCCACAGCACCCCAAAGTTCAGCAGCTTTTTGGTGCTTCCTTACTGAGTGTGTTTGGTTTCCAGTTTTTAACAAGCCTTTTACTTTTCTACCTGAAAACCCTTAACTGTGACTCCAACTGTTTCTTTCAAACTCGGGTCTATTTAGCAATCCTGGGACACTCACCCGTGGCAGATTCACACAAAAAACCTCCCTGCCCTCCCCTCTGTCTACCAACACCTCAGATAAATCTATTTGGGACACAATTATAGAAAGATTCCTTGTACTATTACCTTAATCACATTTCTCATTTTGCAAAAGAAGAAATCAATAACAGCATTCTAGAAATCTGTGCCCCATCCCAAGCTAAGCTCAGGCCAACTTACAATGGTTTTATGTTGAGACCTAATTAAACATTTATCTCCTCATAGTAAAAACCAAGGAAGTTCAGATTACTTGGGATAGCAGTACTTCATATTGGTGGGATGCATCCAAGTAGATACACATGAATGGGAATGTCTAGAACACCTACTTTGTAAGGGGTTTATTTTTTGAAAGAAATCTCATTTTCTTGAACCCTTATATTTAGAAATTCCTGGGAAGTCTCTTCTCTTTGTATGTGGCTTTACACTCAGTAAAACAAAACCACAAAAAGCTTCAGAAATACGTTAATTGGAAACTTTTAATTTTTAATTATTTTCCTTCAAAACAGGAAATATGGGGATTTTGATAGTACATCCAACAAGTGCACTAAGCGATGGCATTGCCATTTACACCATGTTTACCCAAGGTGGGAACAGGAAACTACTCATCCAGATATCATTTGTTGTGACATAACAAATCCAGGGAAAAGCACTGCATTACAGGTTACACACCAAAACCCCCTAACTACCCCCAAAATACAAACTATTTGCTTAAAATAAAAAGAAGATCAGTGCAGGTCCCACTTGGGTTAGAGCCCAGCGTGGCCCTCAGAATGACCCTTGCAGTAACAATTCCCATCTCCTGTTGCCACCCAACAAGAAATCACAGGCCTTAAATAAGGAAGCACACGTTTATTCCTGCCAGGGGACTGTGGTAAACAAAAGCTTACTTGGAAGTGATTCCTACTGTTTTAGTAAAATGCTGAGCTGGCTCCTGGATGCAGCAGATGGAAAGGATTCATCTGTGCACCCAACTCGTGTGACACAGGGAGAAAATACTTGTAGTAGGCGAAGGCAGAGATGGAGTTGACCCTTTTGTCATCATCTGGAAATGACAAATCTGTTTGACAAAGCAGCAGCACTACACCAACAAGGCCTGTCAGTGTTCCCCAGCAGCACAATCCCAGACTGGGAAAAGTACAAAGTGGGGATGGCAATAGGTACACAGCAGTTGCAAACATTCCCAATGTTTACAAGGACAGCACAGCTTCTGGAGTGTGAGCCACAAGACAGATTTTGGGTTTCCCTCCACTGAACAAGCTACCTCACTGTTAAAGACATTAGGGCTCTTGTTTTACTCATTCTCTCTCTATTTTAAAATAGGGTGTGAATGAGGGTGGATGGGGTTAAAGCAAAGACCATCCTGGGATAGATTACCACTTCCCACATCCTTTGGGAGAGTCAGCGTAAGCAGGAACAGATTTTGCAGCACAGTTTATTCCTCTGGGCCTCGCTCAGGTGGAGTTTTCCCTGCAGCAAAGCCAGGTGTGAGATTAGTCACGGCCACTTGGAAGTGTTAAAAGAGCCCTTGCCTCGTGCACGCCCGTGCTGAGGCAGAGCCCCGCACAGTGTGGTGACACAGCAGCGCCGGTGTCTGCTGCAGGTCGCACTGAGCTGGGCTCTGTTGTGTTGTTGTTGCAGCAAACCAGCGCCGTGAGCGCCATGCTGGTGCTGGTGAAGTCCCTCTCAGGACCCAGGGAGCACATTGTGGACCTGGAGATGCTGACAGTGAACAGCCTGAATTACCGCACGAGCTCGGTGCTCAGGTTAACGATCATAGTGGGACCTTACGCCTTTTAGTGTCTGCAATAACTCTCCACTGGCACTCGCAGCAGCCAAAGAATATTACCGGAAAGAAAGCACTTACTATTTTTATTTATAGATTTTGCTCTCTTTTTTAAAAGAATTTGTTTAGTAAGTCGATATCTTTTATTCGCACGTTACACCTGTAATTCCAAATTAGTAGATGTGTTCCATAGTATAACATGGGCATTGTCACTTTCTGTATAAAGATTTAAATCTTTTTTTATTAAATCCTTGGACTAGATGCATACTACGCTTTTATATGAGAACTGTATGTTCATACTATCCTGTAAAACTTCACACACCCTTCCTAGCCAAATAGGTCATGCAATTTAAAAGTGATCTTCTGTTTTGTTTTCATTTTAAATTCTAATGCAGCTACACTGAATCTCAAAAAAGAAAAAAATTATGTAGTACGAATGATACACAAAGTAACGGTTATCTGATGAACTAAAATATATTTCTTCTTTTTAACTACTTTGTAACAAAAGGTAACAGTCAATAAAAATCTATTTCTGTAGACATTTATGTGCTATCACAGTTGGTTTTTCTAATCTGGGTTGGAGGTAAAGCTACATTGTGAGAAATGCTTTGCATCAGGTTTTTGTATGCAGATTGTGTTAACCATTATACCATGGAATAACATTATGCTCTCTCCAAGAAAAATACACCTAGGAAGACAATTTCTCCAACAAAGAAAGAAACTCCTAATTGGAAATCACCAGGCAGGGCACAAATGTCTGTGAGAACACTGTTGGTAGTTACTGGTCAGAGGGATGCAGCATTTTCAGACTGAAGTTAACATACTATTTTTTCCAGAAATATTATGTTGTATACTAAGAACTGAGTGCATTTCTTATTAAGTTATATCATTTTCAGGCACTCGGTCCTGTTCCTGCTCTTACAACTCAGATGTATCATGTACAGTGTTCATAAAATTTATTTCTAATTCAAGAACTAATAACATCTTTTGTAATATGTAAAATCTTTGTTTAAAATGTAGCAGTTAATCCTTTGATGTACAAAATTTTTAATAAAGATCTCTTACCATATTGTATTTGGTCTATTTTGAGGTAGTTTGTTACTACTGCCATTATTGTCACTTACTGTGGGAGTTGGCAAAGCCACGTTGAGGTGTGCACAGAGGGATCCATATCTCAGCCTATACAGGATGAGTTCTTGGAAGACTAAAAACACCATTCCTTTGTAGAAGGACAAGCCTGCTGCCTACTGAGATTTAGTTTTACTGACAGCAAAAGTTCACTCCAGAGCACAACTCAGAAGAGGCCACAGCCGCTGTGGTTGAGGGTGACACCTCCCCCTGCCCGGGCAGACTGCAGAGCAGGACCCCACTATCCAATGATTGCTCCTTCAGGAAGGCATTTGTGGCTTTAAACAAATACTTCATCTGCCAAAAGGCTTAGAGCACGTGGCTGTAAGCACAGGCCAGAAAATCGTGCTGGTGCTGGGTCACGTTCTTTGCCTGGGGCCCTGGAGCAGTGGGGTGAGACCCTGGGTACCCCTCATCCCTCCCTGCAGGGAGGAGCTCACCAGTACAAATCCAGTTGCTCTGTAGTGGGATTTAACTGGGGTTTGCCATGCTGAAAAGTCTCTGATACAGAGTTTGGCTTGTAGAGAGCTCCTTCCTCTCCCCAGAGAGATTCCTCCCCATTCATCACTACAAATGCACTCGGTCTGAAAGGCAACTCCTCATTCCACACAAGTACTGAGCAAAATGCCTCCAGCCTTCTGCTCCTCCATGCAATTCCTGCAGCAAACAGCACATGCTCACCTCCACATATCCTTTCATTAACTTTTTCTTCTAATGTAGGCTGTCCTCACAAACGAGCTGTGCTGCCCCTCAGGCATCCCCTTCCACCCCCAGCATCAGCACTGTTCTTTTACACTGACTTTTAACTTCCAAATTGTGCAATTCGGCATTGCCCACACCAAGAAAACCAATTTTGCTGCTTTTAAGTTTAAAATGGGCAGTTCTCTCTTGAGAGGTGCCCAAAGGAGGCTCAAGTGGTTTTGCCTCCTTCAGACCCCAGACTTGAAGGGCACCAGGCTGGTCTCTGTAGCAAATTGAGGAACCACAAATCATCCCTGAAGTCCCCAAGCTGCCAGGCTCTTCCCAAGGATTTACTCCACCTTCATGTTCTGCCAATTTTCACATCAGTTTCATCACCAGCACTTTTAAACTTTCCTTTTAAATCTCTGCTCACCTGGCAGTGACTCAAAATTGATCATTATATATAAATATATTCATACACCACTCCAATGGCAGGAGCATCAGAGGCAGCTGTACCTCACACATGTGCCCAAGCCACCCTCAACCTGCACAGGCCTCCATGCCTCACAGCACTCACAAACTTGGCTTGATCCATTTTATTTACACACCACTGTCCTGCCAACACTGCTCCCTGTCTGTTTGCAATATCCAGGTGCCCACCAGACCACTGAGAGCCCAAACTGCCTGACTCAGAGCTTGTCCCAGCAGCTCAGCAGTGCAGATGCAGCCACTTGTCACTATTCTGCAGGTTGGTCGAGCCTGAAGGCTGACACTGGGCGTGGGCAGAGCTTCCATGAGAGCCAGGAGCTGGAATAACAGCAGCCCCTCCAAACCAAAACAGGAGCAGAGCTGAGCTGTGCAGAAACTGGCAGGGGGTGGTTGGTTTTGTTTTGGGTAGGGGTGGGGTACATGACTGAGCCTGAAAGGAGCCCACAGTCAGAATGAGGAGATGGTTCAGAGCCTGAACAAGAAGCTGCACACCAATAAACCTGCACCTTTTTAGGAGGGAAACCTGCAGCTTCTCCAATTCTCCAGGCAAGCAGAGCTTCACCTGTTCCCTGCAAATCGTATGGAACTGCAGTAAAGATGCAACAAGAGTTTGAAGAACTACTTGGATTATAAGGGACACTGAAATCCCAAGAAATTATTGGAGAGCAGAGCATTTGCTCAGCCTTCTCTGTATCCCACTGCCATGACCATTACCAACAGCACACTCCAGAAAGGGTTCTCATATAAATCTGTCAGTGTTGGAGAAGACTCTAAATCAGGATCACATGCAAAATTTAGTATCTTCTCAGAAACAGAAAACAGGGAGAAAAGAGAGAAAAAAAGTAGGACTGAGTAAACAGAACTTAAGGAAATCAAAATGCAAGTTCATTCACTTCCCCAGGACCACCTGAACACAGTGCAGTGGGATTATTTTGCTTGGAAGGCTCACAAATGCAAGTTTGTTGTTGAATCCCGTTTCCATGGCTGCAAAGAGTTGCTTGTGTTTTGAATGATCATTCGTGTTTCTAACTTTATAAGTCTCCTAATAAAATATAGAACAGCTGCTGCCTCAGTCAGCTGTTGAGCATATGGAGCCCACCAGGGACAAAGCCCACTGTTAACAGGGAGAATTATTTTTAACGCCCTCACATATCTAAACCTCCCCATCATCTCAGCAAAATGGCACAATTCCACACTTCCCAGCTGGGGGAACACCTGTGTCATGCAAAACTGAACTGGGCTGCATCTGCTACAAAACCCAATTTTATTTCATCTGGCCAGCAGAAAAAAGTGATCAGCCTCAGTGAACAGGGCAAAAAGTTAACTGTGTTTTATATCTGGGGAAAAGCAGATGTCTCGTTAAAATGTTTATACAGCAAACATTTCTGTATATATTAGGAGGAAAGAGAGCTGTTTAATAAAACAGGGCTGGGTTAGAGTTGCCAAAGCAAATTTGAAGGGCAGTACAACAGCTTTTGTAATTTTTGCATGGGAAAAGACATAAAAACCTGTTTTTTATTGCTATCGATTATGTGGATCAAACAAATAATTTTTTTAAGTAAGTGACCTCAAAGTTAACTCTTTAAAGCCTCACACTTACTGAGTATTTGCTCAGGAGAAAAAGCTGCAAACATCATGCCACAGCAATATGACAAGGTAGCATTGGAGGCACCCCATGATTTATTCTGTTATCTCAGTGATCACCTTGATGATGGGGCCAAGACACCCAGCAATGCTTCCTGCAGACCAAAATACTGAAATGAGGTGAGCTCCAGGTTTTGTTTGCACACATTCACTCTGTCAGTCACATGCTATTTCTCTTGAGATAAATTATTTTGCTTTCTCATCCAGAATCCCAATGGTCCCAAAAGCAACATCAGTACTCTGCATCTCTGCTCCCTCACAGAAATGCATCTGGATAATTAATATTCTTGAATGTTAATAATATTTTTGTAAATATTTTTGTAATTTCTGCATAACCACACAGTACATATATATTCAAACAGGATAAACCTTGAAAAGGTGCAGCTCTCAGCTAAGCACTCCAGCAGCTCCTGCCCTGCAAACAGACTGTGCAGCATTGCTGTAATAAAACACCCTTTTTTTTCCTCTCCCCCCAACTCTTAAGGCACCTCCTAAAGCCTCAGCAGGTCACAAAAGCTCCCAAAGCAAAGGCATGCCCCATCCATACACCTGAACAAGCATACAGAAAGCCTTTCAGATGGAGCAGCCTCCCAGCCGGGCTGACAAAAGCAACATATTTATGCTGGTAAACTCTGAAACCACAGCCATGGAAGTTACACAGGTTTAAGTCCTGCCAGTGCCACTCGAGAAACATCTGAACCTGTGACCACCTCCTCTGGAGGGTCACATTTTCTTCTTGCACTGGAGTGTTTCTGGAGTATCTCTGTGCAACATACAGGAATGTTTCCTATACAGAATATATACAACAAACACCCAAGTGGGAAGTCAAAAGAGCAAAATTCCTGCAGGCGGCATGGAAACTAGGAAAACAAACAAATTTTGGAAGCTCGGAGCAAGGGCTGCAGAGGGGAAGCCAACATACCAAAACAGCAGGGTAAAAGGCATTATTAAAATCAATAAGTCATTCTCTGAGAAGCTGAGGCTGGACATGAACAAGGCAAATGGAAATGTTCCTGAGCTCTGGAAGGTCACACGTGAAAACAAACACGGCAGGCCAAAGGAGCAGCTTGCAAACGCCTGCACTGGCAAATCAAAACTCTCCCAGTCACAGCAAAAGCAACATCCCAGGAGGCTGATGGGGCCAAGCAGGACCCACACATTAGAAGGACAAGCAGAAATGATACTGCCATGGCAACAAAAAATGAAGTGAACCTTTCTATTGCGTGGCTGGAGGAGGAGGAATTTGGCACAACAGCACGGTGCCAGAGCTGCTCTTACAGACAACGTACCAAAGGACCTGCCCCGGAGCAAGAAGTAGATAAAAGAAGGGGAACAGAACATTTTGCTAATGATATCCAGTTGTTCAGGTAAAGATGAGCATCCTCTGGGAAACAGAGCCCTTACAGTGCTCTGAATATTGAGCAGGAAACGCCAAATCAAACCAAAGGGGATAAATGCAAAGTGATGCACATGCAGGAAGCTACCCCAGCTTTATTTGAACAGCAAAGGCCTCTGGACTGACCACCACCTCCCAGGAGAGCATCAGGGTTATGGCAGACCATTCAAAGAGGAAACCACAACTCCAGAAAGCTAATCCAGCACCAGGAATAACTGGGGATCAGAGCAGGGAATGAAACTGAACCTTTGCACACTTGTGTAAGTGCACTGCAGCATAAACACAGCTCAGAGCTTGGGTCCTGTCCCCCTCTTACAGCAGGATGCTGGGAATGGTAAAGCCCAGAGCAGGCTGACACTTCACTGCACACATTCCCAGGAAAGCCTCCCAAGAGCCATTAAATACGTGGCTGTCCTGGACAGGAGCTGCTCCCCTGGCACCCGCGGGCACAGGGGGAACATTTCCAGTTTGCCATTGGCAGCTCCAAAGCTGCTGCACGCCCTTGCCAGGAGCTCTGCCGTCAGCAGCAGCTCCTCTGATGCCAAATGCCCAAAACCTGGAAATGCCACCAAAAGGAATAAGGGAGGCACAGCCTGCACAGAGCATGTTGGTGCTGCATCCATCGCCTGCATTACTGAGGTTTTTGTGTAGTTGCTGCCAGCACCAGGTTCAGTGCCCAAATATCACACCCAGCTCAGCAGTGGCCACAACTGCATCAAAGCCAATTCGGCCAGCAGCAAATGTTTGCAAAAAAAGTCACCCTCAAGGGAGAAAAATTTCACTTCTGCCCAGTTTAAATGCACTGCCTGGAGGAAGGCAGCAGGAACCAGATCACTGCAGATAATGGTGTTTCCAGGAAAGCTGTTTCTGCACACACTTATTAGGCATGAATTGATCCTTAGAGTGATTAAAACTGAGATTTGCATTTGCTGCTTTCTCTTCCCAATATAAACCTGGTTTCAGATAATTTTGCAACCCAGGGTCAGTTAACAGACTGCCCCCCAGGATTTAGCAGGGCTGTTTTTTTCAGGAGAGCTCTACAGGCTGGCAGAGGTAGGTAGGCAGAGGAACATGAACCAACATGCCAAGCACTCCCTGCAAGGTCCATGATTTTGTACTAAAAACCAAATCATGAGGATCAAAATAGTAACATGAAACGTTGATGGGGTCAGGAGATTTCTGCCTCTGGTATGGTATGCTGAGGAGGGAAGATCTGGATTATACTGTGAACATCCCCAATAAAGCACTGAAATTTCATGGACAATCAACCATACCAGGCTGAAAGCTATCCAGTTCTAACACAAGTGAACATCTTGCAGGAATATGTTTCCTTATTTTTTTAAAAAATTTGTTACCCTCCACATTTTCTGAGGTGACAGAACTTAGGAGGCCACAGTGACATTCCTGTGAAGCTTCACTTTGTGCTTTGCACAGAGGCTGTTTACATGTAAATGTAAAGAAGAGCTAGAGAGACACCACACTCATATCATGGCAATCAGAGATAGAGATAAAGCTCTCCTGAAGGATTTCTCACACATAGCTGCTCCAGGTGCATGATACATGAAATGAGGAACCAGTCAGTACCAACATCCCACCCAAATCCCCCTGCCTGCAGGTACCCAGGTAATGGACACACATCTCTAAGCTGGCAGCTTGTAGGCACAAAAGAAAGCACGTAAGTCACTATTCATCTTGTCATAGTTTGATGCTCGTACCTAGGCCAAAATCCCTAAACCAGGCTATTTGCAAATGTTAAGTGCAGTAGCTTGGTATGTTGCTCTTCCCCAGACTGGGATAAGCATTAACCAGCTCAGGAAAAAAACAAAACACACTCATAAAATCTTTTGATTCTGGGTTTTAGCCTCTATTACTGAGTTTACAAGATTGTTTTGAACGTAAGCACTGAGTGTTCAAGCACATTTCGGAGCAGGGTGGAACACCCCCAGCCCTTCTTTACTCTGCCTCTTCAATGGGCTGTGGGCAGCATCACAACACATCCTCCACCACAGCATTTTCTTATTTGAATTTAACCCTTCCACTGCTGTTGCATTGCTGCAGGGATATTTTTTAGCTCTGCACAGCTAAAAAACTCTTTGCCTCTGGGATCACCCAAATTCGCACACACTCAGACACTCGGGATCAAGGCTTTTAGTCTCATTGCTCCTGACCACCATCACCCAAAATTAAACTGCTGTGCTTTGGGGGAAAAATACTTTCTAGAAATCATTTCTAGAATGACCGGCCTGGCCTTGAAAATTAGACAATACTTTCAAGCAGTGGGAGGTATTTGGTGATGAGGGGGGTGCTGTGTCACACCACAGGCCCCAAACCCCCACTGCTCAGCTAATTAACCTGGGATATTTCAACAGCTCTCCTCGGCAGAAGCTTCCTGATGTTGCCTGGAGTCTCCAAAAGGACATGAAATATTTGTAGTAATTCCCTGAACAAACCCAAGAGGCTTCCTCGAAGCAGAGCCCTCAGCTCTGTTGACTCGTGTTTTTAAAAGGTAATATAAATTCCACTTACGCTGGTTTGTTTTGATGTTGAAAATTGGTCTCCATAGACATGGTTGAAATCATGCCCTGCAGCGCCGAGGCTGGAGCCAACAACCACACAGCCCTTCGCCAGTGCAGAGCTCAGGAGGCTTTAGAGGTGTAAATGCCATCCCACCCAGCACAGCAGCACCAGGAGAGCACAGGGAAAGGGCCAGGGTGCTCCATTCCACAGGGAAAAGTCACAGCTGTGGCCACCCAGGCACTGGGAGAAGTCTGTGGGGTTCCCCCCACATCACCCTCAACCCATTGCTCACATCTTTCCTTCACCAGGCACTGACAAGCCTTAAAGAGCACACGGGAAGCTTAAAATAATAATTTCTGTTAATTTTTAAAGCCTCATTGACCTGCAGGAGCTCCCTCGAAGGCTGACACGCAGCTAGGACCACAGCAGTGTTTGCCAAGCAGAAACAGCAATAAAAAGAAATCAGGGTGAGACAAACAGGGGGAATATATGGAGAAACGACAAGTCGAGGTTTTTATACGGAAATTTATATCGAGGGTAACATTCCTGTCTAACACAAGCATTTTAATACTTCCGGATGCAAGCCTCAAGCCAAAATCCAGCGAGGTCTGATGTTACGATAGCGTTTCAGCTCAGGGATGCTGTACATTTTGCAAGAGCTACAGGTTTGCCCAGTGCCAAAAATCATCCAGAGCAACAAAAGAGCTTTTAATTCTGCCCCAGTAACCCCTCCACAGTGTCCCAGCACGGAGCAATAGCAGAGCAGAAACAAGTCCCGAGGCACCAAACTGCCCAAGTGGATTTGAACACGGAGATGCTGTGGAACCTGCCCACCCCAGCCCCCAAAAAGGCAGGGAATGGCTTATATTTGAGAAAGCATTATTTCCATGACACTGTTTTCTCCTTTTTGGCAGCTCTAAGGCTGCTTCGGCCACCTCCTGCACCACCTCAGGGTGGTTTTGCAGCGCTCCCTAGCACCGCAAATCCCAGGCAGCAAGGAGGATTTCCCTGGAAAGCTGGCTCAGGCTGGGATAAAGCACAGGATGGCCTGGCTGAGGGGGATATCAGGCCGAGATCAAACCAGGAGACACATTTCCCAGGTCAGCAGTGCAGCAAGCGTGAGCCCCACGAGCGATAAAGTGTTCGGAACAATTTGTCCCGGAGCCGCCGCTGCTGCTCCGCGGCTGCCAAGGCCCATTTCTGCTTGGTTTATGCACCATGCCAATTCCTCCCCTATAAGATTAAGCTGCCTTGAGGCAATTTCAACTTACACATCTGATATTTGGAGCATTTTCTACGCTTTGCAGCTCCAGAGCCGGCACAGCCCCTGCGCTGCCACTTCCCCTTTTCACCTCACCTCACCCTTTGCAAAGGTACTTGTTCCCATTTAAGGGCTCACACACCTTTTCTGGGGTTTTGAGACATCAAGGGAATAATGTTTTGCTGAAGAGCAGGACAGAACCATCGATGGCATAGAGATCAACTGTGCAGGGGCATCAACCTAACAGCAGAGTGTACAGGACCTGTTTGCTGGGATATATCCATCATCCCAGAGAAGAGTTTCTCCCTCTCAAGACTGTTCTGAGCTCAAGAAATCCATTGATTAATCACAAATGCAGAACCCAGAAACAAATAAACACTGTTTGAAGGCTAAAAAGCTTGGTTTCAAGACCATTCTGAATGGTTCCAAGTCAAAAAAGCTGATACCCAATTAAAAATATTCAATAACCTTGAAAGTCTCCAAATTCCTTATTTGTTTACTTATCCAACTACACGTGAATAATTTTAGTCTAGCACAGGCCTGTTTGGGTGCCAGATCATGTTTGCAAGTTTGCCCTGCGAAAAGCAAATGTACAGGTGAACTCAGATGCTATGCAAGTATCAGCCAGCTATTAGCAGTGATTGCTAAACAATTTTTCCAAAAATTAGATCAAACAAAGCTCAAAGCCTGTGGTTCTTGCTGGTTACTGCTGTGAGGAAAACAGTTACTAATACACAACTGGTCAGGCTCAAATTATAGATGCAATTAAAATGCTGCATTTCTCTTGCTAGAACAGTAACTCTACTTTATAGAGACTTTTTTCCAGCATTAAAACTAATTTCTGTATACACACCACTAAGACAAACAAACCTAAAGGGACACTTGTGTGCACAGGAAACACGATCATCATGATTTGGCTCACAAAACACCAAGAAATTTTGCAGATGCACCTCCAAAACCATTGGTTAAACCATTCAGATTAAATAATTGCGTAACAGAGTTATAAAGAACACCATGGAAAAGCAGAAGAGGAAAGAAACTTCCTGAGGGTTTGGCATTGTTACTATTAGTGATGGCTGAATTCATTTTGCCTCATTTCCAATGCAGTCAGATATTCAAATAAAACTTGAACACCATCTGTTTGCCACGGTCCAGAGACAACAAGGGTTGGACACCAGGAATCATGACAATGGCAATAGTTAGACACAGATTTTTGCCTACCAGATCCAGGCTGGGACCTGTGAGAAAGGCTCTACCTGGAACAAGGGAAAAAGTTTCCTCTAAATGCAAATCTATTTCTAACTGAATCAGCATCAGATGTGTGGAAAGAATATATTTACAAGGGAAAAGATTTTACAAGAAAATTTTGCAAATGTAATCAATTTCTGCATGGAAAGAGTCTCTGGAGCAGCAGGGCAGAAGGCACTGGCTTTACAGCAACTGGGGAGGAATGGTTTGCAAAACCTCTGCACCTCAACCTGTGCTATAATTATACAGCTCATTAATTTAATCACTAACAACTCCAGACTCCTCGTGATGAAATCAAGAGTGCTGGTTCTCTGTTTTGGGAAGCTCTTAGAAGTCAATTTTTTTTAAGCTGAAGTTCTTTCAGAAGGTTGACAAAACCAGGAACATTAAAACTCTATATTCAGGAACTGAAGTAAATCAACTAAATAAAACATCCAATAAAAGCACCAAGAAAAACCCTAGAGCAAACTTAATTGTGATAACTGAGTTTAATGATGTTAAATGGCAGAGCTCATCATAAAAAATTACAACTGAAACTTCCCCCCAGTATTACTTAGGGCAGGTTTCATTCCACTTAACTCGGACAACAGGAACAGGATTCACAATGCATTTAGTCAAGGAAAACCTGTGGGGAGCAGGAGGGCTGGGGAAGCATATCCATAATTAACTCCCTTTAGAGGCACAGTTATGATACAAGTGTGTGCACTAACCCCTCATGTGCCTTCCCTCAAACATTTGTGCTCCTAAATTTATAGCCAAGATTTGCACATTTCCCTGAATGAGAATAAATCTGTGCATTTGCTTGGTGTTGTGCCCACTCCGCCCCAGCCAAAACCAGCAGAGGTGGGCACCAGGGTGTCCCATCCCCTCCTTCCACCAGGTGGGCTCCCCTCAGGAATTCAGGGACTGCAGCACAGCCATGCCAAGCTCAGCCTAGGAGGTGCCACGGGCAGCTGCCTGCTCACAGAAGGGAAACTCCCCCCAGGAAGCATCAATTAACTCCCACCCAGTTAAAGGCAGGTGCTGAGCAGACCCCAAATTGCCACAAAAGCACCCTCAGCAGTATTTTACTGCAATCCTCAAAAGCATATTCCCTCTTGCATGTAACCAAGGCCATTGGCACTCAGGGCCAGCCCTGGCCAGGGATCCCAATGCAGAAGCCAACGATCCCCAAACTTTGCAGAGTCAGCCAAGAAATTGGGTTTTATTCCAGCTCAGCCACTCAGGGCAAGAAGCTCACAAACTTCAGAGGCTTCAAATTCTTCCCAGGGTTAAAAAAATCAGGCCTGGTCTCAAAATATTGTGGTATGGCAAGTCAAGCTCCTTTTCAGAGCACAAAGCAGATGGTGAGAGGAGTTTCTTGGCATTGTTATTTTTTTGCTCATTCTCCTTAGAGGTTGTGAATTTGCTGGTGCCCATCAGCATCTTGCACTGTACCCCTGTCAGAGTAGAAATTGCTGTGCAAGTCCAGCTGACTGTGTGCCACTGCTCTCAAAAGTATCATGTTCAGGAAGAAAATACAAGATTTCCAGTGGAGAGATTGATTGTTGCTCATGGCAGGGGCAGAATTACATCTGCTTGAGGATCTCACAAGTAGAAACTACTCAACAATTGTTTGGAATTGGAAAATAGGTATAACCCTAAAGGAAAGCAGTCACTGAGAGGAGATTCAGCAAAGAGCCCATGGTTAATGACACACTGGATATTGCTGCCCTGGCTTTGTGCTCTTACTTGCCTGTACACACAATCATTTTTAATACCATGCAAACAGCAGAAACAATTAAAAAATCATTTATTAATAGGTGGTTTTCTTTCAGAACTGTGGTGGAACCTCTGAAACCAGAAGGATAGAGTATCACCTCTCCTGGGAATAATAGGCTGGGAGTTGTTGATAAAATCATTCCAGTGACATAGCTAAAAATCAGGGTGTACTGCTGAGCAACCCCTGGTTTCCTTCAGATGCTCTTTACACCCACCACACAAAAACTCACACACAGCTTATTAAGATCAAGTTTGGGATGCTCTGAAGACAACACCTGAAATAAGATCAAGGCCAAACACAGTATGAAGTTACAAGACAATAAAATAAATCAAAGGTTGCAGCTGAATCACTGAACTGTTACCAGCTGTGGGGCAAATACCTGTTACTGGGAGCAGCTGCTACCACCCTATAAAATCTTAACACATTCTGCACATTTCAGACCCAAAACAGGGTTGAACATACTTGGTTTTAAATGGCAGATAGCCCTAATAATATAAACAATTACCACCCTTCTCCTACTTTTAACTAACCCAGGCATTTTTCAAGCCAGTTGCAACTTGTGCAGGTAACTGTATGAATTAAACCCCACACACTGAATTCTTTACTAACTTTTCTTTCAACAAGGTAGCAACATGTAAGTATAGCTATAGTAAGTGCTGATGGGATTTATAACTGGGTCCTGACTATAAATCATATTATTATCAGCCTCAGAAACTTTTTATTGCTGTTTTCATCCTTCATTCTTTATGTCATCATCAGGAGGATCTATATCAAGGCATAGTTCTTAATACATACCCCCTCCCCAAAAAAATACAGATTTTTTTTCCCATTAAAAAAAAATGATGCAAGCATTTAGGGATTCTGAGTTATTTTGAAGAAATAAGTATTTGCATTCATGGTAAAATCGAAAAGCTCCATACAAAGAGCTTGACCCAGCCCTGGTGAAACCAATGACATTTGTCACAGCAAGAGAATGGAGCCAAACACACTGGAAATGGATCAAGGACGTGGCATGAGTCAACAAACTGCTCCACCATTGGCTCTTAATTTAAGCTTAGACCTCCTTTATAAGGCAAGTGGGTGAGAACAGGAAAAAAAAAACCCAAACCCATATCAATCACCACATCCACACAGTTCCCAACTCCTATTTATAGTTTTGCTTTGAAATTGAGGAGAAAAATGCAAAGCACCATGCCAAAGAGGAACAGCCACGATCCACAGGACTCTGAGCTGCAAGGCTGCTGTTTTATTTCAAGTGTGCTGTCCACCCCACTCAGCACTGCTGCAAGCTCAGACTTCATCAACATCCAACTTTTAACAAGATTTCAAAGACATTTTTCCTGGAGTTTCTCAGAGAGCAAAGATAAAAAGGATTCAGTGGCTGAGATGCTTTAATGATGGACAAGTTGTGGTAAAGCAAACCCCTCCTGTCTTTCTCCACTACCTGGACCTTTCTGCTTGGCACCTCCAGCAGCTTGGAGACTTCTAGAGCTTTGTTCTGCGTTAGAGAGGCTCCATGAATCACTGTCTTGCTTTTGCTTGTCTTACTTGAAAATGCTTTTTAAAATTGACACACTAAGTTAAAAGAAAGCCTAAGCAACCATTAAATAGCTATTTCAAAATGGCACATCCACAGCTCAGCAATCACGAGTAGCATGCCAACATGGGATTTGAAGAGTTCCAAATTCACCTTTTTTGACTGATTTTGTGCCATCACCCAACATACCACAGTTCAATCACACTTTACCCTTCAATCACTCGAGGAATTCAGGGCCTTGGGTAATTTCTGACTTTTTGTATTCCTTGAAGATACCATAATTCCCATTGTAAGCATTTAAATTTAGATCTTTGGCTCCTCACAACCAACAAAGACCTGCACAGCCTCTCAGGGTGACACAGAGAGGAGCTCTGAGCAGTGCTCAGCACTCAGATGGGATTTTTAGAGTGTTTTCTAGAGCACAAATCATTTTAACTTGGGCACCCAAAAACTACTGAGACAGAGCAAGGACATAAATCAGGAAGCTTTGTGTGTTACACATGATATTCACTTATATTTCTTTTCACATTAACTGAAGATTCAGATCATCGGAGTCATCTTTAGTGTTAGAAGTGGTGCTAATTCAGTTTAGAAAACAGGAATCTGAACATTACCCCACACGTGCAGAGCACTCTTGCATTTAGCTTTGTTCAACTCCTTTGTTAAAGGCACAGCATGGAATGATCAGAGTTCACAGAAATACCTGAAAAGGCTTAAAAATCACACCTTTAGGTGCTTCTCTTTATTCCATGAATTTAGGGTCTCTTCAGCCCTGCTCCACTCCCACTGCACACAAAAAGGAAAGAGCACCGCCCAGAGTAAATTCTGTAAAAATTACTATTTCTGTAGATTTATCTCTTTGCTTCAAATAAAAAAATCCAATCACTCGCCCGTGCAAATTAAAAATTGAAATTAAAACCAAGCCGTTGCTTTCTATCAGTCCGTAACAATTCAGTCTATCCTCGGAAGTTCCCAAGCGAGCCATGGAGGAGTTGCGTGGGCAGAAGCTGCACCCTGCAGGCAGCACGAGGAAACAGCCAGAACAGAGCCGGGACCGCGCCGGCACAGCCCGTGCTCAGCTCACCTGCGCCACCGTATGGCAGAGGATTATTTTAAATAAAGCCACGCCAAATCACGCATTTCAGGGTTTTACTCTGTCCGGGGAGCTTCCTGCCAAAGTGGGCACGGTATTCTCAATTTCTGTACTACAGAAAAACCAGAGCGTGGTGAGGACACCCCACCAAAGGGACAGACTCCAGAATTAAACCCAGCACAACAGGCACATTCTGGAACTAAAATGTGATGTTTCACACTGCCTTGAAGAAGTGTTATTCAGTGAACTGGTTGAGGAAAAAAAGGTAACTCTCACCGTGGTTGCTCATCCCTCTGATTTTCTGGTGAAGCCAGTGTTCCAGGCCCATCTTCTAATTCCTTCCTTCTGTCCAATGCCAGGAGCAGCCCCCAGCACACACCTCACCCCCAGCCCAACGCCCACTGCCAAAGCATATTTACCACTTCAAAAAAAGCATGCTTACTTCAAAGACACCGTGCAAATAAAGGAAATGTTTTACAGAATCTCACATACTACAACAAACAGGTCTATGTGTTTAGTATGTAAATATACACAAGCAGAACCCGTAAGAGAAATAGTTGATTGTGGAAATCTCCAACTTACTCAGCAGGACAGGAAGGCTTGGGATGAGCACAGGCGTGAGTTTGGTCACCTCTGTCTTCTGCTAGAATCCACCTTCTATTCCCAGAGCACACCAAATGCTGCAATTTCATACCTCCTGCTCAGGGAGCAGAGCAGCACAGAGCTCTCAGGAACCTGGGAGAGAAAGGAAGTAGGACTAGTGCTGCCCTAAAATAGGATGAGCCACAGGTGCCCCAACAAGGTGCAGGAGGTAGATAGGCAATTTGTTGAATGCAATCAGCCCCTCTTATTTTTTCACTCAAATTGAAGATTGCACCCACCTGCCACAGACATTGTGATCACAAAGTTCATCCACATGAGTTTTCTGAAGAACACTGAGAGGCTGGACTCACACCAGCTGCAGAAATCTAGCAGCATCTGAAAGCCAGCACAAGAGATACAGAAGGAAGTTAAAGTAGAGCTAAACATGACAAGAATTAGGAGAGAAAACCAAGTAAAGCAGAAATTAAGTTGGTTTAAAGTCATGAAATTTCAATGCATACTCCTAAGGGTTCTTCAGAAAGTTAGGATGAGATCTGTATCCTGGTAAACAAGTTTATTTGTTCCAAACAAGTTAATTGCTCAGGTGCACCATCCCAGGGCTCCCAGGACTATTTAATGATGCCATAATTGGTCTTCACAGTTTGCAATAAAGCCAGCAATGGGGATGCCCCACTGGGGCATGGTGGATGGCTAGGATGGCTGGAACACTCCTAGAAATCTTTCCTGGAATAGCTGCAGGTACAGTTTCTTATCAGTATTGTCCTTATTGAAAATGGTGGAAAAGATGGGGAAATAAATCACTAGCAGGTTGTCTGTTTGTTGGTTTGGGTTTTTTTGTTTGTTCATTTTTTTTTGTTTTTTTAATTTAAATGCTCTGTTGAGCAGCTTTTTATAGAGCCAGGTCTATGCAATGGGCTCATCTTTAAAGCAAAATTATAATAAATAAAATAATAAGTGTGTAGAGCTTTATGCCAAACTATGTAAAGGGCTCAATTTAATCTTGTTTAGCATATAAACTTAAGCCTAGGAAAAAATAGGGGCATAAGAAGCCATGCAGTGGAGGAGTGCATGGAAAATGGTCACTGCCTCTTCCTAGGGCAGTTGGTTCCATGTTTATCATTCCTTAAAATAGCCACAAATATTTTTTTTTCTTTTTACAAGTGTCTGTAGCACTTGAAATGAGAGATTTATTGAGCTGTAGGATGGGGATGGATAGAATTGGGTGATCAGTTACAGTTAAAAATGTTTATTTCACTGTGGCAGAGGCTGCTAGAAAAGACTCAAAATCTACTGCTGTTCTCCTGGAAGCTTTAATAATGATTAATTAGAGCATATCAAAATTAAGTTGCTACATTAACTCCATGCTTTCCACAGACACTTGTGCATCCACATCCAAGCTTTGGGTGTCCCAAAGGGCAGGAGGCACCTGGTGAATTCAGGGTTTTCCTTAATGACCTCCCAGGCTCTGTGTGACTTGGGAGCCTTTGGAGTGGTTACAGCAGGGTTTTCTGAGAAAGAAATTGCCCTTGTACACTATTGTGGGAGCTGAATTTCCAAATATAGCACATAAACCTCATTTTACAAGAAAAAAAGGTGAACTTTACTCCCTTCTAAGGATGGATTTTAAAAATTTTTGGCAGGCTCAAGCTTTTTATGCTAATAGCTGCAGGTGTCTGTACTGGGCTGGACTTCTTTTGTGGTTTGTTCTGGGGTAGCTGCTTGAATTTCCAAGAGTAGAATTAAAAGAAAAAGAATATTTAATGAAGAGAGATTCTTAATAAATGAACCATATTTTTGCTTTTTTCCATGAGGTTAAACATTAATTTTGTTTGCTGCCTAGTACCTTGAATGAAATCCAAGCTCTGATATCTTTTTCCTATGACAGTGGTATGGCCATAGTTTGTTAGTCCATGACAGTGATGAAATATTCACTTATCATCTTGGTGAGTGTGAGAATAGCGATTTTAATGAGTAATAATTAAAAACTTTCCAAACAATTGTCTGTTTGTCAACAGCAAAGTAAATGTGAATTCAGGAGAACATGGGGAACATTCCTGCTTTGCCACCTGATATAGTTTTGTACCAAATGAAACTGTACCAATAAATTGTAAATCTGGAAAAAGTTAACAGCCCTTTTACCCAGGCCAAATCCCTAGTTTCTGATCATTTTACTTCTCTCTTTTGTGTCTTGCCAAAAAGATAAGAAATATGTTGGCACAGAAGAAAAATTACTGCTTGGACTTTCTCCCACTGAATCTATTGCCTATAAATGCAGCTTGGACAGAAAACTCCACTTAAGTAAACAAGCAATATCAAAATAGCATTCTAGAAATATAATAGTAGTAAACTTTTAATTTTTTTATTAATGACTTGCCAAATTTAAATTGTTAAATCCAGATAGCAGATGAGTTTAAGGGAATGTGTGAGAGATACATGTGAGATTAAATGAATATAAAGTATCTCACTGTTGGTGTGATCATATCTCCATGATCATATAATTGTCCACTCACCTCCGTGACATAACTAACACTAATTACTAATCTATTTTGCGTTATACCGAGGAATAATTAATAAACTAATAAAACCACTGTCCCCTGAGTGACATTCTGATGCACTCAGAGCATGTAAGAGCAGAAGAAGTTTGTGATAAGCGATATCTGTGTTCTAACCTCCTTCTCGCACATCGCAGATTATTTTGGTATTCCTGGCTTAAAAGGGTGTTTTGGGGTTTTTTTTGCGGGTAT
This sequence comes from Erpornis zantholeuca, assembly GCA_013400515.1. Classification (NCBI taxonomy): domain Eukaryota; kingdom Metazoa; phylum Chordata; class Aves; order Passeriformes; family Timaliidae; genus Erpornis; species Erpornis zantholeuca. Next base: position 151,252 of record VZTN01016958.1, on the reverse strand, counting down.
ATTACAGAACGAGGTCTCTGGGGGAAATTAATTCCAAATGCGTGTATTTTTCCCCTCATGAATTTGAACCGGCGTTGGGGCTTGCCCCTCAGGAACGGTCGGGAACTTTTGGCGGCAACGTTACCAACTCCCTCAGGCGCCACCTTGGTTCCTGAGGCGCCAGTGGCGGGAAAAGGCGACAGCCCGGTGCAGGTGTCCTCTTCCTCGCTCCGAGCCCCGTTCCAGCGGGTTTTCCTCAGATTCCAGCCCGAGCTGGCTCCAAGGCCGCCTCAGGCGCCGCCTCAGACCTTTTTCTGCCGCTTTTTACCTCAGCGTTCGAGGGTAGCGGAGCACCCTCATTCGCGCGCTCTACGCCGCCTGACCCTCCTCAGGCACTGTAGCGCCCGTACGGAACCGAAACCGGTGCGGCGGCGCCGGAGCCAATCCGCTTCGCTCTTACTGCGCGGTGCCGCTCCCCCGAGCCAATCGCGCGGCCGCCCTTTCNGGGCGGGCTGTGACGGTGGAGGTGGGCGGCAGGTGAGGGGCTCTCACGGGTGTGTGTGGGGGGGTGCGGCAGTACAGAGTCCGGGGTGGAGAGTGAGGCAAACGTGAGGAGAAACGTAGTAAAACAAGATGCTGATGGATGTCTGTGTGTACATTAACAGCTTAGCAAAATGTTCGAGGCCACCAAGTTGTTCAGAGGGATGGAGACCTCTCTGCTGAGGAAAGGCTGAGAGAATTGGGAGTGTTCAGCCTGGAGAAAAAAAGCTTTGGGGTCATCTAATTGTGGCCTTCCAGTGCCTGAAGGGAGCTGACTGGGAAGATGATGAAACTATTTATGAGGGTGTGGAGTGATAGGACAAGGGAGAGCAGGTTAAAAGTGAAAGACAGTAAGGTTAGATGAGATGTTAAGAAAAAAATCTTCCCTGTGAGGTGCTGACAAAGGTTGCCCAGAGAAGCTGTGGCTGCCCCATCCTTTCAAGTATTCAAGGCCAGGCTGGACAGAACTTGAAACAACCTGGGATAGTGGAGGGGTGGAACTCAATGATCTTCAGGATCCTTTCCTGTTCAAACTGTTCTGTGATTCTGTAGCTGAACCGTGTTCATTGTAACATCAAAAATCACATATACAGGTCATAAGGGCATTGCCCAGGTGTTGCCCCTGAGCATGTGAACAAGTTACCTGGGATAACTTGTATAGAAATTCCTAACTAATTGTAATAGAGGAGCTGAGCTTGGGAAGGGACCAGGTCTGGATTTCTTTGTATCCATAATGGCCTGGAAAACCAGGAGGGTTTGCTGGGTTTGTAGAACAGCACAACTCTGGAATAAATAATTCATATATCACTCTTGAGTGTGTTGTCATTGTCTTGTACTCCATTCTCTGCCACGAAAGAGGGAATATTCTGTAGCTGTGGTGGGCAGTGGTGTTCCCTGGGTGTGCAAGCAGCTCCCCTTGGCCTGGGAGGGTGTTTTCCACTGGCTGAACCCAGCTGGAACAGGTGGTGATTCACCTTTGCTGCCAAGGCTTGGATGTAACCCCTGGTGACAGCTGATGTGCTATAAGGCTTTGCTTCAAGGTAAAAGAAGCAGGACACTTGAGGTTAAGCACTTGAAATTTTAGAAGATTAGGTGAGTTTTGCTCAAAGAGTTTCAATTTTCATATCTAAGGAGGATTTTTATATCTCTTGAGAGGCATAGCCTTCATTCTGTGCAGTTGAGGCTGCAGATGAATGCAGAAATTGCTGGAAAATTTACATGGATTCACCATGAATTCATGTAAGGGGTTGTTTCTTTCCTCTAGAAAGATGGAGCTGTCTTCTGGAAAACTTGCAAAGTTTGCTGATGGATCTGCTGTTGTTCAGGTAAAAACAAAAAACAGTTTAAATCTGTGCACCTTCAAATTTCCTGTATCTTTAAAGTCATTGTTTGTGCATCAGAGCCTATTATATGTGGGATATAGAGCCTCACGTGGCAGTTTCATCCCTAATGAAGGGACAGCTGTATTTCATAGGAAAAAATTATGTTTGAAAAGCAAAAATAATGGTGTGAAGTGCAGGTTTATGTGGTGGCTTTCTGCAGAGTATAATTCTTATTCAGATTTTATCTTCTGAATGAATTTAGAGCATTTGGAGTTATTTTGTTTGCAGGTAGCTTCAGTTTTTATCTATTTTTCTTAACCCAGCTAGGTGACACAGCAGTGATGGTCACAGCAGTCAGCAAAACCAAGCCTTCTCCATCTCAGTTCATGCCATTAGTGGTAAGTACTAATGACAGAGTTCATTTTGTGCTAATCAGTGGTGAACTTAGCAGTGATAATCCTTAAATAATGGACTTTGGGATGCTGGGGAGAGTGAGGAATTCAAAAGGTAGGTAAGAGACACTGGACTTGAGAATTGCAGTTGATGAGAAATGCCTAGGTGTCCAGGATCCCTGTGTGGCTGAGGGATGAGCCCTGGATGTTGCCTGCCTTGGCTTTAGTAAAGTTTTCCTCAGAGCCTTTGGGAACTTTACCACAACATCCAAGCCCACGTGTTAGGGTTTGGCTGTGTGGAAAATTGGATTGTGAGGCTCAGAGGGCTGTGATTGTTAAGAGTGGGAAGTAGATCATTGGGGTTGGAACTGGATGATCCCTAGGGTCCCCTGTGAGGGTTTCTGTGGTTCTGCAGTAAATAATCAGTGGTCATTAATAATCCCTGAACTGTTTGGAAGGTTGACTACCGTCAGAAAGCTGCTGCAGCAGGAAGAATTCCTACAAACTATCTAAGAAGAGAGCTTGGTTCCACTGATAAGGAAATTCTTACAAGCAGAGTAATAGGTAGGCTGAAACATTTTACTTACAATGTGTTTTTAAAATGTCATTTTCTCATGAGTGGAAATACAGTCATTTATAACTGCTGTCAGAAAACAAAGCTGTAATTTATTGTTTTTCAATAGGATTGAAATGTTAAGGTTATATGTGTCCTGCTAAGTACATTTCTGGGTTTTGTGCCTTTGGTGCTGTTAAAAAACCCCTATTTTGCCAGTTTCTTGCAGAGGGGTTACTGCAAGACAAACTGAATGTTAACTACTGAGCTGTTAACCCAACTGCTTCTTAAGAGTTTGGTTGTTTCCTTTGCAGATCGGTCCATCAGACCACTCTTTCCAGCAGGCTACTTTTATGATACCCAGGTGGGTCATGCTACCTTCAAAATGGAAAACTGGGGTATGGCCAATGAAAATTTCACAAAATAAAGTCCCTGCTTTAAGAAAAATTATTTTTGTTAACATTAAGGACAGATTTGCACTTTACAAAGCAGTGTAATGTTGCTTTTTACTTAGTCATCTCCTTGTCTTGCATTATTTTTATTGCATCCTACTTTCCAAACTTTGTCATCAAGAGGCAGGAACAAAATAAAAATCTCTGTACAACAGAGGAAAGATACTAATAGTAAATATTTGATATATGATGTGATTCTGTATTATCCATTGGGGAGGTTTTTTTGTCAGCTTTCTGCTTTAAATACCTGAAGGAATTTCCATGTGCAGCATAGGCTTGTGTTGATATGTGGAATGTGGGTATTTTTAGTGTCCTTAGCTTTGTATTGGCAGCTAATAAAAATGTGTAGGTCAAAATGATTCATTGTCTTTTATCTTATGCCAGATCCTTTGTAATCTTTTAGCAGTAGATGGTGTCAATGATCCTGATATTCTGGCTATTAATGGAGGTAAGAGAGCTGGGAGAAATTACTGCTCCTTTGGGATTTAATAAGATTTCTATTTTTCTAATCCAGATTTTCGTCTTCCTTTCAGCTTCTGCAGCACTTGCATTGTCTGATATCCCCTGGAATGGTCCTGTTGGTCAGTAAACATTTTGAAATTGTAGGTGATGTTAATGTAATGGAAGACTTAGACCCCAGTTGGTGCTTTTCTTTTTTAACAAGATGTTGAATCTAAATATTAAATTTCAAGCATTGAAAATAATTTTACAATGGATTGGATTATTGCACTTAAAGGAATTATTTTTTCTGGACTAAATACTCTACTGGGAGGAATTACAATCCTGAAATAGTGTACCGTAGAGACCAATAAATTAATTTTTTCTTAAGAGAAATATCTTTATGGAAATGTATTGTTTGGAAAATAGCTAGTTCAGAATACTTTTCCTCTAGGAACTCAAGAAGAGATTTATTTCATTGTGAATATTTTCTGGGAAGAGAAAAGACCTAGCCAAGAACAAATATTTACCTGTATTTTCCTTTCAGCTGCAGTACACTCACAGCATTGTGTGTAATACTACTTGGCATTATTTGCCCTACCCACTAATAGTACCCAAAAGAAAAATAGAATAGATAATTTTGTCTTCTAGATTTGTTCTTAATATACAGTGCTGATATTTTAAAATTAGACTGTAGCTTTAATTATTATTATTAGCTGTGTAACTTTCAAAGTAAACTGATGCCTTAAGGAACTTCTTAATTCTGATAATAAATAACTTCCTGGAGTTTCTTTGCAGGTGCAGTGAGGGTAGGGCTGGTGGATGGAGAGACTGTTATCAATCCAACTCGAAAAGAGATGGCCTCCAGTGCTTTAAATTTAGTTGTTGCTGGAGCTCCACAAAGTCAAGTTGGTGAGTAGGTTCATTTTTGTCTGTTGAGGGCTTGGAAATGTTTTTCTGATCTTTGAAATGTATTTTTTAATATGATAGTAGGAGCAAACAACAGTGATGGGTAACTTCTGCTTAAGATTCCCTCATTTTTATGCAGTTTAATGCTAATCTGTGTTTCCTCAGTTGAGTTAGGTCACTATTGAACAATAAACCAGGAATTTACCTAATTTTTATCTTTCCATTGCTAGTTATGTTGGAAGCAACTGCTGAGAATATCTTGCAGCAAGACTTCTGCCATGCCATCAAAGTGGGGGTGAAGCAGACCCAGCAGATAATCCAGGGCATTCAGCAGCTGGTGAAGGAGCAGGGTGTTGCCAAGAGAACTGTCCAGAAATTATTTCTTGCTCCTGAAGAGATTGTGGACATGGCAAAGAAGTGAGTTCAGAACAAGTAATGCAGATGTAGCAATGTTTATAAATACCACACTTATATTTCACTAAATAATTTTCAAATATTTAGTCCTCAAAATCTCCTTTATTATAGAAGTGGCTTTTAAGATGTGTTTTCAAAAATTCTTCCTTTTCTCCCTAAAGACTTGCTCATAACAAGATCTATGCAGTGTTCACAGACTCAAGCCATGATAAAGTAAGTAATCAATCATGATACAATTATTTTTTTAATTGATATCACAATGAAACTGTAGTAGGATTGAGTTCTTTAAGCTTTTAGCTCTTTAGGCTCCATCCCTAGAAGTGTTTAAGGAAAGACTGGATGTGCCACAGTCTGGTTGACAAGGTGGTGATCATATGTTGGACTTGATGATCTCAAAGTAATTCTGTAATTTAAGCTTGTCTCCTTCCCTGCATCTGTTTGTAACAGGAATAATAATTGGTTCAGTCAGTTCTTAGCTACCAGAATATCTGTTTGTATTGTGTGGAGGTGCAGACTCCCTTTTCACAAGGAGTCACATGGAAAAGATGAGGGGAAATGGCTGCAGGTTCCTTCTGAGAGGTTCTGATTGGGCACAAGAGCAATGTTCTCCTTGGGGAAAATTAGCAGCCCCTGGGATAATTCCCCAGGGAAGTGGTGGATTCCCCAACATGGGACATTTTTAGGATTCATGATGGGGAGGGTGCTGGGCCATCCTGTCTAGACTGTGCTTTTGCCAAAAAAGCTTGCACCACACAACCCTTGAGGTCCCTTCCAACCTGATTATTGATTTTTGAATTTGTGTGACAGTTCTGTCTTTAATTCCTTAAATTTTTACAGATGTTTAAATGACAAGACCCCAAACCTCTCCTGTTGTCCTGCCCTGTAGAGTTAACTCATTGCAAATCCTCTGTTCTAGATTTCAAGAGATGAGGCAATCAACAAGATAAGGCTTGAAACAGAAGAACAGCTGAAAGGTATTTTTTGTTTTCCTGATATTTAGAGGATGCTTCAATGGAGGTAGCACTGCTTGGAGTTACAGTGTGCTCTTTGTTGGATGCTATTTTAGTAAAAGTTCTATGAAATTCATTTTCCAACTTCAGATGCAATTTCTTTTTTCTACCCAGAAAAATTTCCGGAGGCTGAGCCTTATGAAATCATGGAATCTTTCAATGTGGTTTCAAAGGATATTTTTAGAAGTCTTGTTCTAAATGAATATAGAAGGTGGGTGTGTCAAACTCCTACTGATAGTACTTCTGTCAGCTTTTAATTCAAGACTAGGGTTTAACTGATCTCTTAATTTCTCTTTGTCACTTCAGATGTGATGGGAGAGATTTGACTTCCCTCAGAGACATTAAATGTGAAGTGAACATGTACAAAATGCTTCATGGATCAGCCTTATTTCAAAGAGGTCAAACACAGGTAGTGTCACTTAAACATCAGAAATGAGAAATGAATTATCAAAAGCTGAAAGATTTGGGTCTTCCATGGAAATGCCACGTTTCCTTTTTCTTCCCATTTAAATAGTAATAAGTAGAAGTGGTGTGTAGGTTGCTAAGTACGTTGGTGTGTAGGGCACTGCTGAATTGTGCACGTCATGAGAAATCTTTTAAAAGCAACTTCATATGCAGCCTAAACTAAATAGGGAAATTTTACCCAAAAAATTGCTATCATGAGATGATTATTTTTCCTCTTCTTTGCCAAAAATGTAAGCTATTGGGTGGATCCAATTAAGATTGTGCTCGAGATTTGGCCTTCTCTATTTTTATAGCTCCTTTTGCTAGAAGACTGTCAGCCATTGACCTGACTTCTTACTCCACTGACTTTGGGTAGCAGCTGCAAACAGTGATTTACTCCTCAGTGTTGGCCCCTGTTACCCACTAGAAATAACATGTGGGAAACAGGCACCAACAGCATCCTGGCTGCCACTGGCCCTGTCCCTTAAATGCTTCTTAGGGAGCAAACTGCTCTTGGCTCCTACTTCAGAAGCCTTACATTAGTATTTTTAAAGTGACTGCTTGTAAAAGGATGTGATCTTTACAGATTATGAATAAGTTTGTGTGGTGAAGAAAAAAGTTTGTGCAAATGGTAGGTGATGGCATCTCATCTGCTGCTGAACTAATTCTTTGTGATTCTTCATAAACAGTTAAAGTTGGGAAGGTTGGAAGTGTTTAAGAGGGGTTTATTTTTTATCTTCATTTTTTTTTTAGGTTCTGTGTACAGTTACATTTGACTCTCTAGAATCGAGTGTAAAATCAGATGTTATCTCAACAGCAGTGAGGTATGTATACCTTGGTGCTTTGGCTGTAGTGATAAGAGGATGAGCATTTAAGCACATTTGATAAATGTGCCTTGAACTTTGATATAGATTCATTAGGACTGAAAATTGTGTTAAATTGGACTTTGAAGTAGCCTGTTTTCAACAGCTCATGGCAGTGGGTTTGTGTTAGGGTGACATTAATTCCATAGGCACACATTTGAAACTGGGGAGTGCTACAAGTAACATCCAGGCTGGTTTATGCATTTTAAATATTTGTGTTCTTTTCTTTGGAGCAGAGAGAATTTCATTTGGGATGTAGCAAGCTGGTCCTTGTGCTTTGAACACTTCACTGCTGAGGGCTAAAGTGAAGTTTGTTCACTTTAAAGCCACAACTCAGTGATTTCATCCCAGTGTGGGAGCTTTTGCATTTTAATGTCTCAGCTTTACTGTAGTTAAATCTTAGTTACCCTGAAACAGTTTGTCCATATTTGCTAATTTTGGTAACTGTGGGGGATCAGCAGATGTATTGATTTGTTTGGTTTGGCTGGGTCCATTTGTAAGCATAACAATATTAGCTCGAATTACTTGTGTGTAAAACATGTTTGGTTGCTCTTTTTTGACATGGTCTTGTCTTTAATTAATAGTGGGATAAAAGATAAAAACTTCATGCTGCATTATGAGGTGAGAGTTTTCCTGTGTCAGCTTTCTGCTTGATTCCCAGAAGGGCTTCATGTCTTGCTTTTAAAGGTGCAGTTGATCACCTCCAAGGTTATAAATTAGCTCTAGATTTGCTAAAATGCTAATTGATGCATGAATTTATCCAAACAGAAGTGCTGGTTTCCTGAAAAGCAGTAGATAATTTGTAAAGTGCCACTTTATACAGCCTTTATAATGCCATAATGTTAGGTGAGCTCCTTCAGAACAGGTTCTTACTGAAAGCAGGATTAACCTGTGCTATCACTTTTAGTGAACTCCATTAATGTGTTCAGCTGACTACAGCCACAGCAGTAGTAAATAAATGCTTTTACATCTTGGATCTCACTCAGCCTTTGGAGCTTGCCCAAAGTATTTCCTACAGGCAACAGGCATATCTTGTTCCATTATCTCTGTGACAGAAATAACATTTCTGCTAGGTTGTTTGACAAGTTTATTTGGAGGAAGCTTCTTGTGTTCTTTCTTAGCTACCTTGCAACTGCTTTATTCTCTTTTGTTCTGTTGGAAGTAAAACATATACTAAACATTACCTAAACTGGTCCTGGTTTGCAAGCCAAGTGACTGCTAGAAGTCATGTGGTGGTTTGATTATTTTATTTTTAATTTATTTTTGCCTTGAGATGCACCAAAACTTCAAAGATGTTTTTCTAAGTGTATGAAATGCAGGTTAATTTTCTGTGCACACGTTTTTTGCTTCATAGTTTCCACCTTATGCAACCAATGAGATTGGCAAAGTTACTGGGATGAACAGGAGAGAGCTTGGCCATGGTAAGTCCAGACTTGAGAAATCCCATGAAGTTTCAATATTTTATCTGATTTCTATGTATGGATCACTTGGTATTTTTTTTTAAACAGGTGCACTGGCAGAACGAGCTTTGAAACCAGTTATTCCCCAGGATTTCCCATTCACAATCCGAGTTACTTCTGAAGTCTTAGAATCAAATGGTATTAGGATTTTCTTGTTTTTAGCCTCGTGCTAGAGACTAAATTTGGTTCTTAAAAAGCTTAGGTTTGACAAACCTGACTTATGGGCATGTTAAATAATAGATTGCAGTCTAAATGTTCTTGATAACTATTACCTGAAATATTTCAAGTAAAAAGCATGTGTGTGTTTATGAACAATGGACCTTTCTTGGTGTAATAAAATGGTATTTGGGGGCACTTTTATGCTACAGGTTGAGGAAAATAACTCTAGCTTTATACTGAGAGCTGTTTTTCAGTGTTTAATCCCTCTTTATCCCCTGTATTCCAACTCCAGGGTCCTCTTCAATGGCTTCTGCATGCGGTGGAAGTTTGGCATTAATGGATGCAGGTACAAAATATGGCACTTGCAAGGATAAACTGCATGTGATAGTGTGATACAGGATCTGGAAATGACCAAAGGCTTCAAAAATGTACATTTTTTGTCACTCTTAGGAGTTCCAGTATCAAATGCAGTGGCAGGTGTAGCCATAGGCCTCATTACCAAGTGCAGTCAGGGAAAAGGGGACATTGAGGACTATCGTTTGCTGACAGACATCCTGGTGAGTGCTCCTTCTTTTGTAACCTTTTACCCACTTAATTCTGGAAAAATCAGTTGTATCTTCTCTGTTTTTATCTCCTAAATTCCTCCCTTATTTTGAAAAATCTCTGTGAAATTTCCATCATATTTCTCTCTTTTTTTTTTTCTGTATTATTGGTTATTTAAGCATTCAGAAGCTTTCTCCTTCCAATGAATTTTGTCTTTCCTTATGGGATAAAAAGATTAATAATTGACTGGAAGACACAATGTATTGGGTGGAGAATGAGCACTTGGAAGAGTAGCTGGGGAGGAGAATGTTCTCTTGTCTCCTTAGAAATTAAGAGCTTTTGTGAATGAGTGTCTGATTTTGTGCTGTCAGTGGCTGCACAATGTTAATCCTGAACAGCAAAATAAAGCTGAAGAAAACTTGGAAGTCTCAAAAGTAATTCCTCTGTACTTTCAGTCTAGTGGGACCTGGCACTGGAATAAAATGGCTCCAACTTGGTTTTGTTTGTCTGTGCTGGCAGGGAATTGAAGATTACTATGGAGATATGGATTTCAAGATGGCTGGCACGAATAAAGGGATAACAGCACTGCAGGTATTGGGACATGAAATCTTCCTTTAAATACTCTTGCTGCAGTATTTAAAAAGCTTTCTTGACACTGATGCCACTTCATGCTTTTCATGTTAGGTTGATCTAAAGCTGCCAGGAATACCAATAAAAATTGTGGTGGAAGCTATTCAGCAAGCTACAGGTAGGTGCAGACTTGGATTTGCACCCATTTTATCATATTAAATGATAAATGGTATTAAGTTGTATGAAACTAAACAATAAACTGTTCATTTTTTGTTCTCATTGTGGAAAAAACAAGCTTTTATCTTTACAAAATGGGTTTGGCTTAATCACTAAGTTCCAAACTAACTTTAAAAGAACTTCAGACATTGCATGATTTGGACTAACACACATCACATGACTTTGCTTAAATCCAACAGGATCATGTTAGAAAAATAACAGCAAACTTTCTCTCATTTCTAATAAATCCAGCTATATTTACAAGTGAAACTTACTGCCATCTGTATTCTGACATGGGCAGCTAAAATATTCCTGAAGCACATGAGAGAATGAATTGTTTAATGAGGATTTAATGAGTTGGAAAACTTTCAGCTTAACATTCTCCAGCTAGGCATGAGACAGGTTTGATAAGGAATGTTTTTCTACTGCATAACAAAAATGTCATCTATTTATTTTAATCATATACTTTTTTTTCATTATTATTCCCTCTAGCTGCAAAAAGGGAGATTTTACAAATTATGAACCAAACACTGGCAAAACCCAGACCTAACAGAAAAGAAAGTGGACCAGTTGTAGGTAATGTTATTGTGTGAATTCATAGCTTTCATCATTACCTTTTTTTAACAATAAACTTCTGCTTAAAACAGCTTTTTTTTTTTTTAATGATTGATTGTTATATATTTTTGCCCTTGCTCTGTGGGGTTATTTTGAATTTGTGGAAGGGTTCTGGTTATTTTTGGTTACTTTGGGGAGGTTTTTATTGCCATGGGGGGCAGCACTGTTCTATTTCATTGTACACCAGAAAACAGAATTATGTGAAGCTCTCCCAAAATCAGAATTGATAGAGATGAGAGTATCAGTATGGCTTAAGGTAATTTCCAGTCATCAAAGTGTCCTCATTTATTTCAGTTCTTACCTGTAATTACATCCATGTTCAGCAAATACCACAGGTAGCTATAAAAGATTAAAAGCTAAAGGAATGTTCTTTTTTGTGTGTTAGCTTTCAAGATGATTATATTTAGCATTTCAAAGGAATTTTAAATGTTCTTTCAGAAACCATCCACGTTCCATTATCTAAAAGATTAAGATTTGTTGGTCCTGGGGCTTACAATTTGAAAAAACTTCAAGCACAGACTGGTGAGACATTCTTGATTCCTGTGATAATTTATCCTCATGTGTTTGCCTTTGTTTCAGACTTGTATATTGAGCTCAGTGCAAACTAAAAATGAAAAAATATTGGTATATGTAGAGTACCAGGTAGATGCTTTGGACCTGAAAGCCTTAATGCTGTGGTGAACTTGATTAATTCTTCTCAGGGGATTGGGGTGGAGAAAAGGAGGAGAAATCATATTTTTCTTTGGTTACAAGCCTGTGTGGTCTGGCCACAAAACCACTCTAGAGGGGCAAAGAATTTTACCATTCTGCCTCCAAAACACCTTAATTTCCATCAGCTATTAATGCAAGTTTTATTTTAAATCTCTGGGAAATGGATTCATAACCCCCAACATTTACTCAGGGTATTTTTCCTGCCTTTAAGGGATTATAAAAATAATTCTGGTTCCTTTATGGCCCACAAGTTTATCCAGGTGCTGGCCATGCAATTGTTCAATGAACGAGATGAAATAATGACTAGAACTCCAGGATCTTTTGAAGTGTGCAGGCCCATTGTGCTGTGTGCAAGTGTTGAGTGTGACTTGTGCAGTGTGCAGCTAAGAGCTCTCCTCAATGCCCATTTCCAGGTGTGACTGTCAGCCAGCTGGATGAAGAGACCTATTCTGTGTTTGCTCCCACACCAGGGGCAATGCACGAAGCCAGAGAATTCATTGGGGAAATCTGCAAGGATGATGTAAGGCCACACTTCTGCTGTTGTTAACCTTTGCAGTTCGCTCTTGGTGACTTTGTGCCTCACTGTTGGCTTTTCTTCTTCTACAGCAAGAAGTTAATTTGGAATTTGGGGCAATTTATACAGCCACAATAACAGAAATAAGGTATAAAAACTGCTTTGGAGTTGAAGTTAGTTTATTTACATAGCTGTGTTCCTGATACCTAAATATGATGTGAAAAAATAAATTCTTTTTAAAGGTGCCAAACTTATGCTGGGGATGTTGACACCTGCATAATTTCTGGTATTTTTTCTGTTGAAAATTATTATTTTGTTTCCTGATAAAGCTCTTTATTTTTGCTGCTTGTTTAGTTTTCAGAATGTCTCTAAATTGTAAAACTTAATGCCTTTTTCATCTTGGAATCTGAAGGAGATGATATGAATTTGCTTTTCATGTGTCAACACAATATTTATCTTGTAAAAATTACTTTTTGGATGGTACCTGTTACTGAAATACTGCCCTGAAATAAGAAATTCTCGTCCACTTTCAGTTAAGGAAAAATGAGTGGACATGTTATGGTGGATAAAAGATCTTTTTTTTTAATGGATAAGTAAAATTTTGTTTATGAGAAGTTTCCTAAACCTTGCTTTGGGGACCATATGCAGAGTGAAATGTGGGTTTTTCTTGATGCATTTTGAAATAACTGTGCTGTTTCCTGCTGCAGAGATTCTGGTGTGATGGTAAAACTCTATCCAAACATGACCCCAGTATTACTTCATAATTCACAGCTGGATCAAAGAAAGGTAATCTATCCTTAAGTGGGTTTAAAATGGGATTTTTATAACTAACTCTGATCATTTTATTTCTGAAAATTTATTATTATTTTATTATTTTATTTATTTTATTATTATTTCTTGTGTTCTAGATTAAACACCCTAGTGCCCTGGGATTAGAAGTTGGACAAGAAATTCAGGTAATTATTTTTTTAACTTTAAAACGCTGTTCATATTTAAAAATTTGATTTTTTTTTTCTAATTATTTATTTAGTGTTCATGAAGAAAATATTTTTCCATAATGGATTCCCTTTTTGTGCTAGTTAAAGGACTGATCATTCAAACTAGATTTATTTAGTGTCATACTCTTGCTGTGTAGGCAAAAGTACCACATTATTTGACAGCAATATACCTTTATATTGCTTTATATACTTTTATATGGCTTTTCTGATATCAAAATGATAAAAAAATCAAAACCAACCCCACATCTTTCAAGGAAAATGCTATTTCCAGCTCTCCAAGTTGGTCAAGTGCTTTGTTTCCTTGCCAGGTGAAGTACTTTGGCCGTGATCCCACCGATGGCAGGATGAGGCTTTCACGGAAAATTCTCCAGTCCCCAGGCAGCAGCACCCTGAAAACCCTGACTGACAAAAACAGCATTGTCCTGGGAGGAGCTGTTCCCCAGCCATCCTCATCATCCCAGTGACAGGTAAGGGCAGAGGAGCAGCTTCAGCTCCCTCAGTGCTGCTCAAGAATTGTGTGGGTTGGTACTGAGCACTCAGCCCTCAGTGCTGTGCAGGAGCTGCTTTGCAGCTTGTTGGGAGTTACCAACTGGCTCTCCATGTGATGTAGATGTAGAAAGTTTGATGTTATAAAATTTGTTCAAATGCCTTGAGAGTCTCAGGCAGTCTGGACAGCCCCCTCTGCCCAAAACCAACTTATTTAGTCATCTACAATATCTCTGCCTTGCCACCATTTCTTTATTAAATTAAAAAAACAAACAGGGCAGAGGAAGAGAAGAGGAAATTAGTTGCTTTCTTATTAGTGGAGAAAATTTTGGTCAATTAATGAAATGGCCAAAGCTTTTCCTTAGAAGTAGTTTTCCAGCGTGTATTTGACTGACTGAAGGCTTGTGCCTCAACTTTTCCCATAAGTTCTGTCAGGTTTCTTATTCTTAGAAAGAAAGGAAGGTGTCTGACCTTAAAATCAGGAGCAGTCACACAGCGAGATTGGCAAAGGCACAGTGCACCAGGGGGAACTCAAGGGAATCTGTGGCAACCTTCTAGGAATGATTGGCAGCACAAAGAGAAGGGAAAATTCACTGAAGAAATCTTGGTTTTAAGAAATGTTTTTGAATCTCATACCTTGATATAATGAGTTGGTTACAGGGTATTTTTTCTCTTTCAGGAACAAAGGTGTGATAGTTCATGGAAATACAAGTGACCTTTGCTGGAATCTCTACATGTCCTCACAAGAATCTGCAGGTGGATGGTAGTGAATCGCATTTGTAAAATAGACACTATTTATGCTTAAAGGTGATTTAGAACTTCAAAGCCTCCAAATTGATTAAAAACTGTAAAATAAAACCAGAAACGAGCAATGCCTTCATGTTATGTAGCAAGGTTGAGATGAGACTATAAGAACATGGAATTCAATAGGCTGAGAAGAAGATATTTCAGTGCTTAAGACTCTTCTGAGTTATCCACACAAAATAAAGCTGTGAGTATGGGAAGTAAGAATTGAACAACTCTTGAGAAGGAATTATCCTGCACACTTGGCTGAAGTTTTACTTGTTTTTCAGTGTACAAGAATGTTGAGCAAGACAGTAAGACTTAGAAGCATCACCTTTAACATGATGGATGCTGTTTTAGATGAATATATTGCTTTCAAAAGGTTCAGGCTTGCTAAAATATCTGAGCAGAACTTAGCTGAAACATCACCCCTTATTACCTGGGTTTGTTAGCCCTGACTTTTAAAATACATAATTAAAACATTAAAATTAAAATACTTTTTTTGGAATGAACAATTGATGTGATAAATCTTCCCCTAAAACACTGTCATTAAGAGTGTCCTAATCCCTCTATTAATTATATTGCATCATTGAGTTCACTGATCTCTTTTAGACTTCAAAACATTTCCCAGGGGCTCACAAGAATTACTTGTTTTTCTACTGGGAGATACAAACTTTGAAAATCAAACAGGGTCGTCCTTCTGGTGTTCACCAATTTGTATGCAGAATTAATAAGAAAATTAACTTCCCACCTGATGGCAAGTAGGCTCTGAACCTCCTGAAAGCAAAAACAAAGCACTGGGGAGAGGAGAAATGGGGAATGTACAGTAAAAATTACTCTTTTTTTTATTCTAAGTCAAGGTATTAAAGAAGAAAGAAAAGACTGGTATGGTTCTCTCTAGTTGTTTCTGTCTTTCATCATGAAAGATTGAAAAATTGGAAAGACTGAAGAAAGATTCCCTTGGCAATCTTTTCCTCCTCGTTGAGGGCTGTGTTGTCTTATTTTAGTAAGAATTCAGATGTCACTTCTTACTGTGACAGTTGACTGATACATTGTTGTTACATATGAGTAGTATTAATAAAATTATGTAGGTCAATGTTAAAGTCCCTGAACAGGAACTCAGGTGTTTCCATTTCTGGTAACTCTTTCCAGAAATGGACCTCCCTGATCTAAGTGGTTTTCCAAGGTTTATCTCCCTTAATTGTACACTGATTTCAGAGGGGCTACGTTGTGGTGCTGGTGTCAGTAAAGCAGCTGCTGCAGTGCTGGGGCATTGTGTGTTTGGTGGAGGATAAAGGAGCAAAATGACTTTAATGTTGCTGTGGCAGAACCTGTACAGTCAGCCTGGCTTTCTGCATCTGGAACCAGCTCTAGGCCCTATGGGAAGGGGCGGGGGAAGAACACACTTGGGAACTGTCTGGGAGGAGCAGAAAGCAGCTGCTCTTACCTGAGGAGAGAAACTCAATGGGAGCCAAGAGTTGAGTAAGCGTGTGCTGGTCTGACCCTTCCTGGAGGGAAGGACTCCCCAGGCTCTCCGAGAGCCTGCGCTGGGGCTGCGGCAGGAGGCACTTGGCTCTCGGGTGGGATCAGCTGCCATCAGGAACCAGGTGGGTCCGTAGTGCTCGAGAGAACAAGCTCAGTCCTTCTGCAGCAGCTGGTTTTTCGTGTTTGAAATAGTGATTTATTTCCTTTTTCTTACTGCTCAACATAATTAGCTTCTGTAATGACCTGTCTTAAATGGAGCCATTGAAAGGAATTGCCTCGGAGAGTGAAGCTGGGCAGGTGCAGCATTGCAGCAGGTCAGGAGGGCCAGAAATGCCTTTATTTGACAAGTCTGAAGTTTTCATGCAGGTGCAGAGAGTCAGGAGCTGGGGTATCTTTAAATGCCATCAATAAATATTACAAGTGCTACGATAAAAGTATAAGAGCTGGTGTAATTGTACTTCTGGGATTACATGCCGGAGAGAATGATACAGTCTCGAAATTTCAAGTGATTTAGGAATGAGTTGTCTGTCCTGCTTTGGAAAACAAAGAAAAAGGAGCTCTCTGCTGCTCATGTTGTGGCACTTTGTGAGTTGCTCTGTGTGCTGTCTACCTCAATGAAATCCTTTGTTTTGATGAAGAACAGAGAATTGTCAACATTGATAACTTGATGGTGGTAATGGAGAAGGATGAGCTGCTGGCAGGTGCATTGCTTTGCTTTCTGTGTCTCTTAGAGAGCAGACTCAGATGCTTTTGTGGTCTTAGCCTGAGTTTGAATCCAGGATGTAGCATTTGTTGGGGCAAGTATTGCGTGTCTTCTCCAGGCAAAGCCCCTGGCATTGACTTACTGGTTGTGGGTACCATTGGCAGGGTCGTGCTGGGCTTCACAACCCCCTGGATGCTGTTTAGGGCAAAGAGAAGCCTCACATCTGAGTGAATGCGATCCCAGTGTGTTCTGGCGTGATATTTTTCCACAGAGGTTATTGAGTTCATGCCTGGAGAGATCATGGACTTATTTCACAGCTTAGAGCATGAGAAACAGTTTTTCTATGCCAATTCTAATTCATGTATCTCCTTTCTGTAGCTATTCACTATAAGAACTTTCTCCAAAATCTTTTGCTGTTATATATCCTGAGAAGTGCTGTATTTAATCATGAATAGAAGTAATTCTATTTTTATGCATTTGCTTTGAAGAGCTAAAAAGCATGCACAGAAGTTGTGCAGAGGGGAGAGAGAGTTCACCAGCAGCAGATGTCCTGAGGCAGAAATATGCTGTGGCCATGGGGGTTTGTGTTTCTTTTTATATTTGCTTTTTATTGAGCTTTCCCTAAGGTAGAAATACGCTCAGTGTGTAAAACCTTGAGAGGAAAGGCTGCTAAACAGCAGGGAAGGCTTGTGTGAAACCTGACTGTAAACTGGTTCATGTGATTCTCAGTCCAGGGTTTTGAAACCACCTAACATGGTCTTTTTATAGTTACTGACTCATTTATCCATAATGATGCACATGTCCCAAAGTGTGCTCATATACAGCTAAATACAAGTGTATATGATAACTCTCAGAGGTGTATCTTGTACTTTCTTGGTGACTGTATGATGAATCGTGGAGGCCTGTTACAATGAACGTCAGAGCTAAAGCTGATACTTGAATGTTACTAAGATGTTTTCTAAATCTGCCTGGATAACGTTCGGGAAAGTTGCACATAGTTACTTAAGAGTGGCATCGTTTGTTGGAAACATTTTCTTTCCCTTCCTCTGGAGCAACAATTGAACTTGAGAGCAGAGAAATGCCAGTCGTGTAAATAAGAGCCATACCGGTGTAACTGCTTTCCCCGTGAGGCAAGAGCCAGGAAAGTCTGGCTTTGTCTGGGAATGAGGCACACCCTGGCCTCGGGAGCACTTGCCCTTCCCCTCTCCTTCCCCTTCACAGCCTCAAAAATTGGGATCCGAGACGCATTCAAGCTTCCCCTCGTCCTCAGTTTCCCGCTGTTTTACCCAGCTTGACTCCTTGAACGCTTTTGTGTCCTTTTGCCCTATTCCCACGCAAGCACGGAGATGTAATTATTTTTTTTTATTTGTACTACAGAGGCAAACGTGTAGATGGTGTTTAGTGTGGAACACTTAAGGTTTACAGACTCCACGACGCTTGGCAAGTGGTCTGTCTTAAATTGTACAGTGTGTGTAAGGGCTAATTAAGCACGTTTCTCTCATTTTGAAGCTTCAACTTCAGTTTAGCTTTCGAGCCTTCTGTGGCGATGTACAAAGCATGCACAGATTGTACGTTACAGTATGGCTGTTGCTGTAAGGAGATGCTGCTCACTAACCTTTCTGCCGTTTTGTGATGCCAGGGACACCTTTTCTTCCTAAGAAATTCAAACTCTGTTCGTGTTGCATGCGCTGTTTAAATTTACCCTGCCCGGGGTGTGGAGTTCGCCCGTCATTTTGTGTGACGGCGGTGGGTGGCACTTTCTGTGGCGTGAGGGGGGGAAGGCGTGTCCTTCGTCAGCGGTGGCACCGCCGCTTCTAGACAGACTTTAAAAAGAAAAAAAAAAAAAGAAAACAAAACAAAATGAAGTTTTTTCAGGGGGCCATATGAGCCATTTCCCCGTTTAGACGCTGTGGGCGTTAAAAGGCAGCGATCTGCTCCCACCCCTCTGTGGGTGAGGGCAGCCACCATTTTGTTCCCGCCTCCCCGTTCCCGCCTCGGCGCCGCCCGGGGCC
>VZTN01016958.1:0-132437 GCA_013400515.1 Erpornis zantholeuca | reverse complement strand
TCGGACGGTGAGAGCGTGGCCGGGGCTGCCCGGGCCGCTTCCCCTCGCCCCCCGCCCGGCTCTGGGCCCCGCCAGCCGGGGCTGCCACCCACCATCGCCGGACTCGGCTGATGGTGCCTTCCCTTGGGAGACCCCAGAGGATTATTGTTGTTATTATTATTTCTATCCTCCGTGCCTTTCCTTATCTTGCGGCTCTGTGTGAAGTTTGCTTACCCCCACAAGCCATAGTAGCCTTTGCTACCGTGGTCCTAGACTTTTCCTCTCCCACTTCATAGAATTATGGAATATGCTGAGCTGGAAGGGACCCACAAGGATAATCTAATCCAGCTCTCGGCCTTGCACAGAGACCCCCAACAATCCCACCCTGTGCCTGAGAGCGTTGTCCAAGCTCTGTCCTGGAGCTCTGGCAGCCTCGGGGGCGTGACTGTTCCCTGGGGAGCCTGGGCAGTGCCCGACCACCCTATGGGGGAAGAACCTTTCCCTGATGTCCATGCTCAACCTCCCCTGGTTTGGGGACCGACTCAGCTGCAGCTCCCCAGCATGAACCGAGCTGAAGCTGTGACATGTGACGACATTTTGTTCGCTTTCAGAGCAATATCCTTTGCTTTCGAGGTGCTCTTTTCCTCCCTTTCTTACTGCTGTAAAAAGTTGTTTGTTGCTTTTTTTCCCCCTCAGGAATTCAGTGGTGGCGTTCGAGTCGGGTGGCGTCCCTTGTGTTTTATTGCACTTTAAAGTCACCTTAAAGGGTCTTTTTTAGAGGGGGGAGGTACGTGCTCCCCACTTTGTCAGTCGACAGGTGCTAATGTGCTAAATAAACCACCTAAGACTGGTATAAATTGCTCCGGAGCTGTTGCCAGGAGACATACACTACTTGCATACACAAGATAAAGTCCCCGCGTTTATAGTAGCTGCATGATTCACTTCTGAAGGGCAACTGAAGGGAATAAAAGCAAGTGGCCCACGTGGCTTCTCTGGGCAAAAACATTTCTATGCTGGGCAGCACGTTACCTGCTGGAATTGGTATAGGTGGCCTAAGAAACCACTAAACAAGATGGTTCTTGCACCAGATTCCAGGAGAAAAGAGTGCTGCAGTGGATTTTGGACTAAATTAGAAGAGGGAAATTTATTTTAGTAGGGATATTTCTGTTTAATTTTGTCTTACCTGGCTTATTTTAGGAAATTATATTTAAAGGAGGCGGTTCTTGTGGATTTTCTGTGAGATTTGGATTAAGCTGAGTCTGTTGGCTGGCACGTGGGCAGTGGTGTGAGATGTGTGGAGATGTTTGTTTTGTTGAGTTGAGTAAATCTCTCTTCGTACCTTTTTCAGGTTCACTACTGTTAGAATCGAAGATAAATCCAAATACTGCATATCAAAAACAGCAGGCAAGTATCACTGCTAGGCTTTACTTTCTCTGGTTGCTGATGCTCAGGAATTGTTTTGTGCTTGGAGTAATTGCATTTTTCAGGAAAAAAGGAAAAGCAGGACAACATGGAATTGTTGATGGTGTTTTTTATAGAGATGAAAAACTTGCTTAAAAGCCTGTGGGTGCTAAACATTTCACATTCTAGGAATTAATATTCTAGAAAAATACATTTTGGACTTCAGGCTTTGAGGATAATATATGCAATTTGGATAAATATTGAAATCATTACAGGAAGGATAGTTGGAAACATGTATGTGTGACTTTTGTCTCCTATCCCAGGCCATCTGAAATAATTGCAAAATTAGGGAGGCAAAACATTGGCCAGCTCTGTTGAAATGTATTTATTTACTTCTTGAGTTCTTTTTCTGGAAATAATGTGAAGGAATTTGTCTTTGTGGGACTTCTTTCTATGTTGTTGCTGTTTAGTTTTTATTTTAAGCCCTGAAAGCTTCTGTTGTCCTAGGTAAGGCCACAAGCCACATTGAGAGTTACCTTTCCTAGGGGTAAACCTGCTGCAAGGCAAAGAAATAAAACAGTTGGGACATGTGTTAATAAGTTATTTTTGTTTCATCTATTGAAAAAATCAGCTTACTAAATCTCTTCTGCTTTTATTGTTTTCCCTTTTTCAGCATTAATTTTTGATGTCTCTGCCTGCATTGTTCTCATGGGTTTTCTGGAGTTTTTGCTGTCTGTTCCTTTGTTCTACAGTAGAGTCTCTGTTCCTTTCATTTGGTGCTTGATACTGTTCTCTATCATTATGGTATCCAGAAGTGTTTCACCACTAGAAAACAGTAATTTTGTTCTTCTTAAGTCACAGAGGGACACATCTGAGGATTTTGTTAGAGTGACAAGTTACAGTTTGAGAGTTTGAGAAAGAGACTTTGTTATCTTGTGAGCACTGGTTGGCTCACTTTAGGTTAGGAGTGAGGTGGAGGTTTGGGCCAGCCTTTCCAGGAGGCTGTTTGCTGTGGTTTCTGCTTTGCACTTGTTAGGGATAGGTGGCTGTAGGCTTTTCTTGGGTGGGCCATGCTGAGGAAGGAGCTCTGCAGAGCTCCAGAAGCTGAGAGTCAACTGCTTCCTGTTTACTAGAGGGAACCTATGCATAGTGAAATACAAATGCAGATTTTGTTGCTGTAAAGTTTTTGAAATGCTTCCTTTGACACCCTGTTTCCTGGAACTACAACTGTTTAATTGTAGGCCCTTTTTACTTAATTGGTAGCAAAGTTTCAAGTGACTTAAGTAGCTTTTGTTACCATTTTTCTTGTGGAAAAGGTAGATCATACTTTAGGAAAACTCACAGCTGAGGTTTATTTTGGCTGGCTTTTATTTCTGATACTAATGCTTTTGTGTCCTTGTGGCAGAAAACGTTCGCTTTGCTGTTGGCTCTGTAAGGTTTGTGCAACCTCGTGCAGCTTTTAGTTGACACAGAGCGCTGCCCTCAAGTTGGTGGTCTTGGATTTGGGGAAAGCTGCTGGGTACTGCAGCTCGATGGGAAAGAAATGTGCCCTGCCTGCACATCTGTCCTCATGTAAATAACTTGAGTGGACTTAGAGGGTACTGAATGCTTGCCTGTGGTTTGCATAACAGCGTCCTGTGAAACACGGAAACCAGCCAGTGATTTTTGGGTGCTGTGCATCAATCTGTGACTTCCAGTATTACACCGTTAGTGCCAAGTCGTGCTGGAGCTATTGACTAACCCCAAACAGGACAGGCCTGTTACCTGCCTGCTCCAGTCGTGTTTGTGGTTCCTGGGGAATACATTCTGTCCAGGTGTTGGGGATGCTGTCATCATAACTGCTTTCTCAAGGGGAATAGGGCTTGGATGGGACATAGGTGCCAAGCTGCTCACCATACAGTGTGTAAAATTATCTCTGATCAGATGAATGCAAAGAACATGAGAGCCTGAAGAGCTTTAGGTCCCCCCGGATTTTGGGGCATAGGCTATGAGAGTTACACATCTCTGCTGGGCACCCCACATTAGCCTGAGGGCAGGGTCAGATGTGTTCTGGAGGCTCTGGTAGGAGCAGTTTTAAAAGCTGGCACCACACCCATTTGTTGTTACAACCTCTGCTTGAGGTTACTGTTCCCTGGTAGAACTGGCAGAAGAGCATGTCCATGGCTGAAAGACACCGAACTGCTGCAGGAATCCTTATTGGGAGTGCTGCCTTCTGGTGTTACCTTTCCTGTAGACATGCTCTGTTTGCAGCTCTGAGATGAGGATTGTGTGCAAATCCTGTCTTTTGCCCAGAGTTGCCATCACTCCTGTGACAACAGAGCACTTTGCTTGAGGCAAAATCAGACTTCCTTGCACATTGGCAGAGGTGCTGTTAAAGCCAGCCTGAGCAGTTGCCAGAGGGCTTCTTCGCTCATGTTTCATGCCAGCAGGAGTGTTCGCATTACCGTGTGGCAGGTTAGATTCAGGACTGGGTCAGTTGAAACATGTCTTCCCGCTGGATTCATTTTTATCAGCACGTGTTCCCCGTCTGCTTCCCTGTGCGGCCTGGCGTGGGGATGTGGTGCAGGGCAGGAACACGGAGAGGTGGAGCAGCAGGCACTGTTCAAAGCACTACCAGAACTAGAGAGGGGTTTGAACTGCTCTGAGTTGCAGTTTTTGTTCAGAATTAATTTTGTCTTTATATGGTGTTTGAGTAAATTAAGGAACGTTGCTCATGGATGGAGCAGCATCGCTTCAAAGCAGGTGGGAGTGGTAGAGCCAGGCCTGGAAGGTGTCTGTCTGTTTGTGCTCTTGGTGGGTTGTCTGAGGTCATGCAGGAAGTGTTTGCCAGATGAGTACATCTTATATTGGTATTGGACAATTATTTTCTGTTGAAACCATCTTTCAGTCTTTCTGAAATATTTTTGGAAAGGCTTATATAACTTCTGCTTTGTGTGGGCAGTACAGATTGTAACGAGTACCATTCAGTAAGTCGAGAATTTTCACAAATTTTTGACTGCAGTCCCTGGGTGCCTGGAGTCATTTTGAGTTACTGCATTAATTCTCTTCCTTGAATCATCCTGGGCTATGAATAGGGCTGCTGAACGTGTGTGTCCTTCTTTGTTCAGTGAAGCACCTCTGAGGCTCAGCTTACCTGGGGGTTCATTGATTTTGAGCGTCAGGACATCAGTACTTGCACAGAATGTTTCAAGATAAAAATTTCAGATTTTGAATTCTGTAACAGCCTTAACACTGTACTTAAGAATTATTTTTTTGATTAATCCCTGAGCAGGAACCAGATCAGGGAGCTGATGAAGCTTTTCAGTGTACCCAGTTGACAGTTGCTATTTTTCCCTCGAAGCCCAGTTGAAGTGTTGGCTCTGAAATGGCACACGGTAAACACAGAGATCCAGCTGTCCTGAGCTGGAGATGAGAGGGGACAGCTGTGAGTGAAAACTGTGTCTGCTCTAAGAACTTGGAGCCTGGGAGCAGAGAGGCTCCCTATTAATATTTGTCACTGTAGGAGAAAAGTGTGGCAGAGGACACTGTAACATAAATAAGCAACTCACAACAGTGCTCAAACCACAGTGCATTGAAGTCTGTTCTTTCCACAACAGGGTAACTTTGTTTCTCTAAAGAAATGTGTAAAAATTAGTAAGAAAGGAAAAAAAATTGTGCTTGTGCAAATTCCATTAGTGTGGCCTGTGATTATTTTGGGAGAAGGAAGTAGATCTATTTGTAGGCATTTGTCAACAGTGATGTTACTCTAAACCTTATTTTCAAAGAAAAAAATGGCAAAGACAAAACCCCCAAGATACACAACCCCACGTGGATAGTGAGGGATTAGGATTACTGTAGAAAGGAACTGAAGAATTAATGCTATATCAGTGTTGCTGATGTTCATTCATGTTCCAGTGATAGCTGGAGCAGCTGGGAAGTTGTGTTTGTTGAGAGAGATATGTGTTTTCCAAATAACTGCTGGTGGAGGAGGGAACCTACTGTCCCCTGCCAGCAGTCCTTCCCAAATGTCAGTGTCCTCACACCTGGAAATGCACGAGTGCTCCCTGACCCTAAGCCCAGATAACTGCATTTACAAAGGCCTCTTTAAACCTTACTGCCCCTGAAGCTTCCTAAGGAACATCAGGTATCAATAATCAGGTGTTCCTTTGGGTTTCCTTGCTGAGCTTAAAGATACCACTCTTAATATTTTGTGTTCATTAAAAGTGGTGTATAATATAAAGACCTAACCAGCCTTGATGAATTGTGTGGTGATTATTGAACATTGGGAATGAGGGAATTAAATTACCTTACTGACCATTAAGCAAGGGCTTGCTAGTGCTTAAAAAACACTTCAGTATTTAAAAAACTGTGGTAGCAGTTCAAGAAGTCAACAAGCTTGGAATGCTGAACAACTTTTCTGGAGCTCATCAAATATACTGGAGAGTTAGCAGGGAGCTGCTCAGTTTGGATATTTTTATATAAAAATGAGTTTGCTGCAGGATTGGGAGCTGTTGACCAGCTTTTGTCTAGGACAGAGTTAATTTTCATGCCAGTAGCTGGTGCAGTGCTGTGGTTTGGATTTAGGATGAGGATGACATTGATAACACAGGGATGTTTTAGTTGTTGCTGAGCAGTGCTTACCTTAAATCAAGGACGGTTGAGTCTCCCATGCTCTGGCAGTGAGGAGCTGCACAAGGAGCTGGGAGGGAGCGTGCCCAGGACAGCTGACCTGGCCAAAGGGATATTCCATACCCTGGGATAACAGGGGCAGTGCATAAACTGGGGTGGTTGCTCAGGAAAGGCCTGAGCAGCTCTGTTGTGCATCATTTGTCTGTCAGGGAGTTTGTTCCTTTCTTTTACCTTCCTTTTCATTGCTCTAACTATTATACTTATTCATTATATTTTACCTTATTTCATTTTTTAAACAGTTCTTATCTCAAGAATAAAAGTTTCACCTTTTTCTGATTCTCCTTCCCAACCCACTGGTGGGAGGAAGTGAGTGAGCAGCTGTGTGGTACTCACTTGGCAGCTGGGGTTAAACCACAACTACTCTGTTTTTGAATGCTGAAGTTCCTTACAGGACAGCAGCAAATGTCCTAATAAACCTCTTCAAAAACCATTTTAGTCTATTCAGAAATTCCGTGGAAACTTCCAGATCTACTGTGCAAGTGCACAAATTGAATTGATGGAGACAATAGTAACAGAGAAAAAAAACCTGGCTCAAATGAAAACAACTGGCAAGATGGTTATAACTTCAGTAAGAACCTAGGAGTTTTATATTATTCAGGTTGTATGGCTTTTAATTCAGAAAGGAATATTTGAACATTAGCTAGGCATTGTATCTCACATATCTAGGGTTGTCTTAAACCCTTTCCAAGGGGGAAATTGAAATTTTAAGGTTTTGTTTCTAACCTTACAATATGACAACACTTAAATTGTTATACTGCAGGTTTCCTTCATCTACTGTGTGCATTCCCATTTCAAGTCTGTTGGCTCAAGAAATGTATCTTGTGGAAAAGTGCCATCATAAGTGGCTTGCATATGAAAAATAGTATCTTTAAATATGTTTTGTGTAAAGTAGTGGTTATAGAATAACAAGGAAGAAAGTTGATGTTCCTTATGACAGAACAGGTGATTTAGTGTTGTGGTGTCTTACATTCTCTTTTTTGACAAGTGTAGCTTTAATTAAAACTGTTGATTCTGTAGACATTGGCTGTAAGGGAATAGAGATTAATATGCAGTGCAGACCTGTTTCAGAAACAATTATTTTCTTGGTTTTATTTCAAACAGGACACCCTGATTGTTTGGTCAGAAGCAGAGAACTATGATTTAGCACTGAGTTTTCAAGAAAAAGCTGGCTGTGATGAAATTTGGGAAAAAATCTGCCAGGTATAGTAAACATGAAATATCCTGGTTTTATTCCAGATATTTTAGTGTCTTGTGTGACTTGGTGTATTTGTGCACCCTTTTTAAACCTGCTTGTAAAAGAATCAAATATTTATTGTTATTTTCTGTGTAAGATCTTGAGTTGTCCCTGCTTAGAACATGAGTTGTTGTTCTCATGATTGAATGTCAGGCCTTTGAACAATCACTGTAATGGTGGGACTCAGGTGGTTGGTGTTTTATGGGAGGGGAAGTGGTGTTTGTGTGATGGTGTTCATTAAAAAGGGACTGCCAGAGTTCCATGATTTAATTGTCCTTCTCCCAGCTGCCTTCAGGAAGCAGCTCACTGGAGTGCAGTGGAACTGCAAAGGTGCTGTAAGGAACCAGAGAGCTCAGATTCCATAGCAGCTCCCTTGGGACAAACAGTTGAGATGTGTTGTTGTTTCAGTTATTGACCTGCTGATTTTTGTGTGTATTTTGGGATCAGACAGTAACTATGTGCACTCCTTCTTAGGTTCAGGGCAAGGATCCTTCGGTGGAAGTCACGCAGGACCTTATTGAGTCAGAAGAGGAACACATAGAGGAAATGCCTGAAACCAGTCCTCTGATTGACCTTCCTACTTGTGAACTCAACAAACTTGAAGAGATTGCTGACCTAGTTACCTCTGTTCTCTCCTCACCCATCCGTAGGGAAAAGCTGGCCTTGGCCTTGGAGAATGAAGGCTACATTAAAAAACTGTTACAGCTTTTCCAAGTCTGCGAGAATTTAGAGAACACCGAAGGCTTGCATCATTTGTGTGAAATTATTAGAGGGATTTTGTTCCTCAACAAAGCAACTCTGTTTGAGGTGATGTTCTCTGACGAGTGTATTATGGATGTGGTTGGATGCCTCGAGTATGATCCTT
The DNA here is from genome assembly GCA_013400515.1 of Erpornis zantholeuca. NCBI lineage: Eukaryota > Metazoa > Chordata > Aves > Passeriformes > Timaliidae > Erpornis > Erpornis zantholeuca. The sequence continues at coordinate 124,290 of VZTN01016958.1, read as the reverse complement.
CTTTGGCTCAGCCAAAACGGCACAGGGAGTTCTTGACCAAAACAGCAAAATTTAAGGAGGTTATTCCTATTACAGACTCTGAACTCAGGCAAAAAATCCACCAGACTTACAGGGTACAGTATATTCAGGACATCATCTTGCCGACACCATCTGTTTTTGAAGAGAATTTTCTTTCTACCCTCACTTCCTTTATTTTCTTCAACAAAGTTGAGATTGTCAGTATGTTGCAGGTAAGTGGTTTTTGATATGGTCTAGGTGCATTGTGTGTAGATACCTGTAGTTGTAGTATCAAAATGGATTACAGTTAATCACACACATTTGCATGATGTTTTGAATGCTTCCACTGCTCTCTGATACCTCTGATTTTGTATTTTGAAAAGGTACATTTCAGGTGAGTATATTAATATTTCTTAATGGGCTGTAAAGCTGAAGATTTTCCTCCCTGATTCTCAAGCAACATACACCTTTTGGTCAAGTTTGTGTAGGTATTTAGGGAACAGGCAACTTCTTGTATTCTGTATTAGGGACATTGTGCTGTTTTTGTAACAAATTCTGGATCTGTGATTCAAAAGAGCATGTTCAGAACCATTCCTGTTTCACTACTGTCACATCATGGTACTAATTTCAAATGTTCACGTTGTCTTAAAAATTAAGTAATTAATTGCTGGGTTTTTTTCATACTATGAAAATATATATCCAGCAGTACTAACTAATAAATAACCAAGCTGTTACTTTGTGAAAAGCTGTCCTGCACACTTTGTAGTGAGAAGCAGGCTCCAAGGTGGTTGGGACCCTGGAAGGAGCCTTGGTGAAGAGCTGTGTGAACTTCATGGTATTTTGGGGTTTTCACTTGGTGCTGTGTTGTGCAAGATAGCAGGTACCAAAGTGGCTTTATTGTGTTTATCTGTGTCCAAAAATGGTACATTTGTGCAGGACAGATCAGACTTCCTGGGGTGAGTGTGGAGAGCCTCCATGAAACACCAAGGAGAGTTGAGAAGAGGAAGGCAGTAGAAATGGTGGAAAGAGAGGGGCACTGGAGACATAACATATCCATATGGAATATGTTAATGAGTTCAGATGTGGGTGAAATATGGTAAAGAGTTCAGTACAGGACTGGAAAATAAATCAAAACTGAATAATTGCAGAGAACTGCATGAGTATGCTATTTGGCTTCTTTGTACTTTCTTCTTTGTGGCTCAATAGCAGAAAGAATCAAAAAATTAAATCCCTCTTGCAAAATTAATGGCTTTGTGTTAAATAAAGATTTTCCTTTTAAATTCTTTTGCATATATTTCCAAAAACTAAAAATAAATGCAGTATTATTCTCCTGAGGCCCCAGTCCTGTCTGCATTTAGATTAAGTCTGTAGAGTTCTTTATTTTTCATTGAGGCTGTACAGTAGTGAATGTTTAATTGTGCTGTAACAGAGAGCTCTGATTTGCTGTTACCTCTTTATAGAAGGTTGAAATCCTCAGGCAGTTCTTTGCTGGTTCTGTCATGGCTGTCCTTGCCATCATAGCTGGAGTGTGTGGCACACAGGTTCACCTGCTTGTTCTAAACTCTGTAATTGAGGTGTGTGTGATGATTTACAAATAATGTTGATCCTTGAGGAGAAGCACACATGGAAGAGACATTAGAGCACACTTGAGGAAAATGCCCTGGCGGTGGGGACCTCAGGTCCAGGACTGCTTTTGCAGCCCTGTAAATCAGCTTGTTGGGCACAAGAACTCTAAAGCTCCTTTGGGTTTGGGGAACACATTGGACGTCCTGTTACCCTAAATACACTGGCAAAGCTCCCTGGGAGAAGGCAGTTTAGAGGGAGCAGCAGATTGTGTTTGCCACGGCAGCAAAGCTCCTTTCTACGTGCCACAGAGCACTAGATCCCAGTGCTGCTGCTGATGGAAGGGCAGCCATGTGGGAAAGGAACCTCCATCCATCCTGTGCTTTAGGACACAGCACTGGGCTGTGTAGCAGCCTTAGACAAGCAGGAGATATTTCTGTGCTTGGGTGTTCTGCAGTAGGGATTTTCTACCCTATCTGCTGTTGGCTGTAGTATGGTTTGGGGTTTTTTTTGTAACAGGCTTAATTAAGCTGTTTAAGCCAGCAAAGCTTAAAATAAACTACTAAATCTGTGTATGTTGCACTCCCTGTGATGTCAATTCCAGGTATCATTTGTTTGTAAAGCACTTCTATCCCCACATCTTAAAATTGTCAGGAAAAAGTTTCCCAGTCTTTGGTTGGCATTGCTGTAACTGTGAAAATTCTGTATTAAGTTACCGTAATAAAGCACAGAGATTTTAGTGACAGCACACAGCAAAGTAGAGAGGTAGGCACACTCTGTGTTACACAAAGTAAAGTCATGTACATTTATTGGAATGCTGCTATTCTGTTCATTTTTGTTCAATGCACAAGTTTATTGAGTTGAATTGGGACAGTGATGCAAAATTTTGTAAAGCTGTAGCTGTTACTGTTTGCTGTCAGATCTACATTGTCTTTAAAAGGTAACAGAAACATTTGATTTGAGAGAATGCCAACACTATTTTCAATGTGAAAGAGTGCAGAACTGTCAAAGGGCAGAAAGTGCCCAAACCCTTGAGAGGTGCCAATGTTCACCCTGGTTTTTGGGTCCTTTGTGATCTTATACAATGGGGTAACTGAAATGCTTTGCAAGAAGTGAGGTGTTGTCCTGTATATAGTTAAATATCTCTTGGTAGCATAGGATGTGAATGTGAAAAGCCACTAATAGTCCATAAAGTTTCCCAGCTTGGCAAAGCAGAGGGTCTGCAAGTGGGAGGGATTGTTTTATTGTAAGAAAAGTCGACCCTTGGCTGGCACTTTGTAGTTGCAGTTTTAGGGACCATCACTGAGCTCAGCTCAGCTGGCTCTGGTCTCCTGGAGCTGCTCCTGCTGCTCAGGGGGAGTGCTGGAACAATGCCCTGGGAATGATCCCGCTGGATGTGTGCTCTGGCATTTGCCTTTTTGGGATAAATTGGATGGAGAGGTGGAGAGCTGGCCTTCTGCAGGGTTGGCTCCTGTAAAGATGGACGTTGTTTGCCAGAGGCACTGTGTAAGGTGTGTTCCTTTTGTGTGTTGCACAGGAAGATGAGAAGTTTTTATCGGAAGTTTTTGCACAATTAACAGATGAAGCTACAGACGACGACAAACGATGTGAACTGGTAAGTGCCAGCTCCCCTCAGTGCCTCCACAGCTTCACCTGACAGGGACGAAGGAGAAACAGTGAAACTCTTCTGCAGTCACCAAGGGATTTCTGTAGAATCAGCCAGCACACAAACTCTGCCACAAAATGTAACTGTTTCCTCCTTTCAGAGTTTTCTGACCCAAATACTTCTGTAATTCCTTTTTCCTTTGCAACAGGTGAACTTTTTCAAGGAATTCTGCGCCTTTTCTCAGACATTACAACCTCAGAACAGAGATGCGTTTTTCAAAACGTTGGCAAAGTTGGGAATTCTTCCAGCCCTCGAAATTGTAATGGTGAGTGAAATCAAAGGTGATTTTAAGCCAAGCAGAAGAGGCACAGCCATGGAAGCAGTTTTGGCTCTGCTGAGCCCCTCTGTGTGAGCTGTGCTGCCCTGGCAGTGGGAGCTGATGGGAGCATTCCCAATGCAGAGGCTGCCCCCAGCTCTGCAGTGCCTGACCTGGCTGCTCTGGGCACTTTTACTCTCTCTGTGTGAGCCTGTGCTCAGCACAGCTCTTGGGACAAGGGCTGTCAAAACTGGCACAGGCTCTTTGTGCAGTGGCAGCTGGATTGTTGTTGTGGTTGCTGCTGGCCCAGGGCCAGAGAAGTATTTTTAGATAATCTTGAACTGTTGGCTGGTTCCTCCCAAAAGATCCCCTAATCCTGTCGTTAGCAGATTAATCTGTCCTAATCAGCAGTGGGAAGACAGAAGTTTTTTTCTCTCCTGTGGTTGAAGCAGCTGTTGCTACCTGACCATTGCAATTCATTTTTGCTAGTTTATTTTTGTTTTTTATAAGCCTATTTTACTGTGTTTCTCATTACACAGCTCCTGTAATGAGGTGTTCCCCAAACTTTGAACTACCTATTTGCAGCTTTACTTGATAATAAATACCAAATTTAATTTGTTCTTGCTAATCAATTTCTCTTTTTGTTAGGGAATGGATGATCTGCAAGTTAGATCTGCTGCTACAGATATATTTTCTTATCTAGTAGAATTTAGCCCATCCATGGTCCGAGAATTTGTGATGCAAGAGGCCCAGCAGAGTGATGATGTAAGTCACAGTGGTTTGCAGTTTGTTGAATATTCCAGTCTTTGGGCAAGCAGGAAACAAACAAAGCATCAAAACAAACCTCTGGAAATAAGAGGAAAAGTGGATTTAATATACAAATGCTTCTGAGCATGTTGGTGTTGCATGAGTTTACAGTTTTGGAAGTCTGACTGACAAGGATTGTAGGTGTGAATGGTTGTGCTTGACAGAATTTCTGTATCCAAATGCAACTCTCAGTTCTTCAGTTTCATTTAAATTAGTTTTCAAAAAATTACAGAAACTATGGAAATTACTTTGCACTCTTGAAACTGTGTCTAATTGTTTGGTGGTGTGTTTGTTTGGGATTTCTCTGCAGGACATCCTCCTCATCAATGTGGTCATTGAGCAGATGATCTGTGACACGGATCCCGAGCTGGGGGGAGCTGTTCAGTTAATGGGGCTGCTGAGAACTCTGATTGACCCAGAGAATATGCTGGCCACAGCCAATGTAAGGACATGGGGGGGTGCAGACACCTCCTATCTCAGCAAAGCTGAACACCTGATACCTCTGCATTTCCTCTGATACTGAATTTAAACTGGCCAAAATTACCTTGAACTTTCCATTTTGGGGCATCATGCAGGTGTTTATTAAAAAAGTTTTGTCAGGCTTTTTGAGTTTTTGGTGTTTTTTCAGTAGATGTTTGCATGGTGGGGATTTTTTGGTGATGGTGAGCTTGGTTAGTTGTCCCAAAATGAAGAAACTGATTTTTTTTTTGAGCAAAGACAGTCCTGCAGGCCCAACAAATATACAGGCAGACCTGAAGGAGCCAATAAATTCTGTGTGGGCTATTTCCTATGTTACTGCTCTTTCCCATTTAAAAGCCTGTGTACAAATCCCAGTGTTCATTTAACAAAGTTCTTTTTGTTTCAGAAAACAGAAAAGAGTGAATTTCTCAATTTCTTCTACAACCATTGTATGCATGTTCTCACTGCGCCACTTCTGGCCAATACATCAGAAGATAAATGTGAAAAAGGTACTCAGTATTTCCATTTTCTCTTTCCTCCTTTCAGGCCTGTGGTGTTCAGCAGTGTCTGACAGGGCTGGTCCCAGGGCTCAGCCTGTGATGCCAGCTGGGAATGCACTTGTGGAAAAGGGCACAGAAGGCTCAGGGCTTCTGTGGGCAGCAGTTTTCAGCTCTGTCCTGCAGCTCTGGCTGCTGCTGTAGCTTTGTGCTGTGCTTTGTGACACAGGCACTTCCTTGATGTTAATCATGCTAATGTACAATTGCTAATTGCATTTAAAAAAGGTTTCCTGTAAAGCAGAGGGTGTCTGTAGGTCTCAAATATTAAGGCAGAAAAAGTTTTGCATGTTCCATCTAAAATCTGTAGTACTCATTTTAATGCGTTATTTGAAAAATTTAGGATTGGTTGGGTCTATTCTGTATAATATTCCTAAGTTTTAGGTTACATGTTTTCACCTAGATGGATTTAAAACTTTGTAATCTGAATGAAATACAGAAATCTCACCTGGCTGTATTCTTGCAGCATATTTTTGTCCCTATATCTCACAGAAACTTCTGATCCGATGAAAAACCTCTGACCATGTGGTAGAGCTGATTGTTTATCCCCATCTTTTAAATCTTGACAGTGCTTTGAAAACCTTTTTCTGACTTTTGTTTTTATTTTCTCTCTATCAGATGCAGTAGTTGGATCCACTAAGAGTAACACAATTTGTCCTGGTGAGTTTGAATTGACTTTGAGTTCTGAAACTTTTCTTGTGTGCTGTGTATAGTATTCTATTAAAAAAAAAAAAAAAAGAAGTTAGGTATGCCTGTACTTTATTTCTTTTAATACTTTTTATTGAAACAGATGTCAGAGCTTTGCTTCACTTGGGATGACTGGAAGCTGAAGGAACATTTTCATCTGGTTTTAAGTTACTGGTTTTTTTTTCCTAGTCAACCTTGCTACTGAAAGCTTAAATTGTTCATTTTTCTTGCAGATAATTACCAAACAGCACAACTACTTGCCTTAATTTTGGAGCTGCTTACTTTTTGTGTGGAACATCACACATATCACATCAAGAATTATATTATGAACAAAGATCTGCTAAGAAGAGTCCTGGTCTTGATGAATTCAAAACACACCTTTCTGGCCTTGTGTGAGTATGGAGCTGTTGTGATTTCCTTCTTCAGGCTTGGTGTGCAGTGTGTGGGAGGTGTTGCAGTGTACACTTCAACTTGGAATTTGTGTGAATGAGATTTTAATGCTCTGGGTGTGGGGGTGCATCTCCTCTGGGTAACACCAGGTGTCTTGGTTCTTTCCATGAGCCCTGGCATGTGCTTATTAACTCCTTGAGTTTTTCTTCCCACAGGTGCTCTTCGCTTTATGAGGAGGATAATTGGCCTGAAAGATGAGTTCTATAACCGTTACATCACCAAGGGAAACCTCTTTGAGCCAGTTATCAATGCCCTGCTGGATAATGGCACCCGCTACAACCTGCTCAACTCTGCCGTCATTGAGCTCTTCGAGTTCATCCGAGTGGTGAGTGCAGCTCCGAGAGGGGCACCCAGCTCCTTGCAAAACCAGGGCTTAGAGCAGCTCCTGAGCCACTGCTGCCAGTGCCTCGATGTGTGGGAGGCTTTGCTGGGAATCTTTGTGCTCTGGGAAAGGGAAGGATGGTTTTGAGTTGTCGGATATTATAGCTGCTGTCTTTTCCATCAAGAAGAATATTAGGAATGTTAGGATTTGCCTGATATGGTGGGAGACTTGTTAGAGGAGGACTGACTGAAGGGTTCCTGGTCCCACATGAGCTCCTGTACTTGCTGAGGACTGGGGAGAGCTGGAGCCTGTGGGGAGAACAGGGCACAGCTCTTCTACATGAAACACCCTGGTTTAACAGAAGTATCACAAATACAGCTGGGACATGTCCATTGTCTGGTTTTATGGGAAGCTTAATAAATACTTCTCACTCTCATCTCTTTATTAAGGATAAATCTGATTTTGTGTTTCACATTTGTATAATACTGTACAATAATGCTTTGGCTCTGGGCAAGAAATCAGTTACTTTCCAAAGTAAACTCAAAAGCTTTCTGAACTTCTGCCTGTGCTTGTTTGAGGCTGAAACCCTGCTTTGTTCTTCTGCAGGAAGATATTAAGTCCCTTATTGCACATATAGTTGAAAACTTCTATAATGCACTTGAATCTATTGAATATGTTCAGACGTTCAAGGGACTGAAGACAAAATATGAGCAAGAAAAGGACAGACAAAGCCAGAAGCTGAACAGGTAGGCCCCAGCTGCTGTGCTCTGAGCCTGCCAGTGGCTGCCACTCTGCAGGGCTGCTCCTTGCTTTTCTGTTTCCCAGAGGACAGCAGGAGCAGGAGGCTGGGATTGGGGTTGGGTTTTATTCTTGGTGAAAACTTCTTGGATTAGAAGAAAGCCTCATCTGCCTTTCCTTGTGGCCAAGTGTCATAGAGCTGATGCTGGCCAGTAGGGACTGAGCTTTATGCTCAGAAAACTCAGCTTAAGAGGAGTAAAATGTTGCTCTGTCACTCTGACTTGGGATTCAGTGTGGCTTGTCATCATCTGGGGTGAGTCTTGGGGCAGAACCAAAGGGGCAGCTGGATTGCCTTCTCAAATGCACTGAATTCCCTCTAAAACTCTGGAAGGTGTTTTTGGTCCCGAGTCTGAAACAGCAGCCAAGCTGGAATCCCTGTGTGTGTCTCTTACAGTGTCCCATCCATATTGCGTAGCAATAGATTCCGCAGGGATGCCAGAGCCTTGGAGGAGGATGAAGAAATGTGGTTCAATGAAGATGAGGAGGAAGAAGGTGAAGCTGTTGTGCCTCCAGTTGAGAAGTCAAAACAGGAGGATGATTTTCCAGATAGCTATGAAAAATTTATGGAAACTAAAAAAGGTATTTACTCGGTTTGAACTTGTTGGCACTGGAAGTGCTCCATGGCAGATCCGTGGAGTATCACCTAACCCAGCCCGTGGCTGTGCTCTGTACCTCGAGCAGCAGTACAGGGTGTTCTGTGTAATTGAGTCATGAGATCCCAACGTGCCCTTGCAAGCCAGTTTAGGATTAAAATAACAAGTTACACTGCTCGAAGCACGCATCTGCTTTAAATGCCATTTAAAAGCAGGACTTTGAATGTGCCCATGCGCTCCAGGTGAGCCATGTCCCTGGTGCCCTCAGCATCCGGGCCCTGCTCAGTTTGCTGCTGGTGGGCTCAGGATGGGCTTGGTTGGGGAACTGAGAATTGCAGCAGAATTGGAACCAAAACCAACCTGCGATTGCACTGTGATGTGGATTGTACTCCTTGGTGTGCAGCTGATACCTAAGTGTGACAATGTTTGTCCCTCAGCTAAGGAGAGTGAAGACAAAGAAAATCTTCCAAAAAGGACTTCAGCTGGGGGATTCAAATTCACTTTTTCCCACTCAGCCAGCGCAGCCAACGGCGCCAACGGTGCAAACAGCAAATCTGTGGCAGCTCAGACATCACCAGCGAGCTCCAATGGCTCCTCTTCCAAGAACACGGCCCTGAGCCCGGCGGTGCCGGCCCCCAAGGTGGGAGAACTCGCGTGGGGCAGTCCCAGGGTAACAGCAGCAACAGCCTGCAGGCAGCAGGGCTGAGCTGGTGGGAAATGCACCCTGAGCCCTGCAGTGAATCCCTGACTGCTCTGGGGTGGGGCTGGACTCTGGTGGAATCTGTGGGCGCAGTCTCATCCTGCATCCTCTGCGTCGTTTCGCTGTTGCCGCTTCTTTCCCTGCCCAGCTGCTGCTCTGTGTGTCTGATGTACAAAGGAAATTGGGGTTTTGGGCACTCTGTTAGTGCCCCTCCAGACTGGGAATTACTGAGTGTTTTTAAGGAGACAGATGCAGGGAGTGACCCCTCTGTGGTGCCTGACTCAGCTGTGCATCACTGGAATCCTCAGCCCTCGAGCAGCTACAGGAAAGTGTGGCAGGAATTGGTTTCCCACCCTAAGGCTGAGCAGCCAAAGGGGTGTCAGCCTGCACCTTGGAGTTCATGTCTGTCCAGCTGGGCTAAAGGTGATTTTTACACAATTTTCAATCCAGAGCCAGAGTAGTAAGGAAACTCCAGTACTTTTTGCAGCTTGAGGTTCAAAGCCACTCTCCAGACTTGGGACTTGGAATGCCAAAGGTATCACCAAGAAACTCTCTGCAGGCCAGTGTGTCCTGGACAGGCTTGGCTGGAGGTTGAATACTAAAGTTGTACATTCCTGAGTATTTTTTCAATGTGAGAATTTCCTTTTTCCTTTTTTCTGATTGGCAGGGAAGCCTAGTTGGGCTGGTGGATTATCCTGATGATGAAGACGATGATGAAGAGGAAGAGACATCTCCAAGAAAAAGACCTCGTCTGGGTTCATAAAAGAAACCAAAACTTTGGAATAAGAACTTTTATTACGGGGTTTCAAATGCTGCAACTGTTTTAAGAGCTAAAAAGAATTGGATTCAGAAAGCTTTCTCCCATGAGTATATAAGATAATACAAGGAGTAGCAAAAGAAACTCGGTGTATCAGCTAGAAAGGGTTAGTTCTGTAAACACAAAGCTTCCAAGGAACTTAATGTCTTTCTAGAAAGTAAGGAGTCTGCCATTCAGGCTGTCAAAAAAAAAGAAAAATTAAAAAAAAAAAAGTGGGTTAGTATTCTCAGAACCTGGATGATGGCTTCTCAGCAAGGAAAGTCTCAGGTGTTGGGAGGGAAAGGGGGAGGGAAAGGTATGGTAACACTTTTTTAAAATATTGCAGGGTTTCCCCAGTGTTTAACAGAACTAGGAAAAAAAAATAAAATTCAAGCTTAAATTTTGAACCCAGTAATCTTAATTTTGTAATGGTGCTGTCAGTTGTGTTCTTTTAGCAATGCCTCTTTTAAAGAAAAATTTTAAGGGAAAACTAACTCTGTTTGCATAAGAACAATCTGTATTTTGGGACCATTTATTACCAACTAAACTGCATTTCTCATGGTTGGAGGGAGGGACGCTGCAGTTATAGTGCATGTTGAGTTGTTTAAAACAGTTCAAATAAGTTTTAATTTGTATTTTCCAAGAAGAGAGAATGGAAGCTGGATTCAAAATGGAAGGTTTTGCTTGTTTTGTCAGTGAGACGTCCAGAAATATCTATGCCAAGGAGCAGTGGCTTCCCAAGGGTCTCCAGGAGCTGCTTGTGTCATGGTGGGGCTGCACCCAGCACATCCCACAGCTGTTGGCTGCAGGTTGGGAAGAGCCTGAATTCCAACTGCATTCACAGTGTTCAGGGACTCCCTCCTCTGGGAGCAGCCGTGTCCCTGTGTGGGAGCTGAAACTGCATGGGTGAGGTGGGAATAAGAAACACTCAGAGGTTTTTCATGATGATGGACTGAGCAGCATTTTAGCACCAAAGTCAGTTTGGACCAAGATGGGATTGTTGCCAAGAGAACACTTTGAGGGCTTGGAGGAATCCACAAGCAGCACCTGAACCTGGGGGTGGTACAAAAGCTGCTTTTCTAAAAAACAAAAGCACATTCCACATAGGCGAGTGAACTGTGACAGGAATAGGTGAGTTCATGGCAAAGAGACAGAGGCAAACAGTGCAGGTTTTATTTTCAAGAGCAGCACATGAACTGTAAATATTTTAATGTTAGTTTGCCCATATGTGATCTGAGATCATGAGAAAGTGAGAGGAGATTCCCAGCGACTGTGTCAGAGATGTTAAAAGATGGAACCAGCTGCAATCCACCACATAGATCACTCTTGTAATATGTGTTATGGGTCCATTTCTCCTGGAATAGTTAAAACTGAAGCAGTTTCTCTGTTTTGGAGATTTTTGTAGTTAGTTTTAATTTTAGCTCTTGTTTGGAAAAAGATGGGCTGTCTGTGTAGATATGAAGTATAGTTTTTTCCATAAAACAGAAGTTTATTTTGTATTAAAGATACCACTGTACTTGTTTTACACCATTTGTATACATGTGGTGATATTAATGCTGAACTGTAAAATTCAGGAATTAAAATGTGACCCTGTAATTCCATAATTATTGCTTTTGTTTGGTTTGTTACACATGGTAAGTGAACTCAGAAGTTTCAATGTGGCTGTTGTAGGATATTGTTTAAGGTTAGTTATCCACGCAGATTTCAAAGTAACTCTGTACCACTGGATGGAATCCCAGAGGGAATGGGTGAGCTCTTCCCAATGCCTAAGTGAGACACAGGTGCTGTGATGGACCTGGGGACAGTGGTGGTGTCCTTGGAGAGCTCCAGGCCACGCAGCACAGGACTCTGCTGGAACACCCCATCAGCTCCGGAGCCAAGGAAGCGTCTGCCAGGAGAGAGCTGCAGCATCACCCTCGTGTGCTCACTCTTAGGCTGCTTTGCTTCCCAGTGGGTCTTTCTCTCCACCAGTAAAGATGACTGACAGGCCATGAGCGCAGCAGTTACCTGGGATGTGCCTTCACTCACCTGGGGAGGAGAAGTGGCATCACCTGGAGCGTGGATCTGTGTTCCCAATTCTCTTCAACAGCCTCGCAAGCCAAGTTCTCCATGGGACTCGGAAGGAGTATCAGTCCTTGCTCTGCTCCTCACCACCCCAATGCCTGCTGCAGTATGGCAGGAGCTTTAAAAACACACTCAAACAGGAGATTGTTTCACAGCAAAACCAAGAATGTCATGAATTTTTATAGTTCTGAGGAAAGGATGGGCTGAAGTGGCATTAGATGTCCCCTTACGCCAAGCTGCAATCCCAGGAGAAGGTGACACCCAGCACTCTCTGGCTTTTCCCTGGGGCTGTCACCCCTCGCTGCTGGTTCCCAGTCTGCCCTTGTGGGCAGCTGTGTTTGTTCTCCTTCCTGGGCCCTTCCACTGCCACCCTTTTGGGGAAAGAACAGGACATCTGCCAACGTGTACCACTTTTAAATGCTATTTTAATAAAAATTCTGTGAAACTCAAATGGGTGGGTTTGTCTCTTTTCCTGGGAGTTGCTGTGGCAGTCAGTGAGGTGATGCCATGGGCCAAGGGCAGCCTCTTTCCTCTCCAAATTTGTTACAGCCAAACCAGTAAATGATTTTACAAGGTTTCTGCTACTCTGGCAATGAATTGCTGGGAACAACCTCAGCTTTACACTAAAGAATTCCTTTTATTTAAAGTTGCATTTATAGCAAACTGGGACCTGGGCACGGGGAAAGTGCCCCAAAAGCCTGGAAAACGCTGGAAGCTGGAGTTCATTTGGGAATCTCTTGAGTGCCAAGGTCCATTGGCTTTGCCAAGGATGAGGTGGTTGAGGGTGCACTTCCTTGTGAAGTCAGCCTTTATTTCACTGCACAGCTGAGAAGGAGCCATGTGTTTGTATTGGGCTAAGGAAAGGAACTGAGTTCTGCGCTGGTAAAACGACCAAGTTCAAACCTTGAGCTCAGAGCTGCTGCCACAGGAATTCCTTTGCCAGCTCTCCATCTCTGCTCTCCGAGCTCAGGGCTGGAGCAGGGCTGTGCTCTGCAGTGATGGCACAGCCTCGCTGCAGGACAAAGGCAGGGAGTTTCTAGCACTCTGGCAAAGGAGTGTCCATGCTGTGTGTCAGTGGCATTGCCACAGGGAGTTACCAAGTACTGAGCTGCTTCTCTGAAAGTTCTATAAATCCGAGTGCAAGATTGGAAATCTCTTTACTTACTGGTAATTTTTTCTAAAACATCCTTGTGTTCTTGCTCCTATCAGTGGTTCAGGTATGGGGAAAAACAAGAATGTTGAAATGTGTGTAAGGTAGTGCTCTTAAAATAGATCCGAAGAAAGGTGATGTCCTTTATGAGAGAACAAGTGATTTAATACATTTCTTCTGGAGGCATACATGGTAAGGGAATAGAGATTAATATGCAGTGCAGACCTGTTTCAGAAACAATTATTTTCTTGGTTTTATTTCAAACAGGACACCCTGATTGTTTGGTCAGAAGCAGAGAACTATGATTTAGCACTGAGTTTTCAAGAAAAAGCTGGCTGTGATGAAATTTGGGAAAAAATCTGCCAGGTATAGTAAACATGAAATATCCTGGTTTTATTCCAGATATTTTAGTGTCTTGTGTGACTTGGTGTATTTGTGCACCCTTTTTAAACCTGCTTGTAAAAGAATCAAATATTCATTGTTATCTTCTGTGCAAGATCTTAAATTGCCCCAGCTTAGAGCACCAGTTGTTGTCATGATTGAATGTCAGGCTTTTGAAAAATCACTGTAGTGGTGGGACTCAGGTGGTTGGTGTTTTGGGGCAGTTTGTGTGATTGTGTTCATTAAAAAGGAACTGCCAGAGTTCCATGCTTTAATTGTCCTTCTCCCAGCTGGCCTCAGGAAGTGGCTTGTTGGAGTGCAGTGGAAAAGCAAATGTGCTGAAGGCAAAAGGAGCTGGAGGTGTCAGGGAGAGACAAAGAGGTGGCAGCGCTGCGTGAGCCCCCAACTGTCAGAGCAAATCTCAGCTTTGTTGCTTTATTGTGAAGCAGTTTAAATTTTATACTTGCAGCTCTGGGAGCAGCATGGCAATGGAGCTGCACCTGTGTCCTTAAAAGAAGAAACACCTTCCTATGGGAATCATCACAACCTGCCCAGCCTTTCACACGGCCCAGTGTAAAGCTGTGAACTAAAGAACCAGAGAGCTCCTATTTCCAGCAGCTCCCTAGGGACAAACTGGGCAGTGGAGATGTGCTGGTAATCTTTGCATGCACATGGGGTTTAACGTCTGCTCAGGCAGCTCTGAAGTCCTGTTGCTGGAAGGAACCAATCCTAATAACCAGTCAGGAAGGAATAATACCATTTTTTGGGAAGGTCCATAGCAGCCAGCACACAAAATCTGCTACAAAATGGAACTGTTTCACCCTTTCACTGAGTTTTCTGACCCAAATACTCCTGCAATTCCTTTTTCCTATGCAAAACATTTCCAAGGAATTCTGTGCCTTTTCCCTCCTATTACCTCAGGAGAGAGATGAATTTTGCAAAACGTTGGCAAAGTTGGGAATTCTTCCAGCCCTCGAAATTGTAATGGTGAGTGAAATGAAAGGTGATTTTAAGCCAAGCAGAAGAGGCACAGCCATGGAAGCAGTTTTGGCTCTGCTGAGCCCCTCTGTGTGAGCTGTGCTGCCCTGGCAGTGGGAGCTGATGGGAGCATTCCCAATGCAGAGGCTGCCCCCAGCTCTGCAGTGCCTGACCTGGCTGCTCTGGGCACTTTTACTCTCTCTGTGTGAGCCTGTGCTCAGCACAGCTCTTGGGACAAGGGCTGTCAAAACTGGCACAGGCTCTTTGTGCAGTGGCAGCTGGATTGTTGTTGTGGTTGCTGCTGGCCCAGGGCCAGAGAAGTATTTTTAGATAATCTTGAACTGTTGGCTGGTTCCTCCCAAAAGATCCCCTAATCCTGTCGTTAGCAGATTAATCTGTCCTAATCAGCAGTGGGAAAAGGGAATTTTTTTCTCTCCTGTGGTTGAAGCAGCTCTTGCTCCCTGACCATTGCACTCCCTGTTTGAGTGCTGCTGGTCCTCAGAAACATGAAACTCCAGGGAGTTTCTGTGCTGCAGTAACAACCTGTGAACCAACCAAGGGACATGGACTGCGAGGAAAATATTAAAGTCCTGTAGATGTTCAGTGATTAGATCAGCTTTAATCACATTATTCTGCTCCAGGACTAGCCCAGTCCAAGCACATCCTGTTGCACTACCGTGTTAGGCTGAGAAGTTGTTCTTCTCTCAGAGAAAATCACATCCATAAGGAAGTTACTCCTTCCTGTTGTGTGCAAGTGAGCACAGAAGGTTTTCTACAAGGTCACATGTCCAGTTGGTCCTTTGGTACAAAATGAATCAATTGTGGATGACAGGTACAGATCAGTGTCTCAGATATTCTGGCAACTAGCATGAGGTGAATGAGGTTTCCTGCCTGAATTAGGGCTGTTACATCCACAAAAATCTGTGTCCTTTCCAAAGGAGGCAAAGAGTGAGGATGAGACATTGCTGGTTTCTGCTTTTTTCTGTAACCTTATTACTGTTTCTCATAGAAACTTTGTAATTAAACTTTCCCAGAACTTTTAACTCCATCTTTGCAGCTTTACTTGATAACACCAAACTTGACTTATTCTGAAAAACAAATCTCTTATTTATTAGGGAATGGATCATCTGCAGGTTAGATCTGCTGCCAGCCACAGGTATATTGTCAAATCTAGAAGACCTCTGTCCATTCATAGTCCAAGAATTTGTGATGTAAAAGGCCCAGCAGAGTGACCATGTGAGTAAAGGTGGTTTGGAGTTTGTTGAACATAGCAGTCTTAGGGCAGCCAGGAAACAAACCAGCCAAATAAAATTTCCTTTCTCTATTTCATTTTAATATTAATTTTTTAAAAATCTATAAACTTAGGCAATTCATACTCTTGTAGCTCATTGTTTTGTGTTTTCTTTGTTTTTTTTTTTTTTTTTTTTTTGTCAGGATGCTTCTCATCATTGAGCTGATGCTGCTATCCTGAATTTGGAGGAGCTGATCAGTTCATGGATGCACTGTGCTCAATCCAGGGAATCTGCTGGCCACAGCTGATGTAAGAAAACACAAAAGCCTACATTCTAGGTAGGCTCTCTCTTCTGTTACTGCTCCTGTTATTTGAAAGGTGTATGTGTGTGCCAGTGTTGAATGAAGTGGTTTTTCCTCTTAGGAGTCACAAATATTTGCATTCCTGGATTTCTTTTACATTTACTGTGTTCCTGTTCTCACTGCACCACTTGTGGTCAGTGCCTCAGAAGACACATGTGAAATAGGTAAAGATGATTTTTATTTCTTTTTCCCCTTTCAGGCCTGTGGTGTTTGGCAGTGACTTGGCAGTGCTGGTCCTGGGGGCCAGCCTGTGATGCCAGCTGGGAATGTGCTTGTGGAAAAGTGCTATTGAAGGGTCCTGAGGCTAAGAAGAGATGTGGTCTTGATGAATTCAAAACACACCTTTCTGGCCTTGAGTATGGAGCTGTTGTGATTTCCTTCTTTCCTGCTTCAGTGCAGTGTGTGGGAGGTGTTGCAGTGTACACTTCAACTTGGAATTTGTGTGAATGAGATTTTAATGCTCTGGGTGTGGGGGTGCATCTTCCTCTGGGTGACACTCTGGGTGTTCCAGTTCTTTCCATGAAAGGCAGATTGGAGCCCTGGCTCCAGTTCTTGAATTTATTCTTCATACAGGTGGCTCTTCACTTTATGAGGATAATTGGCCTGAAAGATGAATTTTATAACCATTACAGCATCCCAAAGTGGGAAACCTCTTTGAACCAGTTATCAGTGCTCTGTTGGATAATGGCACTTGATACAACCTGCTCAACTCAGCTCTGGGAATCCACCAGTGTGAGTTCAGCTCCAGCTCCATGGCATCTCAAGTCCAAAGGCAAAATGCAGCTCTCCAAGACTGCAGCATCCTGGTTAATGAAGCCACAAACAGCACTGGGACACCACTGAGTCCATTGTCTGTTTCTGTGGGAAGCTTAATAATCATTTCTAGATCTCATCTCTTTTATCGAGGATAAATCTGATTGCTTCACAGGGTATTGCCTCTGGGTAAGGAATCAATTACTTTCCAAAGTAAACTCAAAAGCTTTCTGAACTTCTGCCTGTGCTTGTTTGAGGCTGAAACCCTGCTTTGTTCTTCTGCAGGAAGATATTAAGTCCCTTATTGCACATATAGTTGAAAACTTCTATAATGCACTTGAATCTATTGAATATGTTCAGACGTTCAAGGGACTGAAGACAAAATATGAGCAAGAAAAGGACAGACAAAGCCAGAAGCTGAACAGGTAGGCCCCAGCTGCTGTGCTCTGAGCCTGCCAGTGGCTGCCACTCTGCAGGGCTGCTCCTTGCTTTTCTGTTTCCCAGAGGACAGCAGTATTCTAGTACTATTCTAGTACTTGTTTTAGACTGCTTGTAAAGATGTTTTAACCTATTAATGCTGAGCTGTAAAACTCGGGAATTAAATGACTCTGTAATTGTAGTAACATGTATTGTTTATAATTGTTGTTTTAAGAACAATTCCATGAAACTCGAATGGGTGGGTGTGTCCCTTTTCCTGGGAGTTGCTGTGGCATGTCATGGGCAAAGGGTGACCTCTCCTGGATTCTTTTTGAGTCTGTGAAAGCCAAACCAGTAAATGATTTTACAAGGTTTCTCCTATTCTGGCAATGAATTGCTGGGAACAACCTCAGCTTTACACTAAAGAATTCCTTTTATTTAAAGTTGCATTTATAGCAAACTGGGACCTGGGCACTGGGAAAGTGCCCCAAAAGCCTGGAAAATGCTGGAAGCTGGAGTTCATTTGGGAATCTCTTGAGTGCCAAGGTCCATTGGCTTTGCCAAAGATGAGGTGGTCGAGGGTGCACTTCCTTGTGAAGTCAGCCTTTATTTCACTGCACAGCTGAGAAGGAGCCATGTGTTTGTATTGGGCTAAGGAAAGGAACCGAGTTCTGCGCTGGTAAAACGACCAAGTTCAAACCTTGAGCTCAGAGCTGCTGCCACAGGAATTCCTTTGCCAGCTCTCCATCTCTGCTCTCCGAGCTCAGGGCTGGAGCAGGGCTGTGCTCTGCAGTGATGGCACAGCCTCGCTGCAGGACAAAGGCAGGGAGTTTCCAGCACTCTGGCAAAGGAGTGTCCATGCTGTGTGTCAGTGGCATTGCCACAGGGAGTTACCAGGTACTGAGCTGCTTCTCTGAAAGTTCTATAAATCCGAGTGCAAGATTGGAAATCTCTTTACTTACTGGTAATTTTTTCTAAAACCTCCTTCTGTTCTTGGGGTCAGCAATGAGCCTCTTCAAATTACCGCTTATTAATTACTTCTTCTTTTAGCTTTTCTGCAAGCATCTTCCTCTTCTGGAGCAGCCTTTGCTTCTCTTCTGACATTTCCTAAAAACAGAGTGAAAAGCACACTGCAGTGAGCAGCTTCCCTGGCAGGCACCAGCCCCCACCATGGACCAGAGGGGTGAACAGGGCTCCTGCCAGCAGCCTGCCCTCTCCCATTGCCCTGGTCCTTGTTTTGTGAGCCCCAACCTCAGCTTCAGCTCCTACTGAGCAATTTTCCTGAAGGCTCCCCAGTCACCAGCATTTGGAACACCTTCTGAGCATAATAAAATGCTCAGCAACTCTGAGAAATATTTGAGGCAATAGAAGGTCTTTGGACTTAAGTACACGCCCTTAAGTACTTGCTCTATAAAGAAGAGTAATGATTTTTGGGTTTGAAATAGAACAATTATTATATTGTTTTGTAATGGAAGAGGGTTTCAAGGTCATCTAATATTTTCCTGTTTTTGAGCATTTCCAAAAGTAAAAGAAAAAAGATTTAAGAGGCCCAAACAGTAGGTCACAGACTGAGAGCAAAAAAAATTTTATCCATTCATAAACTGAAGTTAATCATGATGCTGGAGCAAACCAACTGCAACTTCCAATCACAAACTTCTGCAAAAGCAGTAACTTGGAAATATTTCCCTGTCCTTGTTTTTTTTAAGCCATTCCCACCATTCAGCAGCAGCATGGACACCTGCACTGAAACCACCTGTGGGTTTATATGAAAGTCCCTCACCTCTTTGGGAGGTGATTCCTCCTCTTTCTGGTCAGTGTTTGCTGCTGGTGGTGGTGGTACATTATTTTTTGACTCTTTCTTGGTAGCCAGCAGCAGGTCTCGTTTTTTCTTTAGGTAATCCTCACGTTGCTTCAGCTGCTGCTTTTCAGTTTCTGATAAATTCTGGGGGAAAAAATGAAAATTTTAAAATTAAGTTTTTTGGATCGATGCCCTGTGCAAGAAAAGCACATTTACATCCCATTTGCCTTCAAAATTACCAGGCAAAACCAAATCCAGGTTGAGGCTTCAAGTCAGAGCTGTCTCCTAAGTAATTACCAAAGGCCTGAATGCTGACTTCTAATCTGAAATCAGAAATCATGAGCTGAACTTTTGCTAATTAAACTGTGAATAACATGAAAGAGTGTTTACATGTTGGTTTAAAAAAAACCCAAACCAACCTGATTACAATAACAGAAAATCTGTATTTAAATAGAACACTGTTTTATATATATATTCTACATGCAATCCTCTCTTTTTGCATTCTAGTTCTCTGTTTGGCTTTTTCTCATTTGTTTTTAACTTACAGGTCCTTTCACCCCAGCTTTTTGCACTGTGTTCTCTGAACCTTTCCCAGCAGACCTTTTCTTAGTGTCTTCTTTCCCCTTGGTACAAGAGGGCTGAGGTAAGTTTTCAGTTCCTTTTTGTACTGGGCAAACTGGTTTGGGGTCTTCTTTCGTAGATTTATGAGATCCCTCTAAGTAATTTTACATAGAAAACAATTAGAAAGAATAGAAATACATCAGATAAAAATAACAAATCAGACCTTGGGATATCATGGAATAGTAAAACATCCCGTGGTGGAAGGCATTCCTGCAGGGCACCTTGTGCAAACACACTTCAAGTTCTTAAAATCTTGATACCAGTGGGTTCTTGGATAATTTAACACCAGCATCACGTTGCCCACTCAGCATTGCACTCCCCCTAAAATTACCTAGTGGGCATTTTGGAGTTTCTTCAGAATCCTCAGCTCCCTCAGTGGATTCCTTAACTTTTACAGCTTCTCTCAGATCTCCTGGAAAATTGTGGGTAACATCTGGAGCTTTGAGTTTAGCACGTGCCTTGAATTAGAAAACAAACAAACCCAAGTGTTACACTTCTGGCACTGCACCTCAGGCACTGACCTGTCCACACAAAGGAATCTCCCAAAAGAACTTCCAGTTACAGTTGTGTTGTTCACATTACAGACAGTGCAAGGCATCTCTCAGAATTTCTGCCCACAAAAGGTCTATGCCATTCATGAGCCACATAATTCATGTTAGAAGCCCCCAGCATTCATTAAAATATGAAATTATTTTCTGTTAGAACATTCTTTGAACAAAAAATGTATCACTGAACACTATCACCTTCTCTGGCCAGGTGAACTTGGCTGGGGCCTCTGCAATCTGTTTATCAAGAATAAACAGATGGTGGTCTCTAGAGATTTAGATAAATGTGCCTGTTTTCCCAGTTCAGGGGAGCTTTATTGCCATGATTGCACCATTTGGCCAGTCCCCATTTACATTCAGTTTCCTTTCTCTGTGATTACTCTGATGGACACCAGGGGATGTTCTCTTGGATAGGATTTCTGGGTCCTGTGAACACATAATGAATAGCTACACTGTCCATCAAGTGATCCTGAAGGTAATTCCTGCAGGATTATGAGTGCTGTCATCTCCAAGCAGCTTACACTTGGAAGTCTCTTTGATCCTGACAATAGCAGGAACTCAGCTGCTCTCTGCATCTGAAAGGTTGACACCCATGACCAGGATTTCAGGATTCAGGTGCTCAGGAGGGGATGTGCTTCTTGTGGGATACATGCACTGAGGGAACACATGGCCTGGGAGGGATCCAGGCACAGCCAGGATCCCTCCCAGGCATTTCTTCATCATCCCATAACTCTCATGCAAAGGTAAGATACTCACTTCTTCAGTTCTCTTTCTCTCTTGCTCCATTTCATATTCTTCCTTAGATTTTCTGTAACAATAAACATGAGTAAATACTCAAAACTCCTTTAGTATTAGCGATTTTCAGGGAAATTTAACACTGCTTAAATACTTGAGGACTATCAAAGCAATTACAAGGTAAGGTGAATTTGTCAGTGTCCAAAATATTTCCATGAGTTAACTCTTAACATAAATAAGTAATTGAGATAAACACACAAGAGCCCACTGTCCTCAACTATCCTTGTGCAAAAAGAATTGTGTAAGAATTTCCAGGGCTTATCTATCCCTTTATTTCATTTGCTATTTTACAGACAGGAAGGGAAGCATTTCCAGAATACAGAGAGAAAATAGCATTATCTAATATAACCTGGATGGATTCATCTGCTATTCTTTGTTTATGTGTCTGTGAACTGGGAGTGGGGGAGAATCTGCAGAAGTTGGACTGATCTCACACATCTCAGATCACAGCAATAGCAACAGTTCCCACTCACTATTTCCATATTCCTGAGCACACCCTCTGCCCAGCACCACCCATTTTCCCTTTTTTTGTTGACAAGAATATTCCTGACATCTGTAAGATGAAGGCAGTTTTCTGGAAAAGGTGGGGAAAATTAGGTCCTACAGACCTTTATTTTAAAATAACCTACAAAGTAGGACTGAGTGATTTCTTACCTTAGAACCTCCCTGAGTATTTTCATTTCTTCCTGTTCAATTTCACTGAATACATCAGAACCCTCTGTCAAACACTCAGGCAGCACACCTGGAAAAAAACACCAAGATTTATGCATTATTCTAAAACAAATGATTTTCTGCTCCAATGGGCAGAGAAGAAAATAAAATAAAATCAACCAAACACAAGAAAATCACATTCACAAAACCAAAGCTGTGTAATTCTTCTTCTGAAACTGTTTCCACAAAGGTCCTAGATCCTAGAGAAAGAGGTCCTAAATCCTGGTAGGAAAAAGGCAAAGATTTCTGGCAATGAAGGACATCTAACATCTAAGGTTAAGCCAAACTCTGCACTGACCATGATGTGGCATTTCCTGCAGGCTGCAATTCAGCCATGGCCACCTGAACCACTCCCAAATTTAGCTGTTACATGAAAGGTGAAATTTAAAAATGATTCTCTGAAAAACACACATCCAGTAATAAGACAAGACAAAATAGTTAAACTAAAGACATGGAAGAAAGGAGTGGGATTAAAATGCTCTCAGAAGCATCAGCAGAGCAGCAACGTTGGGTGTGGATTATTTTCTCTTTATCTTCTTTCTCATGCATGTACTAGCATGATGAAGGCCTAAATTTGTGCTTTCTATATGGAATTTTCAGTGTGAATTGCAGAGTAAGCACAGCAGACACCACAACATCCTTGCTGTGCAAGGAGCAGAATTCCAGTTGATATCACCATGTTTGATATCATGCTCTAAATGCTTTAACTCAGAATTGTCACCAAAATTCTGCAACAGAAAACTCAGTCAAGTTTCACAGAGAAATTCAGACAAACAGACCTGAAAAATCTGTTAACTTTGAAATTTAGAGAGCTGTCACTGAGAGTGCAAGCCAAGTAAGTAATGAAAACCCTGTCCCAGTAACATCAACTGGATGTTTTCCAGTAACTTGAACTGGAATAGAACCAGCATTCCACGCTGGCTTGTGAATGGCTTAAAGAGTCATCAAAAGAACACTAAAAACCTGCAGTGAACCCCCACATTCACCACTTCTCACCATTTCTTTCTTTGATGATTCGAATTGCTTGCAGTTGCATTTCAATGTTTTTCTGTACCATCATTTTTTTAAATAGTCTAAAATCTTCTGCTGCCAACACCGTTTGCAGAATGGCCTGTGGGAGGAAAGAGGTGCACAAAATTAAACCCCCACAGAAATCCTAACCAGCTCAGTCTGTTTGAAATTAGCTGGATTCTTCAATTCTGAGGAGCATGTTTTTAATAATTATATTTCATTCTCCTATCTGTCTGTTTTTCCAGATATACAAGAAGAGCTCATGGTCAGGAAAATTACTTTTAGGTGAGTTATGTCTTTAGATCAATAACATTTTGACAATATTATAATATTATTACAAAACTGGGTTTCCCAGGGTAAGTTTACGGCTGCAGTTCAGTTGAAAATTACAGTTTCACCATGAAAGCTTTTCCAAGTTTCATCTCCTGCCAGCTGTGTGAGGGAAAACATCAAGATAAGAATTAAATCCATGCATTCCTTCATGAAGGCAAATACCTGGGAGGTGTGAGTCTTTGCAAGAGGAGAAGAGAAAGCTTCTTGAAATTTCTCCTCATTAATTCCAACTTCTTTAAGGTAGTCCTCTAGTAATCTCTCCACCTGTAAGACAATATAAGCCTTACCTTCTAAGGTTTTTTCCTCAGAATCATAGGAATTTTTGTCATGCTTGTCTATTCTTTTCTGCTGATGTTGTGGTTTTAAAACTCAAAGGAAAATCATTACAATAGCATAAGTGATTTTTCTGTAGTCAGGCTTCATTTGCTTTTATGAACTGTTCAAAATGAGCGTTTTTATTGTTAAATTTGATTACTCCTTAATGTGTGTTCTCCAATTTCCAGGATTCTCATTGGTGTACCTTTTCCCCAGACTCCTGGCTAGTATTCCTCATGGCTTTTTGATGTAAGTAAAAGGCTTTTTGCCAGCCTGTGCCTGAAAGCCTTTAGGGCCAGAGCAGAAATGAATGTTGGTTTTGTATTTATTCAATCAAAGCTTTTTAACATCATGCATTCCCCAGCCTCATTACAGAAAGAGTGTGTTAGAAACCTGCATGTATTGTTTTATAGGTATTTGAGCTCTAAAAATCTCCTATAGTTTTTCCTGATAACTGAAAAATGACTCAAAAGATTCCCCAGACTCATTAGTGAACAAAATACAAGTTGTACGTGTTCTCAGGCATCCTGCTGTTTGTCATTTTAACTTGACAGAAAATAACATTATCAAGCTTATAAATACAGCCTTGAAGGTAGTGGATATATTAATTTTAATGAAAAATATGTAAAACAGCCTAAGAGCTATGACTGTGTTACAGTTTCTTTTCTATGTACATGGTCTTTAGGCACAAAAATGCCTACGACAACTACAACTCACAGGATTTCTAAATAACACTAGGAAAAATTCTAAAAAACCAAGATAACTTGATCAGAAATTCATCTAAACACTCATTTAACATTTTAAACTGCTTTGCTTAGAAATTTACCACAAATAGTGAACAATGCTCACCAGAGCTTGGTACTCCTGATAAATTTCTGTGTAAGACAACTTGCTTTCTTCTTCGTCATCAAAAACTGGGGAGGGGGAAGAACAAACATTTTGCAGTCAGTGTACAAACCACCACAAATTAACCTAGGCCCTAAAGAGCAAGGTTAAGCTTTCCAGGGTAATATATTGAATCACATGAAAATATAGGCCATGACTCTAAGAGTCCTGTGTTTTTCCACACACTCAGGCTAAGTGTGTGCTTTTGATAAGTGAAAGTAATAAAGCTGCAGCATTTAATATTGAGAATATCTTCATACTAGTGCTGTAAGCAAGTTGAGGACTCAGCAGATACATGCCCCAAAAAGAAAGTTTTAATGCAATAATCACCCCATGAACCTGTGTAAGGTTGGTCCAAGGTAGCAGATGCCACCTCAAGCAGGAAATTTCTCACTCTCCATGTATGTACACAGAAGATGTTATTTATTAATGACTTAAACCACTTTTTTTACAATGTCATTCATGTAATGAGAAGCCAAGGTGATGCAGGAAAATGAGTCCCTGCCTGCATAAAACCAGATAAACCCAAAGAGGAAATGTGGTGCAGTTAAATTATATTTTAATTATATCTCTCCTGATTTAGGAAAAATGGACATTCCTATACCAGAGGCCATATTAATCATATTCATGTAAATTCATATTAAAATCCCTGACTGGAACTACTCAAGCAAATGATCTTGATGCTGCAGAATAGGTGGAAGAAGCAGAAAATCAGAGAAACTGAAAACTAAGCTTTGGAGGGGTTAATTTACATTTTTTTCATGCCAATAATGAAGAGAGGTAATGTAAAACCTGGCAATTAAAGCAGAGGCTTAGAAATAAGTCTGCCTCAATCCCCTTCAAGATTAGCCACATGGACAAGTCACTTCCCAGGAACATCCTTTGAAGTCATTTGAAGAATGGGAATTCTGCTTAAATTGGTGAACAAGTGTGATTTATTCTTCATGGATATGTGACATTTCTGATAGTGATGATGCCTGTGGAATCAGTGTAACCTTCACACAAATTTTGAGTGACTTTTTGGATGTATCCAACATCTTTCCCAGCTGAGACAGCCCTGAGGCCATGTCACTCCGAAGCTGGGCACAGCATGAGCTGAGGTGGCACTTCCTAAAGCAGGAGGTACTTGCATCACTTCCTAACACCTCACAGCAGTGCAATGATAGAAGTCTAATGACACAGTTCAGGTCCCCCAACAGCAGAGGAAAATCTGCTTTTTGATCATTATTTTGAAACCCAACATTGCCTGTGGGTTTTGCACAAGCCAAATTTTTTTTTCTGAAGAAATTAAAATAAAAGGTTTACAAAATACCTAGGATTGAATTCAAATGGTAGGGAGAGTACTATAAATATCAGTCCTGTGGGAATCACCACCTTACCAAACTCAGGGGGGTGAAGACACCTGACAGCCTCTGTTGCCTCCTCCTGGCTGGGGATCCCTCACAGCTCTCGCAGACCCCAACTTTCACCGTGGTTTCTCTGTTCCCTTTGTCCCACCCTTCCTGCCCTGGGGATCCCAAGCAGGGGTGACACAGGGAGGTCACCCTCGGTGCCAGCTGGCCTGGCACTGCCAAGGGGATGTTCCTCCTCCTCCTCCCATGGCTGCAGAGTGGAGCGGGAAGCTGGCACACACCGTGCTCTGTCCCCAGGCTCAGGACACAACGGGATGAGGTTCAGTGCCAAGTAAAGCAAGCTGCAGTCAGCATCTCCTCCCAGCTAAGTGGCTTTAAGGAGTACTTGGAACAGAGACCTTGGATTTTCTTGAGTCAGGGCTCCTGAATCACGTAGTCATTATTCCTTAAGGTTTTGGCACAGTCTTTGGTCTCCCAACAGGAACAAAGATCTGAAGAACCACGATATCAAGACAAGCCAGGGACACAGATGTCCTGGGAGACACTCATTATTTTCCTGTTAAAACTGAAAATCTTGGCTAGCACCCCTTGAATGGGATGATACACACCCACCTATTTCAGTTTGATTAAAAAGGAAATTAATCAAGCTATAAAAAATTAATCAAGTTCCCAGAAGGGGGAGAGAGAGAAAGCAAACACCTACTAACAGATAGAAAATCATTACAAGTTTACAAGTTCAAGTGCAAGGACTTGGCCTAAGTAACCACAGTTCTAAAATAAAGTCCTTGCACACCGATTGCCAAAATCTAAACTGTATTTTCAAGGAATCACAAATTATTGTCAGCTAATCAGACTGTTGCTAATTTGCGTGTCCAGCGCAAAGGTTAAATGTTTGGGGAATGCAGAGGACTCTGTCCTGACAAAGTATGTCAGTACAAAAGCAGCAATGGAATCAGCACACGAGGAAGCATCACGAGCCTGCCTCACACTACGTGGAAATTTACAGCAGTTCTACAAATCTTCTTACTGCCAGTAAATTCCCCTCAACCTTCTAAGGAGAAGGGATCATTGCTACCGAGAGGGATAAATCAACTCCATCCATACCTAAACCTAGACCCTTTGCATGATAACCAGAATGTTTGGCCCACCCCAAGTTTAGGCAGACTTCCCAGGAGAAAACTTCCAGTCAAGGTTTCTCTAACCCTTCCTTGCTCTGAAGGCTCTGAAGGCTCCGGGAGCTTTCCTTTCCTCTTCTCAGTTTTAAGAGGGAAAGGTGCACGGACTCACAACAATTGTGCCTCATGAAAAGTTTTGGGGGGCAGAAATGATTCAGAGAGAAACTGAGAAGCAATTTTTTTTCAAGAATCACAAACAAAAGCTGCCTTTGTTTTTCCAAAGGGCTTAGGCATTGCTTTCAGATTTGCCCAAATTGTCATTACTTTGCTACTGTAAGGATCCAGGTGGTTTTTGGCAGCAGAAATTGTTCTGTAAGCAGCAGAAGTAATTACCCAAATCTCTACATCAGAAAGTCTATTTCCTCCTTCCCTCTCTGCAGACACAAACCTGAACAGGTCTCCCCTGGCTACAGGGCAATCCCAGCCCCCCCTCACTGCCTGTATTTCCACCCTACCCAGGCTACTCCTCAAATTATGCCTTGATTGTCTCAAGAATAGGAAGGACGAAACGGAAGTTTTAACTGGAGTTACTTCCAAGCTAAACTCACACACAGGATCACCTACAAAACATCCCCGGTAACCACTGATTTTCATGACTATCGTTTTTTGCGAGGTACTAAAACTTAAAGGTTTTCACCTCTTAACTGACAACGTTCCTGATAATTGCAGGAATTTAATTAATTCTGGGCCTTCTCCTTCTCTGTCCCACTGACCAAACGGCGCTTTCGGTTGTCCTGCCCAGTTTCCTAAGGAAAACTCCTGGCTCTAGGCGAACTCTGGAGGCCGTGCCGGGGTCCGAGGCGCCGCAGGATGCAGCGCTCGCTCGGTGTCAGCCGTAAGCTCATGCCATAATCCCAGGANGGAAGCGCGCTCGGGCAACGCGGCCAGCGGGTGTACCTGGTGCAGCAGGAGCGGCTGCGGAGCAGGGCGAGGGCGGCTGGCAGCGGCCCGCAGCATCCCCGGCCGTGCTACGCGCGGGGCCTCCACGGCACTGGGAAGAGAAGGAATTGGTGACTGCGGTGCTTGTCAGTCACAGGCGCTGAGGGTAACGGAGCGTGGGAACCAGGCTGCGGATTCCCTGGGCCTGGGGATAGCCGGGAATGAGGGACACGGCCCCGAGAAGCCGCGCTGCGCTGGCCCTGTGCCCCACGGGGATCCCCGGCTGTTACAATGCCTCTCTCACAGTTCACAGCACAGTCCAGGTTGGGCTTGTATGTTTAAATTCTATAAAAGATTATCCCAGATGATGGAAAATGCCCGTTATCCTCTATTTTGTCATGTGCAGAATGCAGTGACATTGTGCAGCGAACAAGAACTCACGCGTTTCTTGTTAGCTGTTGAAGCTGGTGCTCTAATTCTAATTAAAATGTTAATCACTCGTCAGGCCTTCATAAGAACACGGATAATTTGTTACTTAGTAATACTGTAAATACCCTACAGTGCTAGAATTGGGAAATAATTTACAAGGCAATACCTAAGAAGGTTTACATTAACACTTAATTATTTGGGTATTTCTTAGGGCTGGTAGTTGTGGCAGGTTCCTTTTCTCCACTAAAATTAAGGTAATGTCTCTCGCTGTCCTCGTCTCTTACACTGCTGACAAACTGAAAAGTTTTCCCCAGTGTTTAAATTTACATTCTTCCCAATACTGGATGATTGCTTGCCTTACTGATGCATGTCACTGGTAAGTTAAAAAAAAACCCCAAAACCTCGCCCCCCCCCCAAAAAGACCCCAAAAAATCCCCATCTTCATCCTTTTAAAAAGATTTTAATGACCACAAACAGTGGCAGTTCCAGTTTGTTACATCAGGCTCGAGCTTGCTCAAGGAAAACTCTAGTAGTCATTACCTGCACAAAGTTTCAGTGCTGGGTGAAGGTTAATTTATTTTATCACTGATTTTTCTTAAAGGTAACAGTTCTGTGCCCTCAGAACTGCAGAGAAGTACCTGGTCATCATTTAAATAAGAATCTGCCCTGGAAAAACTTCATATTTTCCTTTTGCAGGCCACTTTTTTTCACCATCAGCACTTCCATTTCTACAGCCAGTTTTGTGGTCTGAGAGCATCAGTAGAATGACAGGATATTCACTTCCTATTTGTTGCATAAAAACTTAAAGTATTTCATCACAGTTACAAGAAAAAATTGCTGCAGTAATGAATATGAGGAAATTCTGTAATCAAATCCATTTTATCAGCTCACAGGAAACTGCCTGATGTTATTATGTTCTGTCTGTAGATGTCAGGGGGAATGCTGGAGTTGGGGCTTTAGTTGTTAATAATACCAAAGATGGAACAGGAAATGCTCCTTGTCTTAGTCACAAAAAGCATTTATTGCTTCATTTTCTGTCTTCTCTGAGCAAGTTGCTACTTCAGCCATTTTGACATATATACATATACACACACACACACTGGCAGGCAAATCTGGCCAAGCCTTTCCAGTCTCTGTGTTCCACTGAACTCTTTATGTCAGTAGCCAACTCTCTTCACATCCAGTGGGTTGCACTCACGTGCACAATAATAAAGAAGTTTGAAATTCCAGAATCTTGAGAATATCTGACTTCTTTTTGGTGAATGCCATTTTTGATCTGTTGCTGAATTGATAAATTTCTTTATCTATTTATAAATAAAGCAGCAAGAAGTGAGGCAGATGAGCTTTTTAGCTATTGGCAAAGGTGGTTTTTACAGAACTTTTAATTTCTTCAGTGTGGATAATTTTGTAGATTTTGAGCAATTTAAAGGGCATTGGCAAAAGTGCAATTCCGAGATTAACAGTTGAACAGTATTATTATTATTATTAATTAATTACTCTTTTGCTTAGGCTTTAATTCCCCCATGCACCTAATTTGTCTTGCTACTGCAACAGCTATAAATATTTTTACCTTAGTAAACTTAATACAACTTCTCCAGTTTGTTTTTATATAAATTTTAGTCTGGGAAGGATTTTTAAAAATAAATCTGACCTCAAAGAGAACCCTGAGCTCAAGCTTCTGAGAATATGTGGTGCAAAGGCCTTTCCTCTCAGCCCAATAGAAAGAATTAAATATGACTTCTGTATAAAAGATTGAAAGTTAAAATACTAATCATTTTGGGTTTATTGGCAATTGGTTTAAATTGGCAATAATTTGCTGTGGAGAGTTTTTGGTTCAATATGTTATACTTCAGGGACTTCACTGTACTTTATTCAAAGCTAAAATAGAAGAGAAATTGGTTCTGAGCAATGAAGGCACATTGAAGAAGTACCTAAAGTCAATAAGGAACTGTGAGTTATCTTCATTTTCCTCCCCTTTGGGATATTGAGCTCCTGCAGGAACTTCTAAAGATCTTCCTATTTAGGTCATTTTCTTTCACTTTATGAAGCTGTTCTTTTCTCTTGTGACTTGAAGGCTTTATACAAATGTAAGGCTGTTTCGGAGAATCCATTCTGCCTGAGAGGCCATTCCTTCTATAATTATCTAATAACAAGCATATGCCATTGCTTTTCCTATAATCATGCTTCTTAGCTAAATTATCTAATCTTAAAAGCATCTCAAGTGTCCAACATCTAAGGCTTTCACTTTATAGCTTGTGAAAAGAAGAGATACTAGAACTACAAGAATATTATTTCTTCTCTCTTTTTAGATTTTTTCATTTATATACTTGCCACAAACTGTGCACATTTTACCCACACATTTATGCAGAAGTCTATCCATAAATTTGATTTAATATATTTTCCTGAAGCAAATTTTGTTCTTTATTTACCAACAATAGGATTTATTCCCATATATACTTTTCATAGGGCTTTTCTCCACACAGGGATTCTCTCCACACACAATGACCAGGTGTTTTAGTAATGGCTGCAGTGCTTTTATGCTTTTACCATTATTTTTCCTATGGTGTCTGTGCCTCTTGAATTCTAAAAAGCCCTGTAACGATTTAGATTTTTCTGTTCAATTGCAGCTGATTGTTATTGATGGAAGATGAACTACAGCAAGGTGAAGTCTACACCTTGACTGAAGCCTGCGATCTTTGTTATTCTAATCTCTTCTGACATGGAGTTCTGCAGCCATGAGCAGGTTAAAAAGGGAAAAAGAAAAAGGAAAAGCCTTGTGACCTTTCTTTGGAAGGGCAGAGTTTCACTGAACCAGGAAAGGCAGCACCTGTGGGGTATGAGATGGTATCAAAAAGGGCATGAGATGGTTAGAAATAGTAAAATAATAAATTGCCAGATGCATGGGCATTTTATTCATTGCAGAATAAGAGTGGGAGAAAGTCAGGGAACATGGTTGCCACAAGTCCATGTTAATAATAGTTAAAAAAGAAAAAAAATTCACTTTCAGCTGTGTATGGATTTTGGGGAAAGATCTTGTCTTTGCTTGAGAGACTTCCTACACAAGTCCAAGCTTCCTCTTTGGAATCTCTTACGCCCTCAGCCAAGTGTCATGAAAGCTAAGCAGAAAGACTTCTACACTCAAACTCGTTCAGTTTCTCTTCAGTTTTTACCACTGTGAGAATTATGCATTTTTAATTTCTTTTTAGAACTTCCCTTAAAAAGGACTCCTCAATATTAGGATTACTGAAGCGCTAGCTGAGGATATATGGGGAGTGGGACTAGAAGAGATCTGAAGGCTGCCCAGCCTTGGGGTTTCCTTGACTGCACAGTGCAAGAGGGAATTTATTTGAGATGTGAGTTTGGTTTGAGTCATTTAGTGTTACCTCAGGGGCTTGGCTTTCAAGAAGGCATTTACAGACAAAAGTGCTGGTTCTGAGGGCTCTGGGGAAGAACTGGAGTTTGCATTTCTGAGTTTTATTACCCACATGTTTCAGTTGCCTCCAAGAACTTTGGCTAATTGCATTGTATTGTTGATTATAGAAGCCAAAGTAAACCCCCAAGAAAGACAATGCACTGGAGTGCCTCACAGAAACTGTGCTTTCTACTGCTGAAACAAAAAAATCAATTGGATGTACAGGAACAGAATACTTCCATGGAGATACAGATGGAAGTGCTTCGTACAGAACATCATCTGTCCTGTTTCATGGATTTCGGATGTATAGGACTTGTAGCAAGTTGGATATTGGAAGAGTTATGCAAATTAGATTAGCAGAGGGATGCTGGAGAGCAGAAGTTTATCCCATTTTCCAGGGTGTGTTATCTGGCTCCCGGGTGCAGAAGGGACTCCATGCTCACAGCTCATTCTCTTGCTGTGCCAGCTCACTGATGTGACGAAGGCCCACGTTCAGGGTGACACAGGAGTGTCAGGGTGACTTGTTTGGAGACCTGAGCAGAGCCCAGGAATTCCAGACTCCTCACAGCACCCCATGAACTCTCATCACTGCTGCAATTGGCCTTCCAGCAACTTGCAGGTTTGAGGGGCGCTGCTCAATAAGGGCTTTTGTCACCATAGCCAGCACTGGGAAGAACAGAGATGCTGCTGCTGCTCCCCTCCTGCTGTGGTATTTCCTTTTTGTTTTCTCAGGTGCCATCTGCTCAGGCTCATAGCAGAGGCTCTGTTTGGAACAGGGGAAGAGCTGGGGTGCGTTGGGTGTGGCCAGGAGCTGCTGAGCTGTATCTCCCTGAATAGCTGGGTACAGCTGCCACACCAGTAGGTGTGACCTCAGGAAGGCACCAAAAGCAGAGCTGGGAGATGAAGAGTGAAACTGTTCACAGGTTAAATGATAGCAGCATAAGCAGTGCTGCTCCTGTTCTTACTTGGAGGACATGCTGTAGAATTTCAGTGTGTGCATGGTTTTCATTAAGCTCTGTGTAACTTTTCATAGTAGGTTTTTTTGAAAGCACCATAAGTTATTTATTAAGTAGTTTGTATTTGTGGACTATGAGATTTTTACTTGTGCTTTAATGTTATGATTACAAAAAAAACCAATTTGGCAACTATGCTTTTATAGAATTTTCATTATCAAGTGATGCTGTGTGTAACTGTGGGTTGTTTTGTGACTGTACCATGGATTACCTCACAGTAGAGGTCAGAGCTGGGGTGTGCTGTCATTGCGTAGGACGTGTTTCACCCCCTGCATGTCTTGCTCATGCTTTTTAACCTTGAAAAACTTCCCAAATATATCAAGTGTATAAAACTTGTCACCAGTCTTTACAAAGGTGTGAACAAGCAGGCTAGTTAGACTTTGTAGGAAGCAAAGATGGGGAATGAGGTGAAATGAGTAGTACAAAAAATTGTGATTTCAATTTAGTGTAACAATGGAAGGTGGGCAGTGGGAAATTACCACTGCAGAAAGTTTTTTTTCCTGGCTTCTTCTGTCCAGTCCTAGTTCTACTTTTTGGAGAGGAGAAGACTGAAAGCCACCCCTGCTTTCAGGTGAAGGGGTCAGAAGTCAGCCATGAGCTTTTGTTTTCAATAGCCTGCAGGGAGAAAGGCTGACTGGACAGCCTTGGAGATAAACTGCTGTCCCCAAAATGAAGGAGCTTTGGGGATCTTGGCAGACCAGAATTATCAGTCCTTGTGTGTTGGTGCTTAGGGCTTTTGGGGTGTTATTGTCTTGGGGCTAGGGTTTTTTTTGGGTGGGGTGGTGACTATGATGTTTTCTTAGCCAGTTCCTGGTACTGGTTCCTCAGAGCTCAGTGTCTGTTTGGAAGTGTTTGCCCTGATGTTTCTCTGCGAGGTTTTATGGCATTCTGCTGGTTTGCATATGCCCACAGTGGGCTGGCAAACGGGGCTCTGAGGCTCACGGGGTGAAGCTAATCCGTGCTTTTGCACTCTTGGCAGAAATCCTGGCAGGACTTTAGGCCATGAGGAGTTGGATGGAGGACAAGGGTTGGGGGGAGGCTGGAAATTGCATTTAAGACTCTGCTGGGAGTCTTAATGCTGGTAATGTGTTCCCTGTGATAAAGTAAGAAAAGTGCTTGTTGGGAAAGCTGACAAGAGACCAGCCAGATCCATTTTGGAGCTAGGGATCAGAAGGCTCCTTCCTGACACTTTGCTTGGCTGGACAGGCTTAGTTCACTATTTTAGAGTGAACAACAAAGCAGCTCTGCATAGTGGAGCCAGAGTAGTAATAGAGCACTTCCTGTACTTGAAATTCAATTTTACATTCCCTGCAGAAATACACATGGTTTTCACTGAAATAAATAGAGTTTAGCATGTTTGGTATTAATATTAACGGCTCCTTGCTGTTTGTATGCATTTTTGTGCCAGAATACTGTTATATGAGAAAAATATGTCCTGAAAGCTTTTGTAGGGATGAAATGCCATAGTTTTTACTTGAAAAATGCCTCCAGAAGGTCTCATGTGGTATTGTGTATTAATCTATAATAGGATGGAGTGATTCAAACTGACCTTCACAAAGTGTTTAGCTGGGCGAACACTGTCTGTGGTAGGGTTTTCATTTGTAAATCCAGGATGCCAGAGGGAATAATGGTTGGGAAAGAGAAGTACTTCCAGAGTAGCAAACTCTGAAGCTGAACCCACAAAAAGGAATGAGATAAGGAAGTCATTGAGCAAAGGCTTCAAGTGAATTAAGTGGGTTTTTCTGCCAGGCCTTCACTGTTGACCACAGAATACATGAGTGAGGAGGTCTGACAGTAAGAAGTTGGGACAGGGAGCTTGGACAGAGGAGGTGACAGTTTGGGACAGGCTGAGTGGCATTTGGGTTGGCTAGGAGCAGCAGACTGGAGATACACAGGGCAGGGGTTATTTTTTTTTTCAGCATATTGAGTGAAGTGTAACGCTGGTGGCATACAGCCACAAGATAAACACCAACATCTCAATTGCAGGTCTGCATCTTTGGGTGTGCACAGGAGTTGAGAGCTGGCAGATAAAATGGCTGAGAGATTTGTTATCAGGGCCCACTCGAGCACTTGCTGCTCCTCAGGGCTCTGCCAGTCTCTTCCATAAGGCTCTTTGAGTCTAACGCCAGTCCTGTAAGCCCAAAGGACATCGGGGCTCTAAGGGTGGCAGCAGATCCCAGAGCAAGCTGCCTGGGCTGCTGAGGAGGCAGGTTGTGTGGTAAAGCACCAGGAGGACTGCAAAGTAAAGTCCAGCTCTGAGGCATCAATATCAAAGTCAGTGCCAGCTTACTACGCCTGCAAATCCCCACTCTGTAGCCAAGCAGATGTGTGATATCGTGCCAGGTCCTGACTGCATCGGATGGATTCAGATCGTTTCAATCAGCAGTAACTGAGCTCGGTACAATTCATTTGTTCCATTCCCTATGTGGGCACACCCTGGAACAGAAGCAACTCTTTGATTTTCAAATCAGCAGTTCTCTTATGAGATCTTACACACGACACTTTCAGAATTTCTCATGTGCTGTTTCTCTAATATTTTTTCCATCTCGGGGAACTTTTGTTTCAACATCCTTTCTCCTTTCTGCTCATAATGTGGTATATCATAATAAATCTTGTTTATTTCTGAAGTCCTTCTTACCTGCAAAAATGTCTGAGGTTTTTTCCCCATTTTCATCTTTTGAATGAAAGCATTTTTATGTTGGTCTTTACTGCAAACCAGCACTGTTATTTTTGTTAAAGATTTAGTAGACTTTTTTATTGCTTTGTGGAGGTGAGCATTTAATTATGTAGTTCTAGGTTGAGCCAAAATTACAGAGAGGTTTGGAAGCAACGAGGCCTCTTTGGATCCACATCAGCCTAATAAAAAAATCTGTAGAAATACCGTGTGCAACTTTCTGGGCCTCATTTGTAGGAAAAAAGTACTGAGTTTAATTTCGCTTGAAGTTGAACAGTCACCCTAAAGCTGTCTACTCCTGAGCATATATATATACACAAGAAAAAGCCTCACGGGGGCACTCTTGGTTTAAGCACATTGTAGAGGAGGTGCAGTTTGATCTTGATTTTCCTTTATGGTACACTGACAAAAAAAAAAAAGCTCAAGGAACTCCTAGGATGACTTTCAAGTCACAGTTAAAAATAAGCTGAAATAAGTGTTACATAAGGTAAAGGAGCTTCAGTTCTGTAAATCTGGTATAAAGTAAATCTAGTTGTATAATCTCTACTGCCAGAATTTTGACTTTTGCTTAAAACAGGGTCATGGTAGGAACGAAAGGTCATTATTTAGAAATTTGGAGGTTACCCGTATCATTGTTTTTCTTATTTCTCTTGCAACCACTACTTTTTTTGTGTGTAGGAGCAGGGGGGAAATAAGCTGTCACTGTATGTGATGTTGTGGCTTTCCTGCTGTTACAGATTATGATGTATAACCCACAGGGAAAACTGAGATACCTATGGGAAGAATTGATTTGATAATTTGGAGGAA
This sequence comes from Erpornis zantholeuca, assembly GCA_013400515.1. Taxonomy (NCBI): domain Eukaryota; kingdom Metazoa; phylum Chordata; class Aves; order Passeriformes; family Timaliidae; genus Erpornis; species Erpornis zantholeuca. The sequence continues at coordinate 88,551 of VZTN01016958.1, read as the reverse complement.
GCTTCCTGCTTGTGTCCATTTCCCAAGCCCACGATAATTGAACTGAAATTATTTCTAAATTTGTATGCTGTTAAGCTTCTTGACCAGTTGGATTTCTCTTTGTTATCATTAATAATAAGCACTGGAACAATTATTAGTTGTTCAAAGGGCAGACATATAAATATATTATCTATCATAACAATGCCATCACAAAACAGCCCAAGAAAAATTGGTGGAAAGGGAAGAAAATTACATTAAACACCTATTCTTCCTTTTTTTGTCTTGCTGCAAGAACATTTAGTAGGTAAAACTGCACTATGTCATGGGCTCTTGAGTGAGGAATTCCTTGGAAGAAACAAGCCTTGTATTCTTCACAAGAAGGATTAGCAGTTCCTAAATGCCTGACTAATTTCTTAAGCACAGTCCATGTCGCTGTTACAAAGGAAACTACAGAACTCCCAATACTTCACTGTTCCCTGCTTCCACTTAACTGCATCAGGACAGAAGCAGTAAAAGAAAGAACTAGACAGGGCAGAAGATCTGAGCTCGGAGCAGTTATGAAGTCAAGTCAATCCGAATCATTTGCAATGTGTATTTCTACTCAGTGTAGAAGGATCAGCTCTGAAATGTTAGAAATAAAAGAGCCTCACGAGCTGAAAGCATGTCACTCATCTTTTTAATGGAAGTGTGGATGAACGGAGGGAAGTCTCCAGGGAGCAGAGGTGGATAATTTGAGGCAGGGGTTACTCGTGGGCTATTTCCACTCTTAGTACACAAGCCCTCTGCAGCAGCCTCTGCTTTCCTGCCAGCAGCTCCCTGCTCTCTGTGCTCCTCAGGCACCCAGGCTGGGATCTCATCAGAGGCAGGAGACCTCTCCGCGCTTTGGGATAATGATTATTATTACTGCCAACACCCCTTCTGGGTGACTGTCAGCCTCAACTATAGCACAAAATTGGCTGTCCTCGTCCGTTAATTAATTTTGTTTGTAAAATACTCCTCTGAGGGAGAGGGAATAAATGTTACCATTAAGGACTTAAATAGGCTTTCAGATGAAATACCATAACCAGCTGCAGGTCAGCAACAAACCATTCTTTGTTAAGGTGTTTTCCTTTTGCAGAGATACAGCCTGAATAAGCTGAATAATCTCATCCTTTTAAGGCAGACTGTTAAGGTGGACTAATTCTATGATTAAAAAAATATCCTATAGATCTTAATAGCAGAAAGAATTAAATTGCAAACTATTCATTATTTTAGTAGAGCATTTTCTGTGTGAAAAGGGCAACAATGTTCTTCTTACTTTGTATATTAAATATATCTATTATATTTTGATGCTTTATGTATTTTTGGCCTGTTACTAATATTGAAAAGTAATAACCTTAAGAAAAGTTAAACCTTCTCTGGCCCACACAAGAATTATCAAGCACCGAAATCAAGACTGATGTACATAAAAATCAGAATTCTAATATTACCCAGGTTATATTAAGAAAAATCAAACAAATCATAGACTTCTTTAGATTGGAAAAGATCTTTAAGATGGAGTCCAACCATTCCCCCAGCCCTGCCAAGGCCACCACTAAACCATGTCCTCAAGTGCCGTATCTGCATGTGCCACATCTTAAAGCCCTCTGGGGATGGGAACTCCACCACTCCCCTGGGCACCCTGTTTCTGTAGTAATTTTAGGTAATTGCTTATTAATATTAGCATTAAAAATCGGGAGTGTGTTAAATTGCTTCATAATAGATTAAAAAAACCTCGAACAATTGACATCTCAGTATAAGCCTGAAATTACATATATATATAAGGAATAAGTATATATACTTGTATATATATAAGGAAATTGAGTATTTTGCTGAACCATCCTTTGACCTCTCAGCTCATTGCTGAACTGCTATACCCTTAATTCAGAAATTGTGTTACAGAGTGGTATGTAAAAATCATAAAGGACTTCAATTTGTGTGACCACCTTAGGAAAAAATAGAGCATTTTATAGGTACATAAAGCTGGCAAGAAAAATCCACCTGGGGAGATATTTAGGCACAGGAAAGGAATAGGCAGGAAATAGCTGTTGATGACAGTGGTTTGGAAAAGCCTAAACAAAATGACCAAATGTATCACTGTAGGTTTTAGCAGGAGAAATTTACCTGTCGTAGAAAAATACTTCAATAAGAAATTTTAAAGGGTGGTAGATTTGGGTTAAAGAATGGCATATTTTCCAGAGATGAACAGGAATAGGTAAGAATCCCAATTTTGTGTTCATTGCCAATTATATTCACAATTCAGCTGGTATCACAGTGAATTGAACCCTCTGGACACAATGCAAACGAAGGGCTCGTACAGTTAACGGCGGTGTCTGAAAGAGCTGCGAGTGAGTAGGTTGTTCCCAGTTTTAGGTGACACAGGAATCTATCCTCTTGCAAGAAGCTTCATCAGGAATGCTATTTAATTAGTGTAATTACTATTGTTTTAATCCAGCATTAATTATTTTTTCATGATCTATAGTTTTTTCTGTTGATTAGTTCATATGTTTTAGTATCAGTCTTTTTATTGCAATGCCGTAAATAACTTGTGTTTTCTTGCTCTGTAAGCTTGTCAAATGATTTTCCCAAAGGGAAAATAGGGATATCTTAAAAGCTTTTAATTGTTTCACCAGTATTTCATGGGGAGAAAAGCTGTTTTCAGATGTAAATAATTGGACAAATAACCAGGGGTAAAATCAGACTTGAAAATGAATAGGATAATCCTGAGGGAGGGAGCTCAGAAGAGCAGGGGTTTGAACTGAAATGATTCTACTACAGCTGCATTCTTAGTGCTGTATATTTTTTCATAACTAAGTCCATGTACACAAGTGGAAATCTCAAGGACAAACTGTTCTCCACCCAGTTCATTATTTCCTGACCTTGGGAAGATCCACGTCCAGCTGGTGAGGAATGCCTCTCTAATGAGACATGCTAACATCAAAGGTGATGCAGGGCTCTGGGAATTAATAACCTCTCCTGAGCTCAGAAATCTGGGTCTCATGGCAGCACTGCCCAAGCTACAGGGGTCAAGTGACATCAAGACTGAAAACGTGGGTGGAAGTAGGGAGGCACCAGCAAGAGTCCATGGCAAAGGATGGGGAGCCAATTACCAGGAATGTGGTGTTGTGTGAGGGAAAGCAAACTTAATGTCATGATAAAGCACAACTGAGTCAAATGGAGTTTTAAGAGAGACAAAAGTCTTTCCTGGGGATAAAAAACCTCTTGTGTTTTGTGAAGCTGAATGGGGAGAGTGCTCCACACTGAAGGAAAACACCAGAGAAGAAAACCAGCTCAACATTTTGGTACATCAGGGATCCGAGATGGCCTAGTGCTGTTGGTACAATTCCAGCATCTTGCTTTCCTAAGCCACGGATCTGCAGAACCGCGGGCAGCTGTGACTGCTAACAATGAGCAGCCTGGGCTGCACTTTGCTCCTCATCAGAGGAAATGCAGAGTGTGCTCTGTAATTCATCTTTCTGACCCAGTTCATAAGAAACACTGCTCGCACTGGCAGGATCTCATCTGACAGAAGGCATGTCAGCAAGGGCTTTTGCTCAGTCTCACTCCACTGGCCACAACAGAAGTGAGTACCAAAGCTATTGTCCTGGTAACTGCTGTTCTTGCTGTAATTCTCAACGCTTGCTCTTAGGAAAATAACAATCTATTTCCTTTGTATGCAGCAAATAGCAAAGGGAAATTCACAAACGGTGTTATTAGACAGTCTTGTAGTTCACAGATGACAGTCAGGAACAGATAAATGTTTTCTTGGCTAAACAGGAAAAGGAGCTGAATTGTAATACTGAATCCAAATTAATTTTCTTTGAAAGGGAGTATTTCTCTGACACCCTTTTAAGAGTTTAAACCTGTGGAAATACTTAGAAATGGCTATTAAATTTAAAAATCAAGATAAATACTTGGTTTATTTCTGATCACATCAGTTGGCCTGCCACAGTAACATTCTTCCTGCCTGTCCAACTGATTGAAGAGAAACAAAAAGCTGTAGGCTCCTCCCTCCTCAGAGGAATGCCAGTATTAGATATGACACTTTTACCAAATGTTTCATCTTTTTAAGTACTGTCCATGTAGTCCTTGAAGGAAAGCGTGGATATGTTAGGTAGGCATGGCTAGCAATGGTCAATGGCTGTTCTAGCAATGAATGTTGTGCCTGACAGGAAATTCTGATGCATTTTACACTGGTACCCATACAGGGTATTCTTTGTCTGCTGTCTCTGTACTAATTTCTTTCTACTTGCTACAACTGGACACAAACTGTAAAATGTCTGGGATCTGTAAAAAATCTTAAATGGACAACACCGACTTTCCCCAAGCCCCTATGATCTTCTTCTTCATTTTTCACTCAGAATACCCTCATTTTGAGGTTACTTACAATTTTCTCAGGAAGTTCCCTTAAAATTGATGGGGAATTTTGGTCCTGTCAGAGCAGATGCTGTAGCAGGGAAGAAACCTTCAAGAATTGCTGTGGAATTTTGAGTTCTTTATTCACGTTACAGAGGGATTTCCCCTGCTTTCCACTCCTGTGGAACAAAAAGTAACTTTTAATCTACTGTATTTGTGGGACCTTTAGGAATTCCTAGCCATACTTAAAAAGGCTGAACCCCTCAGTGCCCTTACTCTTCTCTTTATTGCCCCTATAGTCTTGGTTTGACAGGGAAATGGGATTCTCTGGGAGCAAACACAGGACAAGGAAGGTGGCTGTCCATGTCACTGGGTTGCAGTTTTCACTAGACACTGTCCTATCAAGCCAGCCCATGTTCAGAACATTCCAGTTTTGGCTGTAGTTTCATAATCCTGCCGTGGATCCCAAGCATCCACACTTGGTCCCTGGTTTTCCTGTTTTCTGAAGTGCCATCAGGCAAAGGCCATAAACCCAGCAGTGCTGGCTGGGAGGCAGAGGCAGCAACGAGAGCAGCGTCACCTCTTTCCTTTGCTCGTGTACAAGAGGAAGAGAAAACCACTGCGTCTTGCATCAGCTAAAAAGGGCAGGCTGGTTGTAATCTGCTCCCCAAACTGTCCCCTCCCTTGGCTCACTGCAGGCAGGGCTGACCCAAAATGTTTTGACAAACCCTGATGAGGTAAGTGGGACTGTACATGGTTGCACTTTCTTGCTTCGTGCAGATTTAAGGCATCAGGTTGTGTTCTAGTCATTCTTGTTCAATTTTTATTTCGCAATAGCAGGTACAGGAAATGATGCAACTTTATAATTTGCAGATCTGGGATCTAGGCACAGATCATTTATCATTTCCATGTCTTTTGTGTAGAGTCTTCGTGGTACATGGGAGATGCAAAACAAAAGAGATGGGGATGCTTTACCTGAACGAGAACAAACACTGCTCTTCAAGCAACAAGGTTAAATCTCTAAATCTGTTTTTTCAGAAGCAGTAGGCCACACTCTATCAAATACTGATGGTGCTGTTCCAGAAAATGAGATGTTCTCCATGCTTTTTTTCAAATTATATAAAGGATTTTTTTTAGTTCCAAAATATTCCTGAATGTACATTCTTAGAATAGTTAAAACTATTAAAACTTCAGTTTTATAATGATGTTTTTCCTCTCTTTCTAGGTCAGTTAACTTCAGTTGTCAACTTCCTCAGCTGGTACCGAATTCTAGTAGCAGTTCTGGGATTTACCACTCTAAGTGCAGTCATGAAACTTTCTTTTAGGAGCCTTCCCAGGTAAAAAGTGCTAAAACAATGCAGCCAAATATATCACAAGCTACAGGTTACAGTCATGTAGCCCTGTAGAGCTGTGACTTTTAAGTATTTCCTAGAACAAAACCCCTGGGACTCCCGACAGCTACGCTAAAAATGAAAGCCTTCCGTATTCAGTTCAGGAACAGAGAAACAACTCGAAAGAGAAACATTTTAATTCATTTTAAGGGTTGTCTGTCAAACAAGGGCTCAGCAATCAAAGGCTGACAGCTTCCTGTCCTAGGGCGAGTTGTCTCACCTCGCTGAGGTGGCTGCAATCCAGGTTCTTCTGGCTCTGACTCCGCTGCAAACATCTGCCCTGGCAGCGGTTCATCCTGGTCGGTGTCTGTGTGTACCTGAAAATGAGGTAAATATTCTCAGTCTTGGTGGGACAAAGTGGAAGCCACTTAGAAGAAACTTTAGAGCTTCTTTACAGGTTTTCAGGGCTTTTCGTCTTGGGGAAAAAAAAAGAAAACAAAACCCAACCCAAACCAAAACTGAAAACAAAACTCCTCTGACTGTGTCTGCATACCTTTTCTGAAATTTTATCTTGTACTAATCTCCAGTTCAAATAGGGAACTGTAAATCATCCGAGATAAAACAGCTGACAATGCAATTCATATCTAAAATGTAGCAGTCTTTCTTCAGGAACAGTGATCTACAGCCATGCTGAGCACGCAGGTCAACTGCACGATGTGGATGGAAGCAAAAATATCTAAAACCATTTAATTTAATTTTTTTTAATGCTAGGGAATCTCAGTATAAAATGGTTTCTGTCAGCCAGCTGCTGTTACTACTCCATGGGCTATCAACTTCTACTGGCCAGTCTCTAATTCCTAGAAATTGCTTTATGCCAAAGCCATTACTGCCTAATTAGAGCCCACAAGAAACAAGGGGATGAGCCAGGGAAGTTCCATGGCATTGTGGGCACAATCGCATGTTTCCAGACTGCTGCCAGACACAGGGAGCGGAGCAGTTGGTTGGTCAGGCTTGTACAAAAATGCTTTTGTGGCTGCTTTTAAGGGCTGGGAATTTATTGGCAGTTATTTCACCCATGGATCACCAGGTTCTTATTCAGAACCAAGACTGCAGAGTTTTCCTTTGCCCTTCCTTACTTCTTTTGTTTCACAGGAGGGCTGAGTTCACTCTAGAGGTCTGGTTTGGGAGGGAAAGACCTGATTTTTGCTGAAAAAATAAGACTGTGATAATCAAAGTAATTTACCTATGCAGCATTGTTTAAATTTTAAAAAATCCTTAGAATGCAAAAGACAGACTGATATTGGGAGGTCCATAATTTTTTTTTCTAATCTGTTACTTAGGTATTCTTCATGGGAAACAGGTCACAATTGGAATTAGGTTTTTTCCCCATTAGGAAAAATGTATATCCAGTATTTGGGTTAAGAAAAACCTAATCTGTTTAGCTGCTTCTTGATTTTTTCCAAAAGCACCTAATTTCAGTCACTTCTATTGCAGTGTTTTGTGGGTTTTGGTTTGGATTGGTTTTGTTTGGTTTTTGTTTTTTTTTTTTTTATTGGTAAAGGTATTTGAAAAAATGCTGCTGCAATTTAATTTATACCACATGGAAGAGGAGCTGGATTTAGTTTGAGATTTTGTGAAATGCTTTGTCAATGAACCACATAATGTATTAAGCAGATATATCCATGCATATTAATGCAGCATTGAATATTGGAAGCACAAGTAGCAGGAGAAGGCTCAGGGAAAGGACAATGGATCAGGCCAGCACACTGCTTGTCATCCTCTGATTCCCCACAAAACCTTTCCGGAAAGTCGGATTTTGCCTTAACATAGGTGTGTCTAGATTCCACCTCCTGAGGAGAAAACCTGTCCTGCTTCTGGATTCCACCTCCTGAGGAGAAAACCTGTCCTGCTTCTGGATTCCACCTCCTGAGGAGAAAACCTATCTCGCTTCAGAATTCCACTTCCTGAGGAGAAAACCTGTCCTGCTTCTGGACTGCACTTCCTGAGGGTAAGAGTTTTTTCCCTCACGGGCACCTTTATTCCCAAAAAGAGAAATGGAAGAACACCTCACTCCTGCACTGAATTTTTCCCTCACGGGCACCTTTGTTGCCCAAAGGAGAATGAAAGAGCATCTTTTCCTCTCACACTTTTCCCCTCATAGACACCTTTAATCCCTAAGAGGGAAATGGAAGGTCATCTCTCTCCCACACCGAGTTTTTCCCTCACTGGTGCCTTTATTCCCCAAGTGGGGAATGGAAGAGCATCTTTCCACCCTTCTCCCCTCAAGGGCACCTTTATTCCCCCAAGGAGGAATGGAAGAGTATCTCCCTTCCTCCCATTCTCCCTCCTGTCTTTTTTCCCTCCCGGGCACCTTTATTCTCCTAAAGGAAATGGAGAATATCCCTCCCGTGCCGAGTTTTTCCCTCACCTTTATTCCCCAAGGGAGGAATGGAAGAGCATCTCCCTCCCTCAGACGCTTTTCCCCTCATGCGTACCTTTATTCCCCAAGGGGGACAGGAAGAGCATCTCTTTCCCGCCCTTTTCCCCTCACGGGCACCTTCCTTCCACAGGAGGTGACTGCAAGAGCCTCTCCCTCCCGCGCTTTTTCCTTCCCTCACGGGCACCCTTTTATTCCCCCAAAGTGAAAGGGGAGAGCATCTCCCTCTCTTCTTTCCTCACGTGCTTTTCCCCTTACGGGCACATTTATTCTTCTAAGGTAAATGAAGAATATCGCCCCTGGGCTGAGTTTTCCCCTCACGGGCACCTTTATTTCCCAAGAGGGGAATGGAAGAGCATTTCCCTCCCGCCCACACTTTTCCCCTCGTGGGCACGTTTATTCTCCTAAGGGAAATGGAGAATATCCCTCTGGCGCTGAGTTTTCCCCTCATAGGCATCTTTATTCCACGGGAGGGGGAATGGAAGAGCATTTCCCTCACGGGCACCTTTATTCTCCCACAAGGGGGATTGGCGGAGCATTTTCCTCCCTCGGGGGCACCTTTATTCGCGGAGCGGGGAAGGCACGAGGACCTCTACCCCTCACGCCGAGGGCTGAGCGCTGCCCGCAGCCGCATCTCGTGCGCGCGCGCGCGCCGGGCGCGAGTCCTGCAGCGGTTTGGCCGCGGCCCCGCCCCTTTCTAATCGCGCCGCCATCCCGTGCAGCGGCGGAGGGATACCCGGCTCCNCCGGGAGCGGCGAGGGGAGAGCGGAGCCTGAGGGGAGCGGCCAGCGCGGGGGAAGGGCGAGGCTGCGGGGCCGGGCGGCGTGCGCCGGTCCTGCCGCTCTCTGGCGTCGTAGTTTAGTGGAAAAGGGAAGGGATAGAAAAGGGAACTGATTTAAAATAGCCCCCGATCCCTCCGGGGGCCGGTTCCCTGTCGGTGCCATTGCGGGGGGCAGCGGGGCTCTGCTGCAGCCGCAGCCCGAGGGGCTTGGCTGCGAGAGGGGCGGGGGTCGCTGCCCGCGCTGCTCCCCTCGCCCGGGGTTGGGGCTTTTTTTGTGGGGAAGGGGCAGGATGAGCTTGCGGAGTTTCGCTGGAATTTCTCCTTCCTTTCTGAGGCGCTGCCGCTGCTGAAGCAGATTTTTCCTTCCTCTCTTTTTTTTTGTCTGATGCAGAATCCTAGTAGCTAGGCAGCCTCCCTCTTTTCTTTCCTTCCTTCCTTCCAACCCTTCGCTATGTAGGAGGGGAGAGGCATCAATGGAAAGGCTGAAAATCGTGTAGATGGACTTTCAGATGCAGTTTTTTCTTGAAAGAGGAAGATAAATCCCACTTGCCAGCGCACTGACTTTTGTTGCTGTTGCATCGCTTGGTAAAAATGGGGTTCAGTCACTCCAGCCGAATCCTTGGAGCATTCCAGAGAGTTGCTGCAGTGAAGGACTTCTCTTTATTTTTTGCATCAGAGGAGCTGCATTGATGTTAACCATTTTTTTGTAAAATGGAGAACGAGATCTTCACACCCCTTCTGGAGCAGTTCATGTCGAGCCCTCTTGTCACCTGGGTAAGCTTCATTTTCCCCTCACACGTTCCTAGGGTTTTTTTTGCTCATTGTTTGAGAAGAGCGTTGCGGCAGGGAGCGAGGTGGAGTTGGTGTCACGGTGCTGCTGCTGGTTCTGTTCCAGGTGAAGACATTCGGACCGCTAGCTGGAGGAAATGGGACCAACCTGGAGGAATATGTGGCGCTGGTGGATGGAGTGTATCTGAACGAAGTCATGCTGCAGATGTGAGTGTGGGCAAACGCTGCCTTGGGGTTATTTTTTTTGCTGGTTCGTTTCTCTTGTATTTTTTTTTTTTTGCTGCCTTATGAAAAATCCTTTTCCCTACTCTTCCCTGTATTGACCTTGGTAAATTACTTTCATTTGTGCTTGACACGGTCATGTGGTGAGTTAAGAGGAGACTTGGGATTGTGGCAGATCCCGACTCTGCACAGCTGAATGTCCGAGCAATGTATTTGCAGGATGTATAGTGTGATACAGGCTGAATCATCATTGTAGAACTTACTGGAAAATGGAATGACTGTAAATAGTTTCCCAGATTTCCACTGAGAGGCATAAAAAAGGTTCATCCTGCTGCAAGTCAGGCTTATACAGAAAATTTTGAATAAATTTGCTTGGCTAATAAGCTTCTAATCCATATCTTGGTGCACGTGACATGCAACTTAAGGATGGCATGCAAGTCGCACAGGGTTGTTCACTGAGCAAAAGGACTGTCTTTAAACTCCTTCCTTTTCATTTTCCATGCTTCCAAATTAGATAGCAGTTAAGCAGTAAAGGTGTTGCTTTAAATGTGAGTGCAGAGTGTTTTCTGGCTACAGCCCACAGAAGAAACATTTTTATGTGCGTTTATAAACTGTTTATTGAAAACTCTGGTTGTTAGAAAAACCTTTACAGTGGCTCTCTGTTAATTATAATTTTGACTGGAATGTTGCCCACTACTGTCATGCTGGAGAGTAACACTTGTCAGGTGTCTAGTGATATAGTCATAAAAGTGTTACTAGTGCAAAGATTTCTACATATCTTTTTTTTTTATATTCTAAGTCTCTGTAGAGAAATACATCTATTTTCTGTACAGGTATGAAAAGCTGTGGGCTTATTGCTGGCTGGGTACATCCATCAGTGTGTGAGCAGCTTGTATTGGCAGCTGTTCCTCAGGAACACAGCTCAGGGATGGGCATCCTCTTGCTCTGTTTATAGCTTTTACTCGTATCTAATGCTTTAAAAGTTTTTGCCCTTGGTGTTCGGCTTGTGTAACTAATCTGTGTCAAAAGAGCAACACTTTACCACATTTAAGTGTGAATTCACAGCCTTTGGAAACCAGTATTTTCTTTGTCACTACTGTACAACTAAAACTCCCAGGTATTCACTTCTAATATTCACTCTGATGTTGCAAAACGTGGAAAACTTGGTGGAATTGAACTTTTTGGAAAAAGAAAAATCCTCAGTGGATTCTGGCACACTTTAATAAGAATTTTAAGTGATGCATTTCACTGAAGAATAGTGTTTTTATTTTACAAGTTCCTTCTTTTCTTTCTTGGACTACATAAAGTAAGTAGATTGTCAGCTGTGGCCATGCATTTAATATGTACAGCTTCTAAGGGATGAAAAAGTTGGACAGCTGGAAGGCAAATTTAGCACTAGAACAAGGTGATTTTGAGGAATATAGTCTTAAAGTTAAGCTTTTATCAGCCAATTTTTTAACACTGAGTATAAATTGATACCTGATGCATGTATGTAAAATGGAAAATTGTGGAGAAGGAACATTCCCATGCCTAAGGCACTGTGTGTTGAATTTGGTTGTGACTTAGTGCATCCTTGATCCCATGCCATGATTACTGACTGTACTTAGGAAGCATTGGGAGTGGATGTGTAAAAAGGACATATTGGAGATGTAAATTTAAAAAAAAAAAGGTTTGGTAGTCAGAACAGTGACAACTGCCTCAAACTGGAGGTGTGTAAAAGCATGGGTGCACAAATAAAATTAATTTTAGAAATGTGTCAATACACTGGAAGGTCTTTTGGGAACTGAGATGTATTATGGTTACTGCTTAGAATTGCTTCTTAGAACTCTGCTCATATTTTGGGAAGGTTCAGTTTGTTTTGGGTTTTGTGCCAGGATTGAAATAGGGGAAAAATTGTTTCATGTTTTGCAGTGTGATTCTGTCTGCGGTGAAGTCACTGTGGAAACCTGTGTTAACTTCACTTTGAATATCCACCTATTTACCACCTTCATGTGCAAAAACACTGCAAAGATGCAGCTCTAACTAATCATCAATATAGGTTATTTCCAGTGTTTTCCATTTTTCTCTTTTATTTTCCTTTCATTCTTTACTACCATATATTGAGGAAATATGGCATAAAAATTTTTGTCATGTGACTTCAAAAGAAAAGTGTTTTTCTTCAGAATCTTTGGGTTGGGAGATTTTTTTGTTGTTTGTTTTGGTTTTTTTTTTTTTTAAGCTCAGTGATTTCACATGAGAACTCGAGATCTGTGGTTAGGAGCTATGGCAGTGGAGGCTGTTAGAGGTTCTGTGGTCCTGCTACATATATACTTTTAATACTTTTTTTATTCTTGCCAAATGTTGAAAAAACAAATTCTGCGACTATAAAAGTGAGTGTTAATATTGGATTAGGCATGGTTTGTAAACAGTTACACAGTCCAAAAAAAAAAAGTGGCTTTGTTAGTTAGAGAAGGTTTTTTGTTCAGTTAAAAAAGAGTTAATCCTGCCTTCCATCACCTACAAGTGGGAGTTTGTTAGTTCAGCATTTGTTTCTCCTTGTGCTCCTTGTCTGGATCACTTTTATTTTCAACAATTGTACTGATTCAGACAGGGGAGAGGGGTGTCAGCATTGGAATAGTTGCAGGTTGCTGGTGGTGCTGAGATTGTGGGGTTTATCAGCATTGATTTTATTAGTACCTCATCCATGGGAGAATTCATCACATTCCATGTATGTTTTTTACCTTTGACTTTTTGGATGATTCAGAACATGTGAAAATTGCACAGATTCTGTTCAGTGTCCAGTTACATCTGAAAGGCTCTTCCTTGCTGGAGATGCTGCAGGCCAATTTAATTATTATTTTTAAATTTTATTTTTAATTAAGGAGAGCTCCAGTGTTTATAATATTAGCTCCTAACTTGAGAGAATGTCTCTAATTTCCTGTTTAAATTTAGGTCCTGTTCTTCAAAAGTATCTGGTTACTTACCTTCTGCTGGGATCAGTCAGTATCTGATACTTGTGGATAGAAACCCATCTGTCTTTCTAAATCTGAGCCTTTATCTTTGTGCTCTTTGATACAAAAAAGGGGTCATGCTTCTTGGAAATAAATCAGAGCACGAGAGATCACTGCAGTGATGCTGGCCCATGGCAGGGAGGTGGAGGAACATACCAGGAATACTTCATACCTTCACTGCACCTCTGTATCATAATGATTCTAACATTGTAAAGTGCTCATAGGCTTGGGTAAAATCTGTTGTGTATGGTACTGAAATCAGTGAACTAGAACAATTCAATGGATTAGTCACCTGTTGCACACCCAAGTACAATTGCAGTAAAATAATACTCAGTTGTCCTGGAGATATTTTTCCACAATCTGATTAATACCACCTCAGGTTTTTTCAATAGTTTTAGCATTGTACTGTTTATAAACTCCTCCGATGAAAAAAAATCACAGTATTTTTACAGAAACACTCACTTTCTGAGTGGTATTTATTTCCATTTTTGATAGGTCTTGTTCTCTGATATTTGTTAACTGAATTCCAATAGGATTGTGTAAGAAATGCTGAAAGTCTTTTAGTATGAGCTGTGGTTCCCAAACTGACAAGAGTCTTGCTGGTTCCTTTGAATAAAAAGAGACAGCTGCAAGTAGTTACAAGAGTGGGGCTTTCATTACATATACCACCACCATTAATATTTGGTCAAGCAACAAAGACTTGAAACAGTATTTTAGCTCTAATTGTTTTATTTTACTATGCTTTGTATTTGTGGAAATAAATCTGGTTTAAAGGAACTGTTGGACCCAGACTGTATGCAGAGTTGGTAATGTACAGAACCAAACTCTGGAACTGAGTTAATTTAATCCACTGTCTGGAAAACCTGGCTGCCTTCATCCCAGTGTGCCATTTATAACTTTGGTCTTAATTACATATATTAAGTGAAACTTTCCATATCAGTCTTTGCATCCAGACATGCTGAAAACTGCTTCAAAGATGAAGTCTTTTATTATTCTCCCAGGTTTTTCCCCTTTTACCATTCTCCCACTGTTTTTCGCCGACTGGATCCACTTGCAGGCCTTTCACACCATCAAATTTTCCAGGTGGACTGGCTGCCTGTTTCCTCCCACCACCCTGGTGGTGTGTGCCTAGAATGTGGACAGCTTCCTTGGCTGCTGTTCTGAGCTCTCAGCCTTCAGTTGTGTGCTTTTTTCCGAGCAGTTGGGCTTGCCAGCCCATACTTCTGGCTTGCCTATATCTTCCCCTGAAAACTGGACTCCATCTCCAGTGCTGGAGCCAGCTGCCTGGCTCTGTGAAAGAGTGCAGGAACAGCCACTCAATCCAATTAACTCCTTCTTGGGGAGACCAAGGAGGGGAGAGGCAGCTTCAGGCAGGCTCTGAAAAGAGTTTTGAGGAAAAGGGAAACAGTGGCTTCGGCAGCAGAAGTAGGAACAGGTATTTTAGAAAAAGGTCAGATATTATTAAGTCTCCACCTTTATCACTTCATGGATTAGATTCACACTTCCAAGATGTGCTCTGTCAGGTTTCCACAGGTGCAAGGTGTCACTTGGACTTTGTGAGAGTTGTTGCTCCCAAGAATGGTTCTGCAGCAGCAGGGCTGGGATTTTTCTTCATGAAAGCTGAATTTGTAGCAGTCACTTTTTTTGTAAAGAAGCAAACTCTTTAGTAAGTGGTCCAGCACAATGCACACCAGGACTGTTCGAATTAAACCCTTTTGATTAGAGGAAAGGAAAACATAGTTCTTAGTGCAATGATGAATCATTTTAGACTGGACCATCAGCCTGCAGTAAGCTCTGAATTGGGCAGGTGAGGTGGACACAGGCTGATACCTGCACTTGTGAGGTGCTTGGGTTTTTGATAGATAAAGGGGAAAAATGCATAGCTTGAACGTGGAATGCTTGAAGTGTTGTTTGATCTTGGCTTGTGTCTGTTTCACTAGTTTTTGTTACGCTTTTGTGCCCTTTTCCACAGCTGATGTCCACTTTCCTTCATCCTGGCTACCCTGATTTATTTCTGAGCAATAAACTACTCTGTGCTTCACTCTTGCTCCTTGTAAAATTTTGAAGATTAGAAATTAAATCATCTAACCTTTCTTTACACATCCACATCCACTTCTTTCCTCTCCTTCACGTGCCATCTTGATTATCTTTCTTTGACTCTGTCTCCTTATTTATTTTGGTAGCCTGCTACTTACCCCATTCTTACTCTAGGCTAATACCTTGGGCCAGGGAATAAAAACTGAATTAAAAACTGGTTTTTAATACATACAGAGGTTTCTGTTAAGTCTGTCAACCTGTTCCATAAATAGCCATCTTAGGTCTAATACCAAAAGAACTTGTCTCAGCACTGAAAGCATTCTGGCAAGGAAAGAACCTACATTCACTATGGCTTTACAGTTTGTTTTTCAGAGAATTTTGCATTTCACGTTCTCCAAGCAGTTTGAAAGCACTCCATGAGTGTAACAGCAGCACTAAAATCCAGAGGTTTAAGTTAGCTACTGACACCTGGCTGACCAGCTTGTACCCTTCAGTGGCAAAGCTGTGCTGCTTCAGGTTTCATGGCTGGTCTGGGAATCTCTCCACCTTTGCAAAGTGTGGCTCTGCTCTCATCTTTCTTTTAAAAACTGATCTAGTTAACTGAATTTGGGTGCTGAATCAAGCACATCTTATCCTATACCAAACTTGAGAGTTACTTCTAGAGTTTCCTCATTCATTTCTTCTGTTAAGAACGGACTTTTAAGTTTTTTGTTTATTCATATGTTCATATTTGTTCCTCTTATTTTTGATTCCTCCTCTTTTTTCTCTAGGCTAAATAGCAATTTCTTGCTTTCCTTGTCTTTCATAATGCACCACTTTTCCCTAGGTAGTAATTATTTAGGGATCAAGACGTTTTTCCAAAGTACTGCTTTGTTAGCGCAGAAGACCTCAGTGGTCAAAGATTATTGGGGAATAACTGCATGAGAGTCTCTGTTTGTTTGCTTTGTTTTACAATCCAGTCTTTATCCTGAAGATGCTCCAGAGGCAGTTGTTGTTGAGCACTGTTTGCAAAATGCCTCCTCTTGGTTTCATGGGATTAATTGATGGCAAGGCTTTGAATTGAAGCAAAAATTATCTGTTATTGTAATTTTGTTCTGGGAAATTGTAGGGGATGAACTCATAAATGGTGTCTATCATATTCCTGGCCGTGCAGTGAATCTTTGTATTGCATATTTAGAGACACTGCAATATTTGCTTCCTTTCATATAGTGACAGAAGACAGTCCACTTAGGTTTGTTACAGAATTTTATCTTGGTTTAAGCTGCAGGGAAGTATTTGTTCTAGTTTTTCTCTGTGTGGTGTCTTTGTTTTTCTTAAATAAGCCCCTGAGCAAAAAGTGTCTGCTGGAATTTCCTGGTAGCTTGGGAATACACTTGCTGTAAATTTATTGTGTGTGCTAGGCCAAACCAGAATACAGATACTAGGAGATGTATGAGAGAATATAGACAAATGTCACATTGTCACTTGTCTAAAAATGGGTGTGGAGAAAGATGGAAATGTGTATTTTATTGTTATAATTTACTTAGGATGGGTTTCTTTCCCTTCCTAAGGAAGGGAAGTTATCTAAAGTCAAGGTGTTCTAACCAAAAGTATTCAGTGGGAATCTATGTGGTGCTGTTTTTACAACTGAAGAGCTTTCTAGTCACTAAAACTGTGATATTTGTCTGGCTTTGGTGCCAGCTTACTTGGCAGATCACACATCAGTATTTCCTGCAGTTCTTAATATTCAGTGCTGAGGTGTTCGCTTGTGGTCAGACTATTGTGACTCTGAGGTAGCAACTAATTTTTTGGAGAATTTGTAGCTTCAGCAAACTTCAAAGTCAAGAGTGAAATGAGTGAACATTTTTCCAAGTCTTTCAAAGGAGAAATTATTTTTGGTAGTTATATGATTATCAAATAAAGCAAAGTACATGTTGCTGTGATGCTGTTAGTTAGGATAGAAGAAAAAAACCTGTACTTAAAAACTTCCATTAAAAGTTTTTTTTCAAGCTTAAATAAAGAAGACTGCACAAATGTGTATTGCTTTTAAATCCTACATGGTACTTTTCCCCTATATTAATATTTTTAATGTCTTAGAAAGCATGTTAGCTCCACAAATATCACTTGCTCAGGGCCATATGTATTTCTTGTCTTCTCTTCTGTGGAGCTTGCTGCTTCCTGGCAGTGATGCTGGCCCTATTCTGCTTCTTTTATAACTGTGCCTGATGTTTCTTCCAAACTCATACCTGCGTGTTTGCAGAGTGATCCTCTCAAGGTGCACTGAGCAGACGTTTCCTCACTCCAGTGCTCTGGGATGTTTGGTGCCAAGTCATGCTGCATCTTGTGATGCAGATCTGGGAGTGCTTATGTGTAAAGCTGATCTTACTGTTGTCACAGGATTACTGGGGGTGGCAATGTTCACAGGGTTCCCGTGGTTCCAGTTGCTTTGAGGTGTTAATCACAAAGTCAAGTAGTTCTCAACTGCTCCCTTAATTGGTACTGAACTGAATGGGTCTTGAAAATTTGGACTTATTTCAGGAGTAAAAAGTGTTGGCTCTGAGAGGGAAAATAACACACAGTGCTTGAAGTAGAAGTAAAAACTTCAGACTTCCTGATCCTCAGTATTTTGCTTCTGTGGCAAGTGCATCTTCTTGCTTTCCTGACCTTTGGTACCTTCCTGTACTCTCTTGCACCCTGGGCACTTTCTGGGTTTAGTTGAATTTGCAAAGTGGTGTGGTACAAGTACAGCAGTTTAATTCTCCTTTTTCAAATTACATTTCCTGCTAAAACTTCTGTAGTTAAAAAATCCCTCCAAAACCAGCCAAGCAAATCAACAAGATGTCCCTTGAAAGATATTTAGATTTGTTGGAGTAGAGTGTGTTTGTCAGACGTTCTGGTTCTCATATGTTTCCTCAAAAAAAAGTTCTGTTTCTTGATGTTTCTTCTAGGAATTCTCAAATTTTTAATACCCTGGGTGTGTTTATTTTGTGTATTGATGTTAAGTGTTCTGTGCTGCTCTAGATCCTATAGATTTTCCTTTCTGTGAGTGACACTTCTTAATTTGGTGGCAGCCAGATCACCTTTTGCCAGCTGTGGAGCAGAGAGGCTGCTCCACATTCATGGATTTGTTGTGGGGAGCTCACCCAGGTTACTTGGTACAGTCAGCAGTGACTCACTAGGTTCAATTCATGGCAGAAAGCTTTATTTTTTTTTTTGCATACTGCCTTCTAGTGTGGTAGGAAACGAATAGTCAAGGTCAAGGTGAAACAACAGTAATAAAGTTATTTCATACAGTAATAAAGTTATTTCATACTATTGGATGATACAGAGAGCAGTTGCTCTGTAAACTTGAAAATTAGGATTTTGGGGGGGATGTTGATTCAGTGCTACATATGTGTGTGTAGTCAGTGAGAGGTGAACTGTTTTACCTTCTTTCTTGTTTTCTCGTATGTTTTGCTCACATGCATGCATCTTCCTTATATATTAAGGAAAAGAGAATTAAAATAATAAATATGGGCTGCTCTGAACTCAGTTTGGGGTATTTTTTAAACCCTGGGAAGAAGAAATTAAAGATCAGTCAGCAGACCTGTTGAATGCACTTTGATTTTGCCTGGCTGTTGGCACATTCCCATGTAACCCTGGGAGTGCAGAGATGTGAGGGGATGTCTCCACACCGACACTGCCACTGCAGTGAGACCACACAGAGGTTGTGGTGTGCAGCAGCTCCCCATCCCTGGAGCAGGGAGACACGGGGTTACTGGGCAGGACACAGCTACAGCTCTTGTAGCACCATCCAGCCGTGAGGAATCCGACAGCTCCAGTGCTGGGAGTGCCATGCAGGCTGCAGAGGCACCGTGCAGCTGCCCTGGGAGCAGTTGAGCCTGCTCAGATGCTGAGCTGAGGCTGGCAGGAGGGAAGCTGCGTGCATATGCTCAGTATGCACAGATATGTTCTTGGCAGTGCTCCCTGTGATCCCACCAGCCGCTCCGTTTGGGTTAGGCCAGTTGGTCGTGGTTGGGTTGTTTTTTATTTTTAAGTAGGCATAGGGCTTCAGCCTCCTAACAGTTTATGATGTTGGACATAATCCTAGGAAGTGGGGTTTTGTGCAAGGGCCAAAAGACTTTTGATGTTAGGCCTGCTTCCTAAAGCTCACAGGGTCACGAGGCAGAAACGTTGGATACAGCTGTTGAACTTCTGGCACACACAGTCAGTCCTTGCTCAGTGCAGAGTTAGCAAAGTGTCCTTAAACTGAGGTATTTATACTGATTTTGTGGCAAAGGGTATCTCAGTGTTTGGGATATCTTCAGATGTTTGAGCAGATGTGTGCAGAACTACACAACCATTTCAGCTGTGCACTGGCTGCTGGTGCTCAGACACTCTCAAGGGTAGAACTACAGATGTTGTACAACTAAAAGGTAGGTTGTCAGATTTGCAATTTGAAGTTTATCAGTTATTCTCCAGTGAAAGCCCCAATATTATTTTGTCTTTTTTATTGTTTTGTCAGTAAAAGGATGCTGCTGTATTAAATCTCTTTGTAAAACATGTATTGAGCACGCTTGTTATTTTCTTGCCAGTGGTAAATAACCAAGATGCTGCTTTATTGCTTGAAATCTATCCCAAAATTTTGTTAGCAGTAATTATTGAAATCTTTGACAGATACCAAGGGTGAACCTCAGCATTCCAGTTAAAAGGACTTTGCAGAAAATGCAACTTTATTAGGCAGGCAACGTTTATTTGTAGAAGTGAATGCTGTGCTACTGTAAGCTAAACCACAGGGTAGCATTTCGCTGAACTCACCAAATACATTCAAACAAAGGTATATTTCAAATTAGGGTGCGTTATGATACCAGACTTAATCATTAAGTACCATCAAGGAACAGATGGCAAGGGAGGACACAACTGGTTTGCAGTCTGCATAGATTTAAGCATGAGGCCATTAAGCTATCACATTCCCATTTCTGATAGATTTTGGTCAATGAAAAATTAAAGACACATAATCCCTGATTATATGAAGTCTCAATCTGTGATTCATGACACTGGTAGTATTTCAAAATCACTGAAGTTCTCTCTCTGTAATCAGGAGTTTTAAACTAATGCATTATTGGGATAGATGCTCCTGTCTGGTTTTATTGCTACTGAAATTAATGTATCTTGTCATAAGTAGGTTGCTCTTAAATGTAAAATTGCTTAAGGGTATCTTTTACTGCTCTGCTTCCTATCGACTTCTAGACAGATTTGCCCTATTTTGCTGGGCTGTTTGCCACTGAAGCAGCTCAGTGTCCCCAGCTCATAAAAGGAGCAGCTCAGAGCATGGATGGCCTTAAAAATGTTTATGGTAGCCACCAGAATCTTATGGTTTTAAAAAGCTGCTTTTAAAAGCTATGTCTTAAAGAGGTCTGTTTTGGAACCAGTTTCTCTTCAAAATTATTTCATTTGCATCCTGTATTCCCACCAGTTTATTTCAGTGCCATTGGACCTACTGTGTTCTAATAAACACAATTGTTTTGCATTAATAAAAATATAATCATTATAAACATTTCACTGATCATAACAATTCAACAGTTCAACATATGGGTACAAGTACTTCATTACAATCTTTAATGAATTAGTTTCAAGAACTGTAAACTAGTTTAAAGATGCTCCTATAAAGCTCTGGCAGTTCACGTTAGGATTTTATCCTTCTGTGTGAAAAATATTTTCACATCAGATTTCTTTAGTAATTTCAAGTGCTTGGTAAAAAAATTAGTATGTCTTGACTTGGACCAGCTTGAAAAAATACAATTCTACAAAAATATAGTGGGGATGTGTAGCCAGCATCCTGCTGTATTATTTCCTCTTTGAGAGAGACAAATTAAGACAGTGCTTAAGATGATGGACTATATTGACTAAATGAAGAATATTTAAAATGTTTTTTAGTGGATTAAGGAGACTGCTGAGCATTCAGGCTGGAGTCTGAGAAAATGAGACATGGTTATCAGTAATGGCAGTGAAGGTGGGTTTAGTTGATTTTTTTTTTTTAAATAAGGAGTGCCCTGTTCAAGGACCTAATTGTGGTCCTTTCAGTACCAGTGGTGGGGAGGGATCTGTCAGGTCTGTGCTTGGCTGTTCCATCCACAAACCTGACAGTTCTAACACAATCTGAAGGGTAGAAATAAATCAGTGACTGAAGATTAGGGAGCTCTGCTAAATACCTGCACAGAGGCCACTTGGTAGAAGAATCCCTCAGTTTTAAACATTTACTTTTCAGCATGGGGATCATTTTAGTAGGTAGCCTGTAAATGTCTGTGTTTGTAATCATTTGATGACATAATGTGGTTAGAAAGATCACAATTAGTAGCACAGGGGTAAGGTGCTGTTTGCACTGGAAGGTGCTGAGAGCAGGATCTCAGTCTGGGAAGCATTGGAAACAATTTTCTTGCCAAGTCACTCATCCTAGTCATGGCTAACATGTGTTAATTGAGAGTGTCAAAGACAACTGACCTGCCATGGTTGTAGAATAATGAGCCAAGAGGACATTCATTACCAAAAAAACCCAAAAAAGGAATCTCCTACCAAACAGTGAGTTCTTTAATTAAACTTAAAATGATTGGTAGAGATTAGTAGTGTTAGTACTGATACCTCACTACCTTGCTTTTATTGAACCTTAAAAGAGTAGGTTAAATTTCTTTTTACCACTTCTTATTTTTAAGTTCCGCTGAAAAATATTAAGGGAACTTGGAGTTTGGGGTTTCTCTTGGACCCTTTGCCACAAGCTTTTGGAAAAGTTGAAAATTACTGAAATAAATTTGTTCTGTGCACCAGGTTGTCCCAAGGCTGACATTCTGATTTTCACTGCTGATGATCTGCACCAGCAGAGCATCTTGTACCTGGACAGTTGAGTTTTTCAAATGGTAAAGATGCAGTTCCAGAGCACATGTGTGGCCCAAGTCTTCCCAGCAAAAATTCACAATCTCAGTGAACTGCTTCCTGCGATTTAAGCCAACAACAAAAAGCCAAACCAAAACACACACCCCCCATAACTGTCTGTTTTAAGCTACAAGGGTGAATCGTTTTGGCACTAAGCAGGTCAGCTTGTCATAGAGGAAGGTGAGGTGGCTAAAGCAGCCCAAGCCTTTCCATGCTGGCTGGGCTGATCCCCTGGTGTCACAAAGATCCAGTACTATGCAAATGTTAAAGTTTTTCTTCATCCAGGATCAATCTCAATATCCTAATACAGCTTTTGAAATGAGAAGATGGAAAGCCTGAGCTTTTATGCAATTTGTGTTTTGAGTTCTTGTGGTTGCAGACTAATTTTTGTGTCGATTCTAAAATAAGAGCTGCCACAACATCCAGGAAACCCCTGTGCCCTGTTCTGAGTGCTCTAAAGGGAGAGGCATCTGAAATGTGTGGCTGTAGAAATGCTGCTGAAGATGATGAAAAAGCCCAGAGATAATCCCATGGTCATTAAGATTAAAGATGAAGATTAAGGGCCCAAATCGGCCTTTTGGAGATATGAATGTAGAAATAGGAGACTTCAGCTGATCTCTGTAGGTCAGCAGGATTTATTGTGGATTTTCTCTTCTGATTTTAACAAATTTGAATGAATTCAGCATGGAAAGGAAAGTGTACATCTGCGAAGCATAATTATTTTTAGCCCATTTAGTTGCTTTTTCAGCTACAGGTTGGCTGAACTAATAAACCCAAGGTCACATTTTAGTCACGTGGTTTGGCTAATATGTTCTAAAATGTATTTTAATTGTTTATAGTATTTTTAGGAACATGGTGATGAGCATTTAGGAATGAGACAATTATTCCTGTCCTAATTTTCCTAGATTTAATAATAAATATAGAAAAAAAGACACTGTGCTTACTGCTTATATTTTTTTATTTTAGAAATATCTGTGTTGGAGGTGCATTTTTTCATATGACCTGACTTCCTTTCCCAGCAGTGTTTTTTCTATTATTTCCATTTCTGCTTACAAGCCAGGAAATGCTGACAGCAATAAACTGAAGAAAAGACACAAATATATTTTTTAAAAATAGTCTAATATGTTAAAAGTAAAGCGAGCTGTAAAAGGCAAATAAAGTTTATGTAGGTAACTTATATATAAGTGAAAAATACGTAATTTTTGTACAGAGAGTATGTGAAGCTACCAACCAGTGATAAATTGCATCAGAATAAGTCACGGTACCACAATGTTCAGGTCATTTTTGTTTTATAGCAAATGACTCCTCTTTCTGCATTTGATTCTGACTCTAATCCTTTGCCTGTGTGTGAGTTATTGAATTCCATTACTTGTGCACGTTCCCAGGATCATTCTCCATTGCCATAGTATTTTTTGAAGGTTGTTTTTTGGTTTTTTTCTCTCAAAGTTTGCCAGTGGCTGTTCTGGAAAGTGTATTTTGTATTCCACTGTCTAAATCATTAATGACAATGCTGACTAAAACCAGAGCCAGCAGACACATATCCCTGCAGGAAGCCCTGGTTTGACAGGGAGAAGTTGGTAGTTTGTTTTTGAGTGCAGCATCCCAGCCAGCTCTCATTTATCTGATAAATATATCATTCAACAGTACAATAATACCATTAAATACCAAAAGTTGCATTGTGCAGCTGTATCAAGAATCTCTGTAAAAATGAGAAACTTCACATTGACCATCCCTAATGTATCCTTTAAACATTTCAGGGAGTGTTTTGTGGGGGTGCTTTGATTCTGCATGGTTTTCCATGAGAAATCCCAGGGAATGGTTGTTGTGCTGTTCTCTGTGTGTTAGTAGCTCAGTGTGTTATGAGGTGCTGAAAAAGGGTGACTCACCTGCATTTCCTCACATCCTTTCTGCTTTGTGAAGGAAAAAGTGATTGATTTCCTCTCTGAAGCCAAGGCAAACCAGAGAAAAATCTGGTAGTATATGATAGTACATGACAAAAACTCTATTAATAATCCTTGTTGATGCATCTCAACAATCTGTAAATATATTTAAAATAGTTTAGTGCATGCTAGCACGATGTGTTTTATATTCATCATCATTCTAAAACTTAAAAATTACCTTTTGTTTCTTGTGCCTCGTGGTAGTAAAATAACATCATAGAGCCACAAAAACCTCCCTGTCAGCCCCATTCCCTGGGAGTTGTGGTGGGTGCTCCCAGCTTCAGGGTGCACTGATGGCAAACAAGAGTGTGGGGCTGGCTGTGTCTGAGACACATTTCAAGCTATTTCCATCTTCCACAACTCCTTATTGATCTGTGGAGAGGAGAACAAGGCATGGTAATCAAGACAAGGAATGGCTGTGCTGGCACATTAACTATACCATTTGTTTTATAGAGAAATTTGTAAAGATTAATGTTCAATGTGTTTAATGTACTCTTTTTTCTTTTCTTTTTGCAGCAATCCAAAGTCTGCTAATCAGAGGATAAACAAAAAAGTAAACAATGATGCATCATTAAGGATTCAAAATTTATCTATTTTGGTGAAACAAATAAAAACTTACTATCAGGTCAGTAATTGTTTGCTGTGTTATGTCATGCTAGTCCAAGTGCTCCAGTTTCAGGCAGAATTGCTGGCATTTAGGTACCTTTGGATGATTCAGGATTGTGGATGTTGCTCCAAGCCTTTGTGATAGAAATAAGTTTATTAGAGGTTTTTTAGAATAAAGAAGTATTCTTATTTAAGGAGTGTTAAAAACAGTCACCATGCCTTTAATGGTCCAAGCTATATTAAACTGCCCTTTTAACTGTTTTACATACTTTTTCCCCCTTTCTCTCCCCAGTCTTTCAGGGTTTTGGTCACATGTGAGGAGCCATGTGAACATGGAAGGGCTGATGTCCTAGCAGGAGTAAAGGCATTTACTCTCCAAACTGGAGAGCTCCTTTGAATTCGAAATTGCTTTTTGCATGTGTAGATGTTCACTGCTCTCGTGCCTGCAGGAAGGTTTGTGTTTCCTGGTAGTTGAAGTGTTAAAGGCTGGGCTGTTTCACAGAGGGGTCAGCTGAGTTCCTGTCACCTGTGAAATTCCCCAAGGCAGGAAAGCTGGGGCTTGATGGATGCCTTGGAATCAAACTGAGAGGCCTCCCTTAGCCTGGGGTGAGGCAGGAGCCTCACACACGAGTGCTCCTGAAAGCTGAGGGTACAGGCACCGTGCCTGGGGGTGTTCCCTGGGGATGCCTGGGATCCCAGGGGAGGGGACAGCAGAGCACTCACTGTGCTGAGAGAGGATATTATTGGGTGTTGGAATCAGACACTGATGAATGTGGGAATTTGGAGTTGTTAGCACTGTGTTAACCTAACTCTTAACACTTCTCATTGTGAGCTTGTCCGAGCTGGTTTGTTCCATGTGTTTTTACAACTATGGAAAACCTTCTCTCAATTTAGGGAATAATTGCATCAGTGCTGTGGATGTACTTGTCAAAAAGCCTGCACTGGTAGAATATAACATTCAAAATTAAGGTGTAATGGTAGATTAGTCAAGTTATTTGTTCCTCTATCATCTTTGTTATCTCTGGAATTAAAATTCTGGTCCTGAACCAGTAATTTGAGTGTGTACATTTCTTGGCAGTGTAAGAGCATGGAACTGTTCTCAGCAGTTAATTCAGGACTGTGATTCTAAATTTTTGGTGGGCTTGAGAGGTTTAATCCAGTGAACTTCCATGACTCTCAGCAGATTTGAGTGAGGATGTGAAAATCTTCAGTAAAATAAATGCTAAGGAACTGTGAAACCCAGTGCTGAGGTTAACACCGAGTGACAGAAAAGGTGTCAGACATCTCTGGAGCAAGGCAGAGGTGTTGTAAGGGAACAGGTGATCATGTCCATACAGGACACATGTTCTGGTTACTGCTGCTCATACTCTGCTTTTGATACATGATCAGCTTTACAATAGCATCATGGAATTATTTGAGATACCCCCAAAAAACAACAAAAAGCCACTGTAAAAATATGATTTTCTTTCATAGTAGCTGTCGATGCTCATTAAATTCCTTCTATTTTATCTGTTTTGTATTGATTTAAAACTTCCTGTGGTGCACTTCATGTCTTACTTCTATTTGAAAATTGTCCTTATCAAAGTCTGAGAAGTACAGGTGTCACGGTTGGTTGAAATCGATGATACTTGAGGAGGTTAAAGCTGTCTTTTCCCTCCTTATAGTTTGTTTTAGGTGTGCCCAGGGGGAATGTTTGTTTTGCAGTCTGCTATTAATCAATTCAGATATAATTTTAATGTCCTCTATTAACTGGTGGGAACTTCCAAGTATAGCAGTGTCTAATCATTTCTACAGGTGTTTTTAAAGAAATATAGGATTTTTTTCAATTTGACCTGAATCAAGTGGACTTTTGTTAGGTTTTTGCTTACAGTGTGACACCTGGTGTGTGCCTTGGGCTCTTCTGGAATATGTTGCTTTTGAGTAGGAATATTTTATACAGTAATGGATCCATCACTGTGGAAAAACAAAAAGCCTGACTATAGGATGGCATCTGCTGGGAGTAAACATCTGGGAACAGGAGAAAGACTACTCTGCTTCAGGAGAATTAGGCTCTGTCTAGACTGAGGATTTGACCCGATTACAGCCATTACAGGAGCTCCATTGATGGAATCCATGGAACAGATAGGCAGAGCTGCTGCCTGGTGTGTGGCATTTCCAAGCTAAAATTCCATGGGATTGTGCAGACAGGGGTTTGTACCTTTGTATTCACAGCTGGTCCAGTGTCACTGCAGCAAAAAGCCCTGGGATTTTCACATGCACGTTTTGGTGAGGCCAAAGAAAGCGTGAAATAAAGGAAATGGATTCTTTGCAGTAGAAATGCACCTTAGAGCCAATAAAAGGAATGTGTATCAATAAGTTAGTCAGGGGAATGTGAACATAATAAATTTAAAGGGTTTTGCTGCATTCTGAGACTCGGGATCTCGTTGGCTTAAGATCCCTAAGCCAGCTCATTGCCACGAGAGGATTTAACTGAGATGATTGTGCAAACCACTGAAACAAGGCTTTTGTGGAAGTAACTTGTAAGTTTGATTTTTTAATTGGAGTGCAAATAATTAAGGATTGAATGTGTATGCATGAAGTCCTGAGAAATATTAAACTATTTAATTAATACTAATTTCTCTTTAGTGGCTGTTAATGTACATATGATGTAAATAATGTTTTAATTAACTTTTATAGGAGACTTTGCAGCAGTTGATCATGATGTCTTTGCCAAATGTGCTAATAATTGGCAAAAATCCTTTTTCTGGTAAGTTTATTTTTAACTTAGATAAAAATGTATACTGGTGTGATAATTATATTCTTTCACTGCAAAAAAAATTCCTATAGGATTCTTCTTCAGCAGAAGATTGTGTAGCTACTTAATCAAATAAGTGGTTTAATAATGATGAGTAATGATTTAATAATGATTTTCTTTGTCCATCCTAAGGGTCCACACTTTAAAAAATGTCTGTCCCAGCCTCAGCCCTGGCTGTCACTAGGATTTATACTGAGCCCGAGTGCATTTCCCAGCAACCAGTGAACCACTGATGGCAAAAAGCTAAAGTTTCATTTACTCCCAGCTACTGCACTTTCAACTTTCTTTCCCTATGTCACCGCTGAGGGAATTGGCAGTTCAGTGCATCTCACTTGATCCAGCTCCTAATCCTTGTTTTTCCTTCCCCCAAACCCTCCTGCTTCTCTTGCATCCCTACCTGAAAAATATTGCAGTTACCTTCTTGCTTTCTCCCCTGAACTGACACTGTCTTCTCCATGCTCCCACCTTCTCTGCTTCCAGCTCTGAGAGTTGCAATTTTCAGACCAAGAAAATTAGCCTGTGTGGAGCCAGCTGACTATCCACAGCCACTTGGGAATCTCTGCACCATGCTCTCAATTCCAGAAGCACGGAGCAGACACACCTGGCCTGCATGGAGCCACTATGGATTGGGCAGGATTTATTTACTTGGGTCTAATGTGTCCCAGGTGTTCTCCTCCTGATGTTCTGGCACCTCAGCAGAGAGGTCAGGAACTGCTCTAACAGGCTGTGTAGCTTCCCCTGGCTGTTTTGGTTTCTTTGGGATGTCTTCTCTGCCACGCTTCCGTGTCTGTGGGCCAGGGGGGTCCTCATGAGCCAGAAGAACCATCTGTGTTTCCTCACTTCCCAATCCCAGGGCTCATAATGTTGGTATTTTCCATATCCCATCTGCACATATCCCATCTCTGTAGGTATCTTGCTTTAATTCTTTTGGTTTTTACTTTCTGCTTCTGAATATTGCTGCTTTTGCTGCCGAGGTCACAGCTTTGTCAGTTTTTCTATGTGCAGCTGCTGTCATATGCACCAAGAAGTGTGAATGTGGGCTCTTCCTTTCCAAAAGAACAGAATGCATCATGCTTTTATGACTTTGATCACAGGCTTTCTTAAGGTTTTCAAAAGACTCCCTGGATTTGCCTAGAAACCAGATTTACTGGAAAAACAGATTAAAAAAACCCCAAGTCGTAGTATTGTTTTGTGGTGACATTTTTTATTCTGTTCAAGATACTGAGAGAAAATGTCTTAAAGTATTGTGTAGTATAAGATGACATTTCATTGAAAATGCACTATCAAACCCCACAGAGGTAATTTTGCATTCAGTTGTATACATTGAATTTTATGGTTTGGTCGTTTTTAAGGAGGTGTCTTTGTGTTTTGGGATCTGTGGTTTGGCAGCTGGAACTTCTGCTGGTGTGTGCTTCGCTCTTCTGTGAGGATTTTGTTGGATTTGAGAGAAAATTTGGTCTTTCCTGTACTGTAGCCCTCACATGTAAAAAAAATGTTATGTTTGGACAATATTCTTGAAGGTGTTTCAGATCTCTGCTGGAGTTCAGTCCCAGAGTTTGGACTGAACCAGATGATAGACCTGTTCTTCTGGGTTCTATCCAGAGCCTTTCCCCTTTGAAAGTTGGGACTGCTCTTGCTTAGAAAAGGATCTCATCCCTACATGGATTTTAAGCTTTTTTGGGGCAGGAGCACGAAAATTAAACCTCAAGTGACCTTTGGAGACACTTGCTGTGTAAATCTGTTGCCATCAAGGCAAGCCCTGGAGTAAAAGTCAGTTCCTTGATAAAGACTTGGATTTGGTGCACTAAAACTTAGGCTGGAGGTGTGATTTTTCACAGGGATGTCTCCCAGTTTTTCCCCTTTGCACTTAAGGAATGATGAGTAGAGAAGTCCCAGAAGATGCCAAATTGCAGATGGCAGGAGCAGATGCCACAGGCAGTTGGCTCCTGGAGGAAAATGCAGGGGGAAGGCTGGAGTTGATGTTTTACCAAACAGGTCAGCAGGGATTTCATCAGGAAATATTTCCTGAGCTCATTGGCAGGAAGGCAGTCAGAGGAGAAAACTGGAGAGAAGCAGCTACAGCCCCTGACTGTAAATGGTAAACTCAATTAGAAAGGGATAATGATGAGGCAGAGGGGAAGGGGAAATTAAAGCAAGTTTGTATTTCTGTGGGGGCAAGGCAGGGGAAGATGGAAGTGTGCAGAGGGTGTGAAAGTCAGGGTCAAGGTGAAGGAGGATCAAATAGTGGCACAGGGTAGGGATAAAATTCAGCAGCAGCTTGGAGGGTGCAGATGAGAATCACCCATTTTTATGTTTCTGATGGAGGACAAGGAAGAAAAACATAGATGAGGGAAGCTGGGATTGTTCAGTGTTTTGCCCTGGTGCTTCAGGGAACGTAGGAGAGAGACAAGGAATCATATTCAGACAGGTGTTTGAAAGCCAGGCAGGAGATGAAGAGTGAAGAGGAGCTCAGGGATTGCTTAAAAATTTAAAAAGTGTGATTAGTTTATTGGGATAAGTGAATGTAGGATATGAGCTGTTGGCATGGATTCCTCCTGTTCCACTCTTCCTGTTAACCTTTATTGATAAGACAGACAGGTGGAATTTCCCTTTTGGTGAAACACATTCCTTGATGTCTTTTCTGTTTCTCTATGAAAGTCTTCACAACTCGAGCCTTTAAGATACAAGAAGTCTGAATAAATGACTTAAAATCTCCCATCTGAGTCCACACTTTCTGTAATGTATTTATCTACCTGAGAAACCTCTCTGGAAAAATGGAAATATTCCATGTTCATTGGGATTATACACATTATGTAGCTCCCTCTAAAAGAAGCAGCTTGAGTCAATGCCTAAACTGTTTTGTCATCCTTGAAGCATTTGCTTCATGGCATTTATATTCCAGATATAGAATATATTTCTATATTTAGTAGCAAGATGAGGACATTGCG
Organism: Erpornis zantholeuca; assembly: GCA_013400515.1. NCBI lineage: Eukaryota > Metazoa > Chordata > Aves > Passeriformes > Timaliidae > Erpornis > Erpornis zantholeuca. The sequence continues at coordinate 58,438 of VZTN01016958.1, read as the reverse complement.
AACGTAAAAAGTAAGAAACATTTTTATTAATCTGTAAACAGAGTCCTTTAACTTAAGCTTCTTTAGGAGATTAAGATGCTTAGGGCCAGATTTGGAAAATACATTTTGATTTTTTCCATGTGCAGATGAATATCTAATACAGCTTTGTAAGGAATTTAAATGAACTTGTCACCTAAGTGAAAGAATTTAAATGAACTTGTCACCTAAACTCCTCCAGCTTGGGACTGGCAGATAATTTAAGCATTTTTGTAACTGTCTTGAGATACCTGAGATTACCATTGAAAACTTCGTTGTAAGTCTCCAAAGCACTTCTAAAAATGTCACTCTGAAGTTTTGTTTTTTGAAAGGCTGAATTTTATTTTTCCATTTGAAATTGTCATGGCTATTAAGGTGTTTGTTAACTCTGGAAGTTGGCAGTTCATGGCATAAAGGGCTGAGCTGAGAGCTGGATAGATGAGCTTTTCCTCAGCTGGTTGTTTTCTAAACTAGGTTAACATAAATTATATGGAAACAATGAGAAAACCTCGTGTTTTCTGAGGTATAGGGGAAGAAGCTCCAATTACAATTTTACAGTTACCATTTTGTGTCGTTTTCTTCTTAGAGCCAGGTACTGAAGAAATAAAGAAGCTCCTCCTGCTTTTGCTTGGTTGTGCAGTTCAGGTAGGTTTACTTATGTTTGTGTCTCTATGAAATTTTTGAGTCACTGATCTCTTTTCTTGCTATTTTAATACTTGGGGTGATAGAAAACTTTTCTTCCTTTGGTGCATTCCTTGAAAAATGAGAATATTCCAAATTTTAAATGGCAACCCTATACCTCTTATTGCACAAGTACAGCAATCTGTGAGTGTAGAATTTCTAGTGGGTTATTAATTTTAATAGTGTTAATTTACCTGATATTGTAAAGAAAGGAAGGAAATGGTAAAGCACTGAAAAATAAACTTATTGCACTATTTCATGTGTTTAATAAATTACCACAAAATTTGAATAAGTAGCAATTTTAAGAAACCTTTGTCCCATTTCAGTTCGTTCTTCCTTGTATCATTTAATTAGTGTTGAAGGTTATAATTACTGTAATGTGGCATAAACCAAGGATTTACTGGTCACCAGAATTATTGGATGATAATTTAGCCATGTGACCATGGCAATGTCAGCTTTATCAATTTAAGCTCTTAGAAATACAAAAGAGGAGTGAAAATACTTGTGATTACACATAGAAATGTGTATAAAATAGATGTCTCTATTTTTAGTGTCAGAAAAAAGAAGAATTTATTGAAAGAATCCAAAGTCTGGATTTTGATACCCGAGCAGCTGTTGCAGCCCATATTCAGGAGGTATTTTGGGGGGGTTCTGCTCTTAATTTTGGGGTTTTTTTCAGGTGGAATGTTGTATTGCAGGAAGGGGAGTTGCATGTGTTCAGTGGCAAGTAAATCAAATATGTGATTTGCATATTGAGTGGATGTAGTGAGCAAAAAAGGCTTCATTTTTTCACTTGATTGACAAAAAGATTTCATGATTGAGCATTTCTGGGTTATATTTTTAGAGCAGTACCAGAAAGCGAGTTTGTTGCTTTAAGGGTTTCTTAGCTACATACAGCAAATTTAGTTCAGTGAAATATTTGCATGCAAATTTATTTATAAAATATAGTTCCAATCAAATGTATTTGGTAGGTAATTTATAATATGTCATTGTCACCTTGCCAGAAGGACAAGGTGCTGCTTCCAGGTAGACAAAAAACCTCTTCCACTGCATATAACTGAATATATTTTAAATGTTTTTTTTCATACCTAGTCTAGAGAATTTAACCTGTAGAGTTGCAGCTTTATTTTCTTCATGCTTCCTTTCTACTCCTAAAATTCCAAGAGGATGTTTTTTCTCTTCCATTTCACCCCACGTAGGTAACTCATAATCAGGAAAATGTGTTTGACCTGCAGTGGATGGATGTGATTGTGCTGACACAAGAGTATGTTGAACCTCTCCTGAAAAATATGGCATTGCATTTAAAAAGGCTTATAGATGAAAGAGATGAGCACTCAGAGGTATGGATGTGGCTTGGTGCTTAATAGAAATACAAGAAATCTTTTCATTTTTGAGATGATGCAGCTCAGGATTTTTATAGCTAACAGTTTCATTTTCTGCTGACGTGTTAAAGCAGGGATTTCTGACTGCCAGGAAGTTGTTTCAGAGAGTTCCTTTGTGCATCTTTGTTAAATAAATATAGGAAAGATAAGGTAGGAAAGACAGTGGGTGATCTTTGTGTAGCCAAAATGTGAAACAACTTCAACGTTCATCTGGAGCTGAAAACAGCAAATCCAAAGCTGTATCAGCTGCCTTTACCAGGAATCAATAACCCATCAATTTGCAAGCCAACCACTGAAAGCTGCCTTTTCTGTTCCTGTATCCTATTGTCCAGGTTTGAGAGGGATAAAGCAGAATCCATACCAGGAGAGGAGGTTTTGCAGCCTTATCATGAGGCACAGTTGTTGTACCGTGTCAGAATCAAGGAACAGAATTGTATTTCATAAAAATTACAAGTTTTGAATCATCTTGGTGGTCCCAGATTTGCCCCTCAGGAGAATGGATATGTCAATGTTGCACACATTCCAGATAATCCTCTGACACTTCTTCCAGATCACAGCCTTGATAGGAGTAAAACAGAGGGAAGGGGATGGTGGTGATGTCTTTGTGCAAAGCAAAGGAAAAATACCTTAAACTACAAGACATGTTCATATTGGGCTAACACCTTTATTTATAGGAGGAAATAGGGATGGAAATAGGAAATAGCATCTGTGGGTCAGATGCTTTATTTAGTTGTCAAAGATGCTGCTGCTCGCTGAAGAACATGACTTTCTTTAGAGATATATGTTTATCTTTATTTTCAAGAGGTAGTGGTTTTCAAGGACTTCACACCTTTCATTACCCAGTCCATTCTGAGCACTGGTCATTTTGTGGGCTTAACAGTCTAAATTTGAAGTGAAAAATAAAATTTAAAATAGCCACATGGTCCCGTGCAGGAGCTGTGGCTCTTCACTTTGGCCGTAGAGGTGCAGGTAGAGCTTCTGCCTTCTTCAGTGGCCAAAACCTTCCCGTGGTTCTCGTGCCATTGCAGTGTTTGGTGTGAGTGAGGCACGCAGAGGTGGCTGTGGTGAGCTTTTTGCTGTGCTCTCATTCCCCAGACCATCATTGAGCTGTCGGAGGAGCGGGACTGCCTGCGGTTCCTGCCCCACGCGTCGGCGGCGCAGTCCCCGTGCGGCTCTCCCGGCATGAAGCGCACCGAGAGCCGGCAGCACCTGAGCGTGGAGCTCGCCGACGCCAAGGCCAAGATCAGGAGGCTCAGGCAGGAGCTGTGAGTACCAATGCACACTCAACTCCTTCCAGCATGCTGCCTTTGCACACTTCAGACCAATCTTTCATCCTTTCAAGTGGCAAGTTCAATGGTTTTTTTTAGTTGGTGCTCCCCAGGAGGGGTGTTGTGGGGATTCGGCCTTAGTTCTTCAGGGCTTTTCCACAAACTACTCAGGTCCATAGATTTTCACAGAAGGCTTATTTGTTGATATCAAGAAAACAGAACAAATCTTTCTCCCTCCAGCAGGTTCAGCTGCAGGGATCAGCTGTGTGTCTTTTGGTGTCTGTGCCTCCCAGCATCAGAACAGAATGTACAACAAGACAGAGAAAAAGACATTTCATTGGTCAAGGCAATCACCTTACCATAAACATTTCTCTTATTTACACTCTTTCATCAAAACTTTCTCCTGAGAAACTACAAAAAGTTCCCTTAAAAATGGATTTCAGGACAAGTTAACAAGAACTTGCATTTTTCCAACCTTTCTCTGAAATTTCTCAAAAACCCACCAAGTCACCACCACAGAGGGGTATTTTTATAATACAGGAAGATTTGTGCACCCACGGGACAAACACAACTTTTCATTTGTGTTTGTCTCTCTTTGTACTCATAATGGTGTTTTGCCCTAAGTTCTACACTCTGATGTCCCTGAAATTGTGGATTAAATCTCACAAATCTCAGCCTTTTGTTCTCAAAGCAGGTGATCATTAAAAGGAGCTGGTGCAGGAGGGATTCCTTCTCAGCAGCATGATTAGGTGACATGTTTCCAACAAGAAATATTCACCTGTGGTTCATTCATGGTTTAAATTCATTGCAGATGGGACAAAAAATTTCCATTAGAATGATTTCCTGTCCCCCACCTCTTTGTTCCTGTGTAAAAGATTTCTTGTGTGCACAAGCTCCTGAAAACTGCTCCTGATTCAGTAGGTTTCTGTGGGCACTTTGTCTTCATAGTGAAGGAACAAATCTGAGCAGAATGAGGAGTTATTTAAAGAGAAGATCAATAAGAGGCCTGTGGAGAATCTGCTTCTCCCTGTAGCAATGTGTCAGTTGTTTCAGCAGAGTGAAGTGTGTGTTCTGAATTAAAATGCTAAATCTGAAGAGATTCAATATGTGTAGAAACACCATAAATAAAGATTTTTTTTTTTTTATCCAATTCAGCAATGGAGAGAGGAGACAGGTAAATTAAATTACAAGCTGAAGGTGGCATGAGCCCCAATTGCCAGAGTTTGTTGATCAGATCATTTCTAGCTGGCTGGATTAAGGATCTTGTTGATTTACTCTGAGGATCCCCTTCCCCCACTGCAGCGTCCTCACGAGGAGCAGAGGACAAAAGATAGGGCTCTTTTTTCCTCATGTCTGTATTATTATGTGTCTCCTGCAATGAGCCCGCCCAGGATATTCTATAAACAGCTGCAGCAAGAAAATTAGTGAAAAAATTGCTGTTATTAGTTTGATTGACAGTTAATAGATAGCCTAAACAGTGAACCCTGGTATGTTCTGTATAATTTAGTCCAATCCTCTCCAGTCTGTAGCTGAAGCGTGCAATTAGGGCAACACTGATGGCTCAGAACAGTCCACATTTTGCACTCTTATTTGAATTCAGTTGGTAAATAAATTCTCTCTACATGTAGCAGTATCTTAAAATACCAGACTGGGATGAATTAACTTCTGTCTGCAGCGTTTGGTGTTAAACTATTATCTATTTGATAAATGTAAAATTACATTCATTCCAGACTTGAAAACACTCAGCATAAAATTTATTTATAATCTGCTTTTGGCAGAGAACCTTCATACCTGGTTTAATATGCACTGTAGCTGATGTAATTTCATATAAAAGATTGTGTTTCAGTTGGATGCAGAGCAGGGAATACAGAAACTCCAAAGGTGGAAATTGCTCACCTCGTTTTGTGAGTGTTGAGTTGTGTGTGTTCTCATGTAGAGCAGTAACAGGAATATGGATGCTGATGGAAAAGTTACAGAAATCAGGAATACATTTGTGTTTGTGCCTGCTTTCTGGGCACCTCTGGAGGGGGAAAGCTGTGACAGGGATGTTGCACTGAGCTGTGCAGAGCTGAGCCTCCTGTGCTTGTAGGTTCAGTGACCTTTTCCAAACAATGTCTGGTTGCAGAAAGATCATTCATGGTGAAATTGGCTCATTTTTAAAAACAACTGCTCTGCTTTTGTTTCAAACATACCTATTTTTTGTTGGTATGAATGTTTTGAGGTTGTATTTTACATTTCAGTCCACTAAATTTTCTTACTTCCCCCTTTTCTACTTTGGTTTTGTTTCTTGCTTGTATTCCCAAATATAAAATAATACAGTAACACTTTCAATATGCAATATATCTTTTAAGAATATTCAATATTGGCTGGTTTTTCAACAGCAAATACTTCTTGTTCTGAGATGCAGCTGAATTTTGAACATCAGTTATTCTTTGTCTGTGAGAGAATTAAATATTTTCTTTGCACTTACTCATGGTTTAACAAACTCATTTTTTAAGGGTTGGGAAATGAGTTGGAAGTTAAAAATGAGGAGTTGTAAGAATTTCTATGTCAAATTGTTTTTATCACAGGATCTGAGTAGACTAAAACAGATACTGTGTTGTTTCCATAGAATTAAAATTCATGATATGTATCATGAATTTACTGAGCTTATTAAGCATTATCTTCTTCAATTGAGTAAAGACACCTAAATCCCTTAATTCTTCTCTCTGAGGAAAAGAAGAATTACAGAACTATAGAAGTGCTTTTAAAATTGGCTTTACTTGATTGTGACAAGGGGTCAGTGTCTGGTTCTCTTGGAAAGAATCTGGACCTTTTTCAATGTATATTTTGAAATTATTCTGTGTTGACTTTTGGATGTGAATCTCCTGGTACACATTCCTGCCTATTGTCTGTGGTTTTTTTTACAAAACATCCCTTACTGCAAGAATTCCCTTATTACACCTTGTTTTCTGCCCTGCATGAGTAGGAAATCTAAATGAACAATTGAAAGGACTATGAAAAGTCTAACACCATTTAAAATACTAGATAAAGACTAAAACCAAAAGAATAACTAATTCATAATGGCAACCCTAAATTTTACATTCTGATGTCCCTGAAATTGTGGGTGAAAGGTGGAAGCCTCACAAATCTCATCATTTTGTTCTCAAACCTGGTGATCAATAGCAAGTTTCATGGCCATGTTTAACTGGTTTGTGTTTTCTCTCCTAAGTGAGGAAAAGACTGAGCAGCTGCTTGACTGTAAACAAGAACTGGAACAGATGGAAGCTGAACTGAAAAGACTTCAGCAAGAGGTGTGGGTTTAATCATTTTATTATTTAAAAATAAGTTGCCACCACCAGAACACTTTTTCTTTGATACTAAGTCTGTTTTCATGTATGGTGTTTTTTTTTATTTTGCACTCTGAACCTGATCTTGTGTAATTTATTCCTTTATTTGGTATATTATGATGGAAAAAAGTGCCCTGACTTAGGTTAGTATTTCTTCTCTAATTGTTTTGTTTCTACAGTCAAGCAATTTGCCACCAGTGCATGCTATGAGAGGATCCAATTTTCTCTGATTTTTCTTTATACTCTGTGTGTTGATAAATCCATACATAAATATGCAACACACAAAACTGTAGTGAGTCCTTGAATTGGCCAGTGCAGTTTCCTTGGAAATACATCATCTGGACTAAAATCCTTTTTATTTTTTGCCTTTCTCAGAATGAACTGATACTGATGCCTTAAATGGCTCCCTAGAAACAGAGGCTAGACAGGAATAAAGGAAAAAGGAGGGATTTATTTGAAAAGCCTTCAGGTGCACACTCTGGGCTCTAGAGGGTCCTGTCTCATGAATGACAGGTCATGAGTGCTTTACACTTTTATATCAACATAAATTCACCAACCAGAACCCAGCCAATGATGTGATTTCCCTCAAGCCTGCTCTCCTCCTCCTCAGATGAAGGTTTGCAGTTCTTGTTCTGGGTGTCTTTGGGAGAGCAAGTTAGAGGTTTTGTTCTATCTGAGCATGAGAGCATGAGAGAACAGCACTGAACAAGCTACAGAAAACTTCAGAGTCACACTAGCAGTATAGGATTGGAAAAATAGAAAAGTTAAAAGCTCTGTGCATTGAAACAGTGAAGGATATGTGTTACCCTGAGCCCCTGGTGCCCAGGCTGAGGTGTGTGTGTGTGTGAAGGATGTGTGTGCCCCTGGTGCCCAGGCTGAGGTGTCTGTGTGTGTGTGAAGGATGTGTGTTCCCCTGGTGCCCAGGCTGAGTGTCTGTGTGTGTATGAAGGATGTGTGTGCCCCTGGTGCCCAGGCTGAGGTATCTCTGTGTGTGTGAAGGATGTGTGTGCCCCTGGTGCCCAGGCTGAGGTGTGTGTGTGTGTGAAGGATGTGTGTGCCCCTGGTGCCCAGGCCGAGGTGTCTGTGTGTGTGTGAAGGATGTGTGTTCCCCTGGTGCCCAGGCTGAGGTGTCTGTGTGTGTGAAGGATGTGAGTGCCCCTGGTGCCCCTGGTGCCCAGGCTGAGTGTCTGTGTGTCCCATGCAGAACATGAGCCTGCTGTCGGAGGCGCGCTCTGCCCGTGTGTACCGGGACGAGCTGGACGCGCTGCGGGAGAAGGCAATCCGCGTGGACAAGCTGGAGAGCGAGGTCAGCCGCTACAAGGAGAGGCTCCACGACATCGAGTTCTACAAAGCCAGGGTGGAGGTGAAGTACAAATGACTCCGAGTTCTAATTAGAAATCAGAAGGCTTATTTTTATTTCTAGATGTTAAGGTGCTGGAGACCCCGATGGTCTCTGGCTTTCTTCCTTATTTCAGTGTCCCATGTCCTGAAAAGATGAAATGAAGCTTCTTTCTGCTTTTTCAAGGTTTGGTTATTTTTTCTTATCAAAGCCTCTGAGGCACAGGATGTGCTGTAGCCTCCAAGAACACAAGTGCAGAAAGGCAATTGCTACCCTGAGTAGGTATCAGCCAGTTAGGAAATTTTACATATCTTATTTTGTTCCCAACACCAGTGAATATCAATTTCATTGACATGTCCCTTCCACCCTAAATTCCCTCCACCATCCAACACACCACAGGAACTTGTGTCAGAGAAGAAAGGAACAGAAGGAGAAGAAAGAAGAAGCTGACACCCTAAAACCTCTGTGTTGCCTCTATATAATAGCTAGAGCAAAATCCAAACCTACACCTAAACTCTCTGTGGTACACTAAACAAAAATCCTTCCATCTCTCTGGTGCATCCAAGTTCTCCCAAAAGTGAAGGGAGCTTCTCCCACAAGCTTAGGTGGCAGGCAAAGCTATTTTTTGAGGAGCTCTGGGGATAAAAGGACTCCTAGAGGGGCAGGAGAAGTTCTCAAGCTTCCCTGGACTCCAACATATAGATAGATACCATTACAAGGAGTTGAAAGATCAAGCTTCTCCCTCTGGCCAGGTTTTGCTGGAGGCATCATCTGTCTGACTGTGGCTGTGTCTCTGCAGCACAGTCAGTCTAAGAATGAAAACAAGGAAAGACAAAACTATTGCATTGGTCAAGGAAAGCATATTTACATTTTTTCATCAAAGCTTTCTCTTGAGGAGTTACAGAACTTCTCTTAGAAATGGGTTTGACTCTTTAATTCAAGGTGAGTTAAAAGGAACTCGCATTTCTCCAGCCTTTCTCTGAAATTTCTTAAAAACCCACTGCCAAGTCAGGACCACGGGGGTGAGTCAATCTCTTGGAGTCCAGGAAAATTGGAAAGCCCCTCAAATTGGTCCGAGGGCCCTGCCAGGGACCCCAGAAAGACACAGGTTTTGATCTGTGCCCCTGGGAAGGACTTCCATCGCTTTTGGATGAATTGAAAATATCAAGAGTGTGAAATAGATGGTAGTATAGTTATCACAGGGTGAAAATTTATAGTATTAGGGTTTTTTGTGTGATAGTGAATGAGCACAGTATGGAGATTTTAGGGTCTTGTCCCTGGGTTTTTCTTCTTCTTCTCCTCCATTTTCCTGCCAGTGTAGGCACAGGATGATTGGTTGGATAGATCTGAGGTAGAAAAAATGTGTTAGCAAGGATTAATAGTTATTGGTACATTATTGAAAATACCTTTGTTGGAACTGTTAATTGGGTAAAAAGTCTTTAAAACAGTCTGCACTCGAGGTCTTGTGACCATCCTGCAGCGTGATTCTGACAGTGCTAAGCTCAGCCATGAAAATTTCTCTCCAAAATTGAGATAAGAACTTAATAACACAAGAAACTGAAGCTGCACTTGTGACTCCTTCTTTCCTGCTATGGAACCTTGAAAAAGAAGAAAAAACAGCCCAGCCATTAGTGGCTTCATAAATCCAGGAGAAAAAAATCATCCAGAAGCACCATTCTTCTCTTGGCTGGGGCTTTTCAAGGTTTTTTTTGGAGATTAAAGCACTGCAATGTGTGGATGCTGACAAGTTTGGTCAGAGAGAAATTTTCCAGCTCTCTGCCCTGTTTGAGAGAGCTGGAAGAGAGAAGAAGTTGCTTTCTCACAAGCAGAGCTAAGAACCAGGAGAAGTTTGTGTAAACCATCTGGTGTGGTTTTGTAAAGTATATTTGTAAATCTCGTGTATTTTGTAAACTATACAAATGTTTTTTACATCTTGTTACTCCAACTTGTTAACCTGTAACTAACCAAGGATGCTGAAGTGTTCACCTGAAAACCAATGATTGTGTCCTGCTCCTGGGTATAAGAAGGACAAGATTTTCTTAATAAATGGCTTTTTTCACCTGAAGTTCACACTGCATTTCTCACCATCCCCGGACTCTGCTGCAAAAATGTGAAAAAGGGTTGCAGCTTCTTGCTCTGGGATATGGCAGTCAGGTTTTTGTGGCAGTTTTTAAGGAATTTTCTCCATGTCTGGCATGGATGTCAGCACTGTTCACCATAGCTCTGAGCTAGCAAGGCCAGTGGAAGACTTTGTGAAGGGATGGATTGAGAGAACCACAGAGGAATTAATTCAAAAAACGCTATAAATATAATAATTTCTTTCTCCTCCTGTAGGTCTCCTAAGGGAAGACAATTTTCTAAGTCAAGTGTTGAAGAAATTAAGGCTGTTCACATAAATGAGTATAGGACATAAAATACACTAAAAAAAGATGTACCAACACCAGGCAAGGGGAACTTAGAGTTCTGGCATGAGTTAGTAATTTAGGAGAGAAATCAACATGCAGGAATTTATCAGGCCATCATTCTGTCTGGAAGTGCCAAATTTGATGGGCAAGTGCCATATGGTGTAAAAATTAGTAAAGGGAAACAGATTAGTAAACAGGATTTGACAACAGTGGAAGTTTCATTTCTGTAGAATGTTTGAACTACTAAACCCCCTAAAATTCGTTGATGTGTTCTCATTGCTTGTAAACTGTCAGGTATTTCAAACATGCTTTAATACAGAGTTGATTTGTTGGGTTTGCTTCGTAATAATTATGGGTTAATTTAATATTTGTGTAGGAAGGGTATTTATGTGATGTTTTCTCAGATTTTGCAGCTGACTGGGTGGTGAAGTTTGAAAAGTTTTGTCTTTATATCATGAGGAAAATTGCCATTTACGTATTTTACACATTCCTTTCATCACATGCTATTAAAAAATCCTCTCTGTACTGAAATTAAAGCTGCTCAGGACCTTTGAGAGTGGCTGGTTTTATTTTAAGGTTGTGCTTGCATTTTCAGATCATGGCCTGACTTTGGGCCCACTGGCCTATAAACCTAATTTTGGGTTGTACATGCAGTACCTCTTTCCAGATCACAGCCCGAATCACAGAGATACTGGTGGTTTGATTATAATCATCAACACCTTATTTGTTCTTAATGGCTTAGGGAATATTTCATTTAATTTGTGTTAGATTTTATTTTTTAGAAATTCATCATTTGTGTGAAATTGGTGTAAATGTGCTTTTTATTAAAAGTCTGTCTAACAGCTCCCAGTTTTAGTTTAGGTTTCTGAAAGTGCTTGTGATGGTGTCAAAGTTTGGATGAGCAGGGAAGTATTTTCGGTTTGGGATTAATTTTTTGTTGTTGGTCAATTTTGCAGGAGTTAAAGGAAGACAATCAAGTGTTGCTGGAAACCAAGACAATGTTGGAAGATCAATTAGAGGGGACCCGAGCCCGTTCAGATAAACTGCACGAGTTAGAGAAAGAGAATTTACAACTAAAAGCTAAATTGCATGATATGGAGATGGTGAGTGTCAGGGGAGGGTGGCAGAGGCACCTGATGCACATTGAATTTCATTTCCATTTTTAACAAAAGAGTGGATAGAGACAGAATGTGAGGATAAATGCAGAGACTCCAGAGCAATGGGATCGATATTTTGATGTGAATATAATTAATTGTCACTTGAATTTTGTGTTTTGTTTCCTGAGATTCAGAGAGGAGTAAACTTTGGAAGAGTAGGGAGTGGTTGCTGGAGGTTATGAGGGGAAGAGATTCTTCTTTGTAGTCTTTACTGGTTGTTACTATTCCCTTCAAAGTTCTCCCAACTTCTGCCCATTCTTTCCCATCTCACTGTCTCAGCAAATCAGAAAAAAACACTTTGCCCTTCCCTGTGACAACATAATCAAGATAATAGAACAGAGATACTAATAGAATATAGATAATAAAATACTTTGCATGTATCAAGACTTTTCTTTTAACCTGGGAAATGATTTCCAAGGAGCGTGATATGGACCGAAAGAAGATTGAGGAGCTCATGGAGGAAAACATGACCCTAGAAATGGCTCAGAAACAAAGTATGGATGAATCTTTGCACCTTGGCTGGGAGCTTGAGCAGATAAATAGGACTACTGAGCTTTCTGAAGGTAAACATAATTAATGCTTGCAAAGTGATTGAAATGGAAATCTCAGAGGCTGGAGAGCATTAGGAAATGTAATGTCCTTATTTCTGAAGTGCAGAGTGTGTTGTCCTCTGGAGAAATGCTGATTCCCATGTGTCCATGGAGGTACAGCCTACATGAGAAGTCTGTTGTTGTGGTTCTTGTCCAGTTAAATAGTGCTGTAAACCCCAGAAATACCCTGAAGTTACATTATTTTGCCACTCGGACTTGTATACTCTGCAGCACAGATTGTGAGTCTTCTTGCTTTGGGGTTCTCAGAGTCAAGAAGTAGTTGTTAGAGCTGTGGTAAAAGTTTTGATTCTTGCAGTATAACATGCTTGGATGTAAAGTGGATTCTGTGCAAAGCACTAGTGGAAATTTGGACAGACATCATGAGTTGTGGGAAACAAATCTGTGCTGTGATTAGGAACATTAGGTGACTTAGAACATACTTTAATTTCTAACATTTCTAATCCTAACCAGCTCTGGTCACCAAGAATGCATTCTAAGGCTCCTAAATCCCCTAAGTTTAAAAATGCAAAGCCCTAAGAACTCAGGGTAATAAGTCACCTTTTCTTTTAATAATGGTGTTTTTCTGCTGCAGTGCCCCAGAAATCACTGGGCCATGAGGTGAACGAGCTGACATCCAGCAGGTTACTGAAGCTGGAAATGGAAAACCAAAGTTTGCTGAAGACTGTGGAAGAATTGCAAAGTGCAGTGGGCTCTGTGGAAGGCAGCAGTTCAAGGATTCTGAAAATGGAAAAAGAAAACCAAAGACTTAGCAAGAAGGTAAAGGTCAGGGTGTGCTTGGATTGTGGGAGAGCTGCCTCATGTTCTTTGCTATTTTCTTTCCAAAGGTTAATTTTATGAGGTGCTGTTATTTTGGGTAAGGCATTACAAGGGTCTAAGTGGAGTTACAGCATTTTTAAGTCTATGGTAAAAAATAAAACCACTTCCAAGAGGTTTTTCTTTTCTTTAGTTTTGCATCTTTATTGATGTGAGAACATGACCAGTTTATTTAGAAAGGTCTTAGACCAATGAGAGGGAAAAGTAGTAATTTATTGTGGATCTGGTGAGTAATGAAAGTGGTTTAGAATACTGGAGAAGGTTAATTTTGGTAATTAGGAAACAGGAGAAGGTGTGTGTGCAGAGTGAAGAGTGAGTGATGGGTCTGAGCTGGAAACTTGCTCCTGTGTCCTCATTTCAGCTGAGGAAGGGAGAAGGTGGGTCAAGGAATTAATAAACAAGTCAGGAGGGGAGTTTGGCAGATTTAACTGCTGATCTAGAATGCTTTACTCCTCAAGTTATGGGTATCAAATAGAATAATTTAGTCAGGGGTATTTATAGAGAATACAAATTTGAAAAAGAAAAAAACAGGGACTAATTACAGTGGAGTGAAAATGTCTAAAGTTCCTGAAATAGCTTTGACTTCAGCAGCTATTTCAGGTGAAAGACTATTCTTAGAGTGGGTAAGAGATAATTAAAAAAAGAAAGTAAATTAAAGAAATCCCTGCTGTATTCCATGCTTCCATAAGTTTTCTGATTCCTTAGAAGCTGGTATGGAGCAGCCTCTGTGCTGTGCCCCAAAGGCAGCTGGGAGGTACAAAAGAAAGGAATAGGTGTAAGAAGCACACAAACATCATTCAGGTCAACTTGTAACAACTTAAATGGGACAGAAAAATCATGCTTCTTGGGTATTTTAAATTTTAAATAGTTCTGCTCTCTGCAAGTTGGCACCGTTTGACAAAACAAACCCATGTATTTAATTCCCAAGGAATCATCTTAATTATCTCTTGAAATAGTTAAGTAAGATCAAACAACATTCAACCTTCGGAAGTTAAAAGGATCCTGGAGGAGCAGTAGAAATCTCACTAAAATGGAATTTTAAGAGAAAAGAAGATGCTTGAGGAAATATCCAGAGCCTGAGAAAATCTGACCCCTTTTTTACACTAAAGTACTTTATAAATTTTGTGTTCTGAGCCAGGGAGAAAATTCTGGCAGAAGTAAATGTATTCCCAGAAGAAATTAATGTTTCAATTAAAGATTAGAAAATTGTGTTTCATTCTTTCCCTTAAGCTTCTTTATTCATTTCTGTAAGGGTGCCTTCAACCCAGCTAAGAGTGTCATTTTTAAGTACATTTTAAAACTTTTGTTTCTCTCCCCAGCTTGAAGAGCTGGAGAATGAAATTAGCCAAGAGAAACAAAGTCTTCAGAACAGTCAAAACCAGAGTAAAGATCTGATGAAAGAAAAAGCACAGCTTGAAAAGACACTTGAAGCACTTCGAGAGAACTCCGAGCGACAAGTGAGTAGCAGAACCCAAAGTTTCACTGCTGCTTTGTGCTCTGCTGGTCTCCCTTTGTTGGATTTTACAGACATAAAGGGATTGTAAATGTAGTGGATTTGCCAAAAGGAGGTTTCTGCAGGAAAACAGCTTTTCTGAGAGCTGCAGCCAGTGAGAGACGTGACTCATTTCTGGCTGGGGTTTTCCTGGTGGCTTTAGAGCTTTGTGGTGTTTGTAATGCTCCTGTGGCTTCCCTGGGCATCTGCTGGAGTTGCTTGGAGGGTGTAGCTCAGCCAGGAGAGAAAATTGGGAAGTTTGGAGGGAAGGCAGACACCTCCCAGAGCAGGAGAACTGATCCCAGGCAGCTGGGCAGTGCTTGGAGTAATGGTGGAGTATTGATGGGGATTCCAGCAGCCTCCATAATCCTGCCCTGTGCTGGAATGGGTTCCTGCTCTAATCCTACCTGGATTTATTTGTGGCTGCCCAAAACTGGCACCTGAACCTTTGTAAAGATACCTGTGCACCTTCTGAGGTGCCTGCAGAGCACACAGATGGAAGGCAGCCACCAGGAAAAAGAGTTCTGGAAATGCCAGATTTAGGAGTTGAGTCTTTCAGCATTAGAACTGCAGTTAGCTTTTGTAAATTCTGTTTCTACCTCCTAATGACATTGGTGCTTAGTTTAATTGAAGTACAGTATTTTGAAATACAGAATATTGTATTTCAAGAGATGCTGAAGGTGTTTCAAGGCCCTGTTTAATCAGTAAATGAAATTCCAGAAGAAAGAAAAAAGGGGAAAAAAAAAAAGCAACTTGACATGGAAGGTTTACTTTCTTTTAAAGATGTATATCTTGTTTTGGGACTGATATTTCACTGGGACTAATTCTGCTTAAAAATAATACACTTAAGGGCTGATGGGTCAACAGCATCTGTCATATCACTTACAAAATCGTGTGCTGCCTCTTCCTGGAGTTCACTATAGGAGCTTCATTTGATCTCATCAAAAACCGTGGAGGTGTTGATCAGGATTTTTTGTGGAATTGGGATTATAGAGGCAGAATTCATGGAAAGGAGTTCAGTGCTGTGCCAGGTGCTCCAGAGTTGTGTTTTTAGGCACCTGTTAATGAGTTTGTGGTGAATATTGCAGAGCAGTTTGTGATTGCTGGGAGCAGAGCTGGAGCTCTGTAATTAATAGCTCCATTCAGATTTCACTAGGGAAGAGCAGCCTATAATTTTCTCAGTCTGTTTTCCATTGCAAGCAGCACTTTTGCTTTTCTCCCAAACAGTTTATTGTTGAAACATCCCTTACACTGGGTTATTAGTGTACACTTAAATATTGATCCAAACTGGATTTTGCTGTCTCTTGTTACATGCCCAAATAATTCCAAATGATTTGGAGCAACCTAAAAAGTCAAGAAATACTAAAAATTAAGATGTAAGTTTTGCTCTTATCCTTGAGTTAGGATAGCTTTGTGGACACACAGCTTTCAAATTCACAGAGTATAAGAAAAAGCAATCTAAATGTGGGTAAACACAAATGAAAATTAAATTATGCTAAGAAATAGATAAAGCTTTGCTTTGAGCTTTATTAGTTTTGGGTTCATGTTTATCTATTAATATTCAAGAGGAAGAGATTTGAAGATTTACTTTGTTGTCAAACTTGAAATAGTGTTTGTAATTCTTCATATAAATACAAGCAGAGTGAGAGGGTTTTTTTAACTTAAAAGGTAAATATATGATTAGTATCTTTTAGTTTACATAAGAAAGCAATTCCTTGTTGGCACATTGTTGATCACTTTACTATTTTTCTATCCAAATTAGATTAAACTCTTGGAACAAGAAAATGAACACTTGAATCAAACTGTGGCTTCTCTAAGGCAGCGCTCCCAAATCAGCGCTGAGGCAAGAATGAAAGAAATTGAAAAGGAAAACAAAATCCTCCACGAGTCTATCAAAGAGACCAGCAGTAAGTTAAATAAGATGGAATTTGAAAAAAAACAAGTCAGGAAAGAACTGGAACACTACAAAGAGAAAGGGGAGAGGGCAGAAGAATTAGAGAATGAGCTGCATCGGCTGGAGAAGGAAAATGAGTTATTACAGAAAAAAATCACCAACCTAAAAATCACTTGTGAGAAGATCGAGGCCTTAGAACAAGAGAACTCTGACCTGGAGACGGAGAACAGAAAGCTGAAAAAAACCTTGGATAGCCTGAAAAACCTCACTTTCCAATTAGAATCCTTAGAAAAGGAGAATTCCCAACTCGACGAAGAAAATTTAGAGTTACGAAGGACAATCGAATCCTTGAAGTGTACAAGCATTAAAGTGGCACAGTTACAATTAGAGAATAAGGAGCTGGAGAGTGAAAAGGAGCAACTCAAAAAAAGCCTTGAACTGATGAAAGCCTCTTTTAAGAAGACTGAACGTTTGGAAGTCAGTTACCAAGGCCTGGACACAGAAAACCAAAGGCTACAGAAAGCCTTGGAAAACAGCAATAAGAAGATTCAGCAATTAGAGAGCGAATTACAAGATTTAGAGTCTGAAAATCAGACCCTGCAAAAGAACTTGGAAGAGTTAAAAATCTCTAGTAAGCGCCTGGAGCAGTTGGAAAAGGAGAATAAGTTGTTAGAACAAGAGACTTCTCAACTGGAAAAGGATAAGAAACAGCTGGAAAAGGAAAATAAAAGGCTTCGACAGCAAGCAGAAATTAAAGATAGTACCTTAGAAGAAAATAATGTAAAAATTAGTAATCTGGAAAGGGAAAATAAATCTCTGTTTAAAGAAATTGTTGTATATAAAGAGTCGTGTCTGCGCCTCAAAGAACTGGAGAAGGAAAACAAGGAGCTGGTGAAGAGGGCTACCATTGATAAGAAAACCCTGGTCACTTTGAGAGAGGTAAACACAGAGGAGTTTCCCTTCCCATCATAATCTGTTTGTGATGTACAGAAATTATATCTTGCTTTCTGATTTGGGGTTTTTTTTCTGCTTTAATCTGTGTACTGTTATCACCTTTATGCATTAGATGATCAGAACTTCTATAATCATAGTCATGAAAAGGAGGATTATCATATCACTGGAACATTTCCCCTTCACTGTCGTGTTCCAGACCAAATTTAAAGGGAAATTCTAAAGGGAATTTTAAAGGGAAAGGGAGAGAGCACAGAGAAATCATATTCTAGTTACAGTGTAATGTCTGATACAGCTGGAAGGAGAGTAAAGGCTGAATTATTCTGGTCATGTAATGATAGAACACCCTTGTCTGAGCACTCCTAGAACTACAACTTTGTTCTTTTATTTCTCTGCAAATACTGACTGTGGTTTTTCCTGTGCAAGGACTTGGTGAACGAGAAGTTGAAGACTCAACAGATGAACAATGATCTGGAAAAACTGGCCCACGAGCTCGAGAAAATCGGCTTGAACAAGGAGCGCCTGCTGCACGATGAGCAGAGCAGCGATGACAGGTGAGGATGGCAGGGCCTACCTGGCACAGAGGACACATGAGGCTCTTTTGGATTCACAGAGTGCTTTTGCAGTCTGGTTCTGTGCATACTCTTAAAGAAACCCAAAATGGAACTTGGTATTTTTGGAGATTAATTAGTGGATGTGCTGTCACATTCAGCTGACTGTGACAGTGACTTGCCACTTTTTGTTGCTAAGAGACTCATTGAAGTATGTCAGGAGATACAGTTAATTATAATTAAAATGTTTTATGCTCTAGTCAGCAGCAGCAACAGCAGCAGTAAAAGATAATGAGCTCAAAGTGTGTTTTTTTTTCTTTTTTGACTGCCTGTCTGACACAAATGCTTTTTATCACATAATGATTACCTTAAACTGCCTCACTCATTCCTTGAAACCATTTCCTTCTAATCCTTCCTAAAGGAAGCTGCATTCCCACTTTCCCTGTCTGGGAGGTATCCAGTGCTCGAGTGTCTCCAGAGCCTGGTGGTGGCTCCATCACTCCTCCACAGCTGCCATTGGGAAGCAGCTGCTGCCCTGACATCTGTTTCCTCTGCTGTATTCTCCTTCTCTGTCTTACCCTGCAGGGATTTAGGGAGAATCAGTGACAGGAGCAAAGCAGACTCATGTGGGCTTCTGTCCAAGCTTTACTTGCCCGTGCTCTTGTGCTGCCATGTTCTGTTATTACAGTGGATTGGAGATCGATTTGGGGCCCTCTGTGTCCAGAGGGAAGCAAAGAACTCTTGGGGTTTGAATCCAGTTTCCCTTCCTTAGTATCACAGAGTGCTGCCAGAGTCCTGTGGGTGAATGTGTTACCCCCTCTTGTTTCCTGCTGCTGCCTTTCACCTCCATTTCTCTGCTGAGTTCAGGAAAAGTCCTCAGAACCTCAACTGCTTGGATTTCTTCTGATTTAAGCATTTCTGTGTCCCATACAGCACTTTGATGCCAGAATGATTTCTTTCTTTTTCTTTCACACCCCTCTCACACACTCTTTTATAGTTTGATGTATTCTCAGTGCTTTTAGCCCCACACTTGTACCTCCCCAAGGCTGAGAACTCAGCTCAGCCCCACGGCACCGTTAAACCAGGAGAGCAAACATCCTGAGCGCCCCAGACACCAAGGGCCTCTCCAGAACACATTTTTGTAAACTAAATAAAGCCCATCCACATGGAAGGTTCCTCAGAATGAGGAGTTCGCTTGAGCCTCTCATTAGAGAATCTTTGATAAATATGTTAATTTTGCAAGGCCTATAATTGTGTGCATTTCAGTGTATGGGGTGCATGCATTTTCAGGGCATTCCACCTGGACCAAGTGCTGTACCCAAAAATCCTGAGATAAATTCCGAAATAAAAACCCCTTTTCCCCATAAATGTGTTCTGGTTTTAGTTTTAAGACCAAGAAAAGGCAACAGTTGATAAGCATTTGGTGAATATAGGTGAATATACCCAACAAGAAACCACCACTCCTTGACCCAAGGTGGAGCTTAAACTTAGGTGAAGCCCAAATGGAGCAACATTTAATCAGGTTCTAGGTTAGAAGTGGTTGGGCTCTGCTGCTGGCTTGAGCTTCTTCCCAAGCTCTGTATAGAGCTGGAGGATCATGAAAGGGCAAGGGTTGTTTCCAGTGTGAAAACTTGGGTTGGTTTGAAACTTTGCTGTGCCAATATGCAGCTCTTCCATTGTTCTCAACTTCTTCATTCATCCCAAAGATACCTGGATTGCTTTCCCTTCTTAACAGTCCACAGGTGAGGCAGTAGCAGTTCTTTAACCAGGCCTACAAAGAAGGCATTTTCAGTATAGGCAGAATTACTTCTCAATGTGGACAAAATGACTTCTTTCATCTTTCTCTGTCATTTTGATGATGGAGATTAAAAATGTACCATTTTCCTCCTCCTGCTTGTGGTTTTTAATGACTGATCTTGGTAGCACTTCAGAGTGTTTCCAGTGAGGTCTAAACTGGCCACGTTGTGTGAGTTAACTTTGAAGTGGTTTCCATTTCCTCTTGCCTGCTGTCCTTGGACAAACAGATTTATGGATTTTGACTCTGAATCCAAAATAACCCAGCTTGCAGTTATGGTACAAAATTTGTGCCATCTTTCATTGTTCACAATGAAAGTGATACTGGATCTCTGCTATTATTCTTTTTCCTCCTTTGTTTTCTATAGAATTGTGTGACTTTTCAGTAGCAGGAATTACTTGTAGCCAAATCTGTGCTTCAGCTCAAGAAGGTGAAATACTGTATATTCTGCTAGTCATAGCTTGCCTACTATTCCATAAATCCTTGGGAATTAGTTGTCATATCTTAGAATCTCAGATTCTCATCCTGCTGCATGATGCTACTGGACAGCTTTCTGCTTATTAATTCTCTTCCCATTGGTCTTCTGCTCCAGTTCCTCACTGGATCTGATGCTGTTGTCCATTCAGGAGTCTCCTGCAGTTTATTCCCTTCACTAAACTGATGGATCCTTCAGCAGCCAGGATTAGAAAGGGGGATGTCAGTGGTTTGGTTTCTTTTATCAATAAAATAAACCAAAAGTGGGGAGGCTTGGGGTGCTCTCCACATTCTGAGCCACACACGGGACTGAGCTCCTTAGAACTGATTGATGATTTTGGTTTCAGTATTTCCCATAAAAGGTGTGCAGTGCTAAATCAATACAGTTTAATCTGACCACTTCTTTCCCAAATTGGCATTTTGGGGGGTTTTAGGTGCCCTACAATATCGTGAATAGGGTTAAAAATGGAAGCTTTGCACATCAAGGGTGGCAACAGTCTTAAAATACCAGCAGCTGGGCTGAGTGAGCAATTTGCACATTGATGCACCAAACGAGAGTGCACCTGCACAGTCCTGTGCTCCATCTCCTTCCCTGTCCTCCCCTTTGGAGCTGGCAGGAAATGGGAACTGATGAAAATCTTGCTCTCCAAGTACTTCACATTCTAATTGAGTTCAGGTCCCCTCTGGATTCGCTGGAGCGGAGCCAGAAGGAGGAGTGCAGGCAGCACTCACTGATGGTGCAGAGAAACCCAGCAGCCCCCTGGTGTGCCTGAGCAGGCCTTTCTCTGTCTCTGACATGTTTTAAAAGAAAGGAAGGGTCAAAAATGGTTTTGACAATCATCTTCTGGTTATTTTTGACATAGGACCTGCTGGGGATGCTGAGGTGTCTTCCTACTTCTGCCTACAGCACTCAGGGACTTTTGAATGGAGCTGTGAGACTGTTCTAGAACATTATAGAATTTAAATACCTCGAATAATTATTTGCAGTACAGACTCTTTGTTTGTTATTGGCCAGTAGGTACAAGCTTTTGGAGTCCAAATTAGAATCCACGCTCAAGAAGTCTCTGGAAATAAAAGAAGAAAAAATTGCTGCTTTGGAGGCTCGTTTGGAAGAATCAACAAATCTAAACCAGCAGCTCCGTCAGGAGCTGAAAACAGTAAGGAAAAGGGCATTTTTCTGTAAGGGTAAAGGACTCCTGTATGAGCTGTTATTGTTATTTCTACACTTTCTGGGTAAGCCAGCAAAAAATGGGCATCATTCAGGTGATAGAAAGCAGGACAAAGGTGTGAATGCTTTTAAGGCTGTGTTGACATCACATGAAAAGTTGTTGAGTTTATTCACTGGCCATGAGAATGTCAGATGGATGAAAAACCTGGAGTTGATTTGATTTGGGATGTCATTTCCAGTTACATTTTCTGGCCTACCTTGAGCAGGGAAAAAAGGAAATAAAATTGCTTTGTTTTAGAATTTTGGTAGAAAAGTTGGGGGATACAGTTGAAAGCACTGAAATAAAGTAGAAATTAGAGGTCTTCTGTTTGTTGGGGCTAAGCTGTCCATATCCATAGATAATTTGTACATCATCTCCCCAAAAAGTGTGCAAAAAACAAATTTACAAATTCAGTAACAGCACTTCCTGTTCTTTGAGAAGGAGCATAGTCAGATAATAAATTAATAAATTAGGACATAGAAAATTCTAAACCTAACTTAAGTTGTCTTAAATAATTCCAGGTGAAGAAGAACTATGAAGCTCTCAAGCAAAGACAAGAAGAGGAAAGGATGGTTCAGAATTCTCCTCCAAGAAGTGGAGAAGAAAATCAGTCTGTCAATAAATGGGAGAAAGAAAATCAGGAGACAACTCGAGAATTACTGAAAGTTAAAGATAGATTAATCGAGGTGGAAAGGAATGTAAGATATGTTTTAAATATTATCCTGCTGGTAATTATTTGTGCTGAGCTGTTCCAGTAATGCAAATGAGGGTGCTGTTAAGACACTTTAATTTATCACCTTGTTTCCATCCCTGGCAGAATCTGAATTAAATACAGTGTGTGTAGCAGCTGGATTCTGCTCTGTGGGATGCCATAAAGCACTTGACAGGCATTTAGAAAGGAAATGTGAAAACCTGAGTTTGCCCTTTGGAATCCACAGCTCTCTCTCAAATCCCTGTTACATAATCCCTATTTACACGAGTCCTGGAGGTTTCTCTCCTGTTTCTCCATAGGTGCAACATCCATTACCTGTTTTTCCAGTGATAAATCTCCCCCAAAGGGGGTTACTTTGGTGCCTTAAATGGCTACCTAGGAACAGAGACTAGACAGCAATAAAGGAATAAAGGAGGGATTTATTTGAAAGGCCTTCAGAGGTACACTCTGAGCTCCTGCCTCAGTGGATCCCAAAATGAATGACAGCTCATGAGTTCTTCCCACTTGGATCTCAGCATCAATTCCCCAGGCAGAAGCCAGGCAAGGATGGAATTTGCCCAAGCTTGCCCCCCTGTCCCCAAGATTGTGGTTTGCAGTTGTTGGGCCTAGGAGGGTCTGGGTGTCCTTGGAGAGCTGGAGAGGCTTTGTTGTGTGTGTGTGAGCATGAGAGAACAGCACTGAACGAGCTCCAGGGAACTGCAGAGTGACACTGGGCAGGGCAGGGCTGGGAACAGAGAAAAGTTAACACCTAAGGCATCAACTTTGTTCTGCACTTTTATCCCACCCTGTAAATCTCTGCACAGTCCTGCTGCTTTGTATGGTCTGGAAACCACTTCTGTTTTATCTTGGAGCTCCTGGGCCAGCTGGGAACTGAGGTTTTGTGTGGTTTTACACCCCCAGAACGCCACGCTGCAGGCAGAGAAGCAGGCACTGAAAACACAGCTCAAGCAGCTCGAGACACAGAACAACAACCTGCAGGCCCAGATCCTGGCCCTGCAGAGACAGACTGTGTCCCTGCAGGAGCAAAACACCACTCTGCAAACTCAGAATGCCAAGCTGCAGGTAAGGCTTCCTTAGTTTGCTATGGAAAATAAAATTAAAGGGGTTTTTTTCAGAAGGAAAACTTAAAATACGTCCTCATTGTTGGCTTTAGAATGACATTTTGCTTCCTGGAGAGACATGGGAAAGAAGGTGATGTGGAAATAATCTGCACTCAGCAGTCAAGTAATTGTTTGTTTGCTGATGAAAAATCGCATTTTTAGAAATTGGTTTTAATCCTTTGTCCAATGTAAAATCTTGACTTTATACTTAGAAGTAGAGTAGATTCTCTTATCCAGCCTTCCAAGATTGCTTGGGATTTTTATTGTGTTTATACATCTCAGTTAGGTCAGGAAAGCAGTGTGTGCAACCATATTCTAATAAATTTTATCTATTTTTATAAATATCTAAAAAGAAAAGTAAAGCCATAACTAAAAGGAAATTCAAGATACTTCTATACAGAACATTTTTTAAAAATCAAAAGAAAGCAGAAATCTGCATAAATATCTGAAGACCTGAATTTAGATAATTGAGAGGCAGTAAAAGGTAATGTGTGACCATGGAAATTATAAAAAATTGTTGTCCCCACAGTCTTGCAGCTCTTCTGGCCAAAATTCAGGTGTTGTCCTTATGTTTTAAAGGGTTATTAAATATATATCTCTTTTCTTTAAAAATGAAATATCCTTGTTAATGGATTTAATGCTTTTTGGAGTTCTAAGAATCAAAACTCCTTCAAGAAGGAATAAAAACCCCACAATGCAGCAGAAATAGCAAGGAGTGTCAGAAAGGATGGAGGGTTGATGGAAATCCAAGTATTTAAATGAAACAAAGAATGCATTTGGTGGACTCCTGGAGTCTCCTCCTGGCTTTTCCTGGAAAGCAGAATGTTGTTGTCCCAGGGATGCACTTTCTGCTGCCAAGCTGAAATGTCATTAGTGCACAGCACTCCAATAAAACAGGACAGTGGTGCACACCCTGTGCCTCCTCTGCTGGTTAAAAAACAGTGGGTATGACATGGAAATATCATGGGACATGGAAATATCCCCCTGAACCAGATGAGAGAGGATTGCTGGGATTCAGAGCTGAATACTTTGTCATTCCATTCATTTAAAAACTAAGGAATATCTGTGTAGTTCCTTTTTTGCCTCACACCCAGCAGCACAGGCTTTCCTCTCTGGCAAGCCAATTCTCCATGAACTCCAAATCCAACTGGAAGTTGAAATATGTTCAGGAAAATCAAGAGTGATGAACTGTTGGCTAAATCTGAAGTGCAGACTAAGCTGCTCTACCTGGACTGTGCCAAAACTGTTCCTGGGCAAGTAATTCTTCTCTTCCTCCTGATAGCCATAAGGAGCAGCTGAGGGAAAGGATGTCTGAATTCTGGGTTAGGTCTGGGAATTCTGACCTAACCAAACTCGGGATTGAGCCTGGGAAGTTTCCCAGCACACCCATGCCATCAGACATGACTTCATTTCCAGTGAAAGGTTCAGCTTTCTCATCTGTAACAAAGAACACTGCAGTTCCAGCAGGAAGGGATTTGTTCCCTGGTAACAGCAGGAACTGGAG
Organism: Erpornis zantholeuca; assembly: GCA_013400515.1. Taxonomy (NCBI): domain Eukaryota; kingdom Metazoa; phylum Chordata; class Aves; order Passeriformes; family Timaliidae; genus Erpornis; species Erpornis zantholeuca. The sequence continues at coordinate 33,757 of VZTN01016958.1, read as the reverse complement.
TGAGAGATGGAATTTTTTTGCCTTAATAGATATCCCGAGGGTATTACAAGCTTCAGTAGTTTGTGGTTTTCATTTCTTGAGCAGGAAAAAGGAGGAAACTGGTACAGGTCAGGTGACAAACAACAATTCTTTAAGATTTCCAAGGATTAAATTTGGTAATGTCTCCAGAGGCACAAAAAGTGAAGTTGTTTGTCTAATGTTGAAATGTCTATTTAGTGTACTAATACACATGAAAACTGTTCTGAGATAGTTGTTGGAGCACTGGTGCTGTTCCACAAAAGAGCACAGAACACAGCATGGGTAGTTCTTCCAGGTGCTGTTATCTATCTCCCTCTCTCTCTGTTAAATGGATGCTCCTGTTGGAATTCTCATTGTAAAAGAATGTGTGGATACCATGAAGATTTTATGGTGACAACACAGAATTTTTAAAGAGATGAATCTCCATGCCAGTGTGAAAGTTCCTTTTATTTTAGTCACATCACAGATTTGGCTTTTATTACGATTACTGGTGATCCATTTCTGCAGGATGTCTTGGTGCTAGAGGAAAATGGCCCTGTCATCAAGGTAACACCTTAACAGATGTTAAAAGGTGAATAATAGTCAATTTAATCACATGCTTCAGTGCTGTTCTTGGAATGTTTTGAGTTGGAGCTGTCTCCTCCAAGAAAAGGCTGTCAGTGGAACAAGCAGAAGGCAGAGCAGGGTTAAACCCAAGAAACCTTTCAGTGGGAGCTACAATAACACAGGCTGTGCATTACTGCAGGTGGAGAACTCCACGCTGAACTCACAGAGCACGTCCCTGATGAACCAGAACGCACAGCTGCTCATCCAGCAGTCAGCCCTGGAGAACGAGAACGAGGGCGTGCTCAAGGAGCGCGAGGAGCTCAAGGGGCTCTACGAGGCCCTGCTCAAGGACCACGAGCGCCTGGAGCAGCTGCACGAGCGCCAGGCGGCCGAGTACGAGTCCCTCATCGCCAAGCACGGCAGCCTCAAGGCTGCTCACAAGAACCTGGAGGTGGAGCACAAGGATTTGGAGGATAGGTAAAGTGAGCTTGGTGTTCGGTAAAAACAGCTCTGGGAAAGTGATGGAATGGATAAAATCGGTGTCACTTCATCACTGAGGTTTTGAGGCCTTAAATGGCTGCCTAAAGACAGAGAGCAGACAGAAAGAAGGGAATAAAGGAGGTGTTTATTTGAAAGGCCTTCAAAGGTCACACCCTGGGGGTCCAGAGGCTCCTGCCTCAGAGCTCAAGTCATGAGTTCTTCACCCTTTTATAGGTTTGGTCGATTTGAATATCAGCATCAATTTGCCAATTAAAACTTCAGCTAAGGATGTCATTTCCCCAAGCTTGCCCCCCTCCCCAAGATGAAGGTTTGCACTTTTGGGCCTAGGAGGATCAATCATATTGGAGAGCGAGCTGGACAGGCTTTGTTCTGTCTGTTTGAGCATGAGAGAACAGCACTCAACAAGCTTCAGGGAACTTTAAAACACTGGGCAGTGCAGCATTTGAAAAAAATAAAAGTTAAAACCTAAGGCATCAGGTAAAACTTTGACAGAGGCCATTTCATCAAAATTCCTCTTTTTTTTCATCATTCCACAAAAAGAAGTGTAAATACTGTCTTTGTCTGCAGGTACAATCAACTGCTGAAACAGAAGGTGCAGCTGGAAGAACTGGAGAAGGTTCTCAAGACAGAGCAGGACAAAATGCTGCAGCAAAGTGAGAAACATGAAACTGTGGCAGCAGAATATAAAAAACTTCGGGATGAAAATGAAAGGTAAAGAGAACTCTGGCACCTGAGCACCTGCCAGTGCAGCCTGACCAAGTGTTGTGTTCCTTCTTCATTTCTTGACACCTGATGCTTCAATTCCAAATACTCATGATCCCACAAGAAAAAAAAAATCATTATATCCTGAGGGGACATGTGGGACAAAGGGACATGGCAGGGCCCAGGAGGGACAAAGGGAGCCCAGGAATGGATATGTGTAACCTCCATGATTGCCAGAATTTGGGCCATTCCTATTTTGTGTTGGCAAGAAATCCTGGCTCTGCTGTAAGATTCTTTCGTTCTGAAAAGTGGCATCTTAAAACTAGTTGTGGTGTAGAGATGCTGCTTTGTATTTTAATATACAGAGAACAGTGCTTGGCTCAAAGGCAGAACACATTCCTGGGAGAGCGAGGCTAGGATAACTCAGAGTATGTGATAGTAAGGAATTTTATGTAAGTATGTATTTTATGGAGTGGTTGGAAATGTCAGGATTCAGGAGTAACAAACTCACTCCCAGCACTCTCTGCTGGTGTCTTTGCATCCCAGGCTCACTCACACGTACAGTCAGCTCCTGAGGGAGAATGAAGTGCTCCAGACTGACCACAAGAATCTGAAAACATTATTGAACAATTCCAAACTGGAACAAACACGGTTGGAAGCTGAGTTCTCCAAGCTCAAAGAACAGTACCAGCAGCTGGATATTACATCAACAAAACTAAATAATCAGTGTGAGGTATGTGAGAGTTCTGCTGTTTGTCGTGGCTGGATCATTGGAGTATTTATATTTATAAATACAGTATTTATACTGTATTTGTAGGTTTATAAAGTCATATGAAGAGCTGGAGAATCAGTCAGTTGCTAGATAATGAAGTGGATCTAAAAACTAATTAATTTGCCTGCTCTACAGGCAAGACAAAATTTCAGAATCATATTAGAGAAAATGGTTTACATTATTTAAAGCATCAAAGAGGCTTTTATCAATTGATTGGTGATTTAATTTTGAGTTTGATTTGACTCTCAGAATCCCTCTGCAGACCTAAATTTTCTTGGTAATCTCATTAGCAGTGTGTTAAACACACTCACAAATAAATGCACAATTTCCTCTGTTTTAACAGCTGCTCAGCCAACTTAAAGGGAACCTGGAGGAGGAGAACAGACACCTGCTGGATCAAATCCAAACTTTAATGCTGCAGAATAGAACGTTACTGGAGCAGAACATGGAAAGCAAGGATCTCTTCCATGTAGAGCAAAGGCAGTACATGTGAGTTGTGGAAACAGTGAAATCACTGTGATTAGAGCAATTAGAACACCAATACCTGTATTTTTTAAGCTGTTATATATAGAATTTAACACATGTGCTGCTTCTGAAATGTTTCTTTTTGAAATAAACAAATTGGTAATAAATGTGAAGCAGATAATTCAAAATATCAGCATTGTATTCCTAGCTCTAAAGCATCAGTACAACTGTGTTCATTACAGATGGTGCAAATAAGGAATAAAAACAATATTTATTCCTCATTCTCCTACTGGCAAAGTTTAGATTTATAATCACTGTATTTGTAGATTCAGATATGAATCTATGTAAATTGTAGATTAATTCATAGATTTGTAATCTAAATTTCTTTAGAGGACTTGGGAGAAGAGAAGATGTGCTTGTCTAAAGGTTAGAGCACATCATTTAAAAAGGAGAAATGTATAATAAAGGCAAATGGATTTTTTTCAATTTTATATCATGAGGTTAAGCCTAAGGCTGATTGTTTGCTGTATCTCTTGCTTTTTCAATCAGAAACAAGCATTATGTAAGAATTCCTCACAAAAGGTGACAATTTTCAGGTAACAGACTCCCAGAGGAACGTGCTGCCCACACATCCTGTGTATGTTTCTGAAGCATAATCATTAATTTCTGTTTGCAGTGACAAACTGAATGAATTGAGGCGCCAGAAGGAGAAACTGGAGGAGAAGATAATGGATCAGTATAAATTTTATGAGCCATCTCCACCACGAAGGTACTGCTGAACTTGATGTAAAAGTAAAACACAGCTCTAAGGCACGACAGACCTGTTCTGTTCTGTTCTGTTCCCACTGAAAATCCAGATTCCATTACATTCATGGCATCAGAACCACGTCTGTGTCGTGCATAGAAATTAGGAGAATCTGCAGGCCTACCAATGTGTTCTAAATGCAGTGAATGTGCTGTGTTGTTGGTGACAGAAGGGGCAACTGGATCACCCTGAAGATGAGGAAGCTGATCAAGTCCAAGAAGGATGGGAACCGCGAGCGCCTCAAGTCGGTGACGCTGACGCCCACGCGCTCCGAGTCCAGCGAGGGATTCCTGCAGCTGCCCCACCAGGACAGCCAGGACAGCTCCTCCGTGGGCTCCAACTCCCTGGAGGACGGGCAGACCCTGGGCACCAAAAAGAGTAGCAGTGAGTACTGCAGAGCACTTGGTTCTGTGAATAAACCTTGGCTAAATGTTGGAAAGGAGCGCGTGTTCTGGAGGGTTTGTAAAGATCGTTTTGAAATCCGTAGGAACGAAGCCTGAATTAATTGGTTAAGGACAGAAGTTCTTGCAAGCTCCCTGAAGTGTTTGGGCAGAGCTAGTTTTGAGCATTTCTGTGTCTCACAGTGTAAATGTTAGAGTACACTCACAGTGCCTGGGTAAGATGAAGCAGGCACTGGTACTGGGTCAGATGAGGAGGATTTGGGATAGAATGTCAGATGTCACCACTAGGACCCTTGTTGTTTCTCCCTCTTGTCCCAGCATGACTCCTTCCCCTTGTCTTGGAAGTGTTTTCCAAGCTGTGCTAACATCCTTGAGTCGCTCAAAACACCTTCTGCCTGAGGGTGTTCCCCCAGCATCTCACAAAACCAACGATGCAATTTGGATTTGCAACAAGAAGTATTTAATGTAGAGACACAACCTGTTAAAAACGATGGGAATTGCTACTGATCCTGAAATTGGAGTGAGGTAGCAGAGAGGGAGAATGAGGACTTACAGAAGGGTGATTAGATGGAATACTCCAGGCACAATTTGCTGACCTTGGAGGATCTGATAGCCATCCCCTTAGGGTGCCCATGATATATAAGGTCAGATTCTGTTTATTATTATTTATTATCTATGGTTTTTGTTCTCCACTCTTGGCATGAATCATAAACTGCCCAGTTTCTCACAACTTGAGAGATAATTCCAGCCAAGGTATCAGGATGTAATGGTTCTATTTAATAACTATGCACCAAAAGCATTTTGGCTGTGCATGTAAAAGCATCAGAATCCATCTGCATTAACAGTCACTTCCAATCTTTGCACTACTACTTTTAAATTTAATATATTGGATTTTAAAAGACAGCAGGTCTGGGGTTTGTGCCAGCTGTGAATTATTGCAGCCATTATGATGTGGGGTTTTTTTCTTCTGTGCTTCTTGCAGAAGCTTAGACAAAGTTAAAAACATCCAGAAATGCTATTTCAGGGAAAGTTTAAATCAGATCTGTATTTTATTAATAACTGAAGAAAATAGTTCAAGGGTACATTTTAGCACTTTTGTTACTAACTTTTCCCTTTGGGGAGCTCAGCCTCTTTCAGTGTAAGCTTCAAAACAGGTACTTTTAAACTTTTTTTCAAAAGCAACTGTTGCTTTTACATCCAAACCGTGAGTGGTGTGGAATTGGGGAGTGCCTGAAGCCGTCCTGGGTGTGTGTCAGTGGGAAGTGAGAGTGTGCATGCTGTGGTTCAGCCCATCTGCATCTGTGTCAGCAATGTCATGGTCTGGAAGGGCTTTTCTGTGACAGTTTTCTTTGCATGATCCTTGGGACCTTGTAGTGTGCAGTTACCCTCCTGGGGAGCCACGGCTGCAGTTACGGTGGCTGAGCCTCAAAAGAGGTTTGAAGCTGTTCAGACCTCATTAATTTTCTACTCCATGGACCTTGCTCATGTTCCCCTTAATCCCAGTGTATTTATCCACAAACTGGAAGGGCTGATCTAATTCCGGATCCTAACCTTCCTCCAGTACACATGTCGCCATGGAAACCACAGTTTTGGAGAGAATTCGGATGCATTTTGTGCCAACTCAGCTCCAACAGTCTCTGAGACAGAGATCTGAGACAAATTATGCCTCACAAAGCAAAGAGAGTATCTCAGTATGACGAGTGCTGGTGATGGTGCACATTTTGCAGTCTATTTCTTCTGCTCCTAGAGTGACCTTAAATCCTAAATCCTGGGGTTTGGGGTCCTTCCTTTTCCGTGGGAAGTAGTTTGGCAGCAGCAGCTTCCACCGAAGGAGCTACAGGAGGGGAGAGCAAACGTGTGAGTGCCCCTGTCCGTGCCAGCGCTCAGGTGTTGGAGCTCTCGGTGCTTGCTGAAGGCAGCTCTGGCTCTGGAGGAGTTCTGTGCCACCCTGATCTCTGGGATCATCGGGGAAAGGAGCTGCTTCCAGCGGGAACTGCCGAGGTGAAATGTCCTGTGTGTCCTTTAGGAGGCAGCAGAAAGCAGCTCACCTTCCCTGGCACCACGCAGCGATGTCCTGAGCTGGAGGACTGAGGATCTGACATAGAGATCTCAGGATATACAGGGCTCCCACCCCACATTCCCTGTCGGAGATACTCATCCCAAAGTATTTGCTGTCTGTGACATCTGTAGTTTTTCTTCTTTTGTGGGTGGTTTTCTCAGCACAGGCAGTTGTTTCTTATGTTGAACATGCAAATGTTTCCAAGAGAGCTGTTATCTCCCTGGGAAAGGTGATCTTGGCACAAAAACCAGGTTACTCTGTTCTCAGAGAACACCACCTGAGGTTTCAGAGCGTGGCCAGAGCCTGTGTGTGATCCCTCTGGGAACAAGGGGGTGCCTGGAGGGTTGTTGCTGTCCCAGCAGAGGCTGATCCTTCAGGAGGTGTGTGCTCCTGGCTAAGGGGTTTCACCTTGGCTTTAGTACAGCCTCCTTCTTGCCAGGCACTGCCCACAAATGGGCACTGATCACCCCTGAAGGTCAGGTGGGTGCCATGATCTGACACCTGCTACGTGCAGAGCTTTTCCAGACAAAACCCAAGGCAGGCAGAGGGGATTTTTGGTTTCTGTGGAAAAATACAGGTATTCTTTGCTGACTCCACTTTAGCCACTTCAGGGGATTCACAACTTGCCAAGGAATTAGGGCTGTTAGGAAACTGTCATCTCTACTAGGAACACCAGTAGCAGGCACACCATGAGACAGAGGGAATAAAAGAAATGTTCTGGGCTCCATTTTCCAGTACCAAGGCATTTTAAAGGTTTCTGCATCATATTTTCTTCTATGTGTGAATAAAACAATGTGAGGATTTTAATACAGAATTCCCCAGAGGATTTCAGGCAAGCAGGAGAGTTAAAAAACAGAATGTTTCCTGCTCAACTGAGGAGTTCTGCAATAGTCATTGTTCATTCCCAGCTCAGAAAGCAAGAACGTGTCCATGGAATACTGAAAAGAATAGTTAATTGCTGCTGTAGCTCTTTCATCCCACTGTTAATTACTGTTATTACTATTCCAGGACATTTCTTGAGGTGAATTCTGTGCAGACATTACTGACATGGTTTCCCCTCCAAGCACTTTGCCTTTTTGATGCAGGATTTCCAGGACACCAGTGGTTGCAGGGGAGTTTCCTGCTGGGCACAGCTGCTGAGAGCCATACATCAGCCCTTGTGGAGGTGATCTGTGTTAATGGTCAGGAAGGACAGATGACCAAATGGTTCTTGAGCATCCTCTGGTTACTTTTTCATAAGATAAAAGTGGTTTTGGTTAATAAGGGTCAGTTATCTTCTATAAGAAGGATTACAGAGGGATGAGTTACTTTGTAAAGGATTATAGAAGTTACAGAGTAATTTTTTTTCTGTGTCGTCTTGATGACAGAAAATAGAAATAGAACAGAATGACCTCTTTGCTTTGGTTGGTGAACCTGTTCCTGTGAGTGCAGACACAGGAAGAGCTGATGGAGAGGGAGGAATATGGAATATTTCACTGCCAGGGTAGCTCATGTGCACTTGTAAACGGTATATATGATATATATGCACTGCTCTGTAAGCAGAACTGCTGTGTGCCAGGCTGGGGGAGCAGGGTACCCCTCCCAAAAGGGGCTGCACACACAAACCAGGCAGAGCATGGTCTGCCAGCCCTCTGCAGAAAGCAGAGCCACTGCTGTCTCTGCAGAAATCACCACTTGGGGCAATTCCATCCTTTTTGGATCTTTACGTGGTGGCTCCTGTGCCTGGCACCAGCCTCCAAACTTACCCAAGGCAGGTCAGCAGTTCCTAATGCAGCGTTCCTGACTCCAAGACAAGATTAACTCATGACTTCCCCTTCCTCCCTCCTTTAATACTATTTGTAATTTTAACTCTGTAATTCTCCTGGTAGAATTTAACTCGGTTTTCCTTGGGCCCTCCCAAAATGTTACAGCAACACTCACACTGGAATTTTCGTTTGCTGTTTTTTTTTTTTTCCCTTTGGTATTTTTTCAGCTAAAAAATTTGCATGTTTGAAGCAGATTGATTTGAGTTTAGATTGATTTTTACCAAAATACTGCCCACAAACTACATTGATCAAAAGGCCTATGCAGGTTTTCTATGAGACAGTAGATGACCAAAGTTATTACTGAGCACAAAATGGAAGAACTGAAGGCTGATAATAGACTGTGTCCTCTTAGATGTGCAGGCAAAGCATTACAGAAGTTATAAACCCCCCAAAATAGTGATGTGAACATATTTTAACTTAGAAATTGTACTTAGAGTTGCTATCATTTTCAGCTTTTTTTGCTTCACATTTTTCTTTACATTCAAAAAAAAAGTTATTTCTCACAATAAAAATTACATAGTGGTCAATTCCTGTAATCACCTGCAAAGAAGTTACATTTATTTTTTCAAGAGCTTCAAACTGTATGACCCTCTGCACTATCATTTTCAGTGCAGCTCTGAGTTACCTGTGCAAGTTTTCTTAGTGCAGTTTTCCTGTTCCAGTGTAGCTTTCATATTTCATTATCACCCAGAAAGAAGCAGGAGAATGATAGCTGTTAGCATAGCGTACCTAGCTTAAACTCAGACATTCATTTCTGTCCTTAGTTTCAACATTTAACTTCCATCTGTTCTTCTCCCTTTTTTTCTTTCATTTCCCTGTTTCCGTTTTTCCTCATGCTATGACATAAAAGTGGGTGCACTGAAAAGACTGCCCTTTTTGAGGAACAGACCGAAGGAAAAAGACAAAATGAAGGCCTTCTACCGTCGCTCCATGTGTAAGACTTTATGACAGTTCAGCTTCTTCTCAATGGCTACACTGGCTTCCGTTACTAATTTTTCACTAACCTCTCCCTGGACTGCGCTCTTATTTTTCCTCCTCTTTTGCGATGTGCAAGTCCTGCTACAGTACAAGGAGCTGGAGCTTTTTCTTTTTACTTTTTTTACCCTCTCCCCCCCCTTTTTTTTTTTAAAGAAAAACCAATCTTTGGCACTGAATACTTTATATCTGTGCAGCTGTGCACACACACGTAGCCACACGTTCCCATGCACACGCATATAATCTATTCAGTGCGGTGTGACTGCATATATTTGTATACATAGATGTCTATATACACATGGCCCCATGTGTATATGAATTTACAGTGCACTGTGTTAATGGAAATAGTTTTAAATGACACGTTTCATAAGCCTTTTGTTAAGAAGTCACTGTAATTTTTTTGTTGTTGTTGTTTAAAGCAAGCGTAGGAGATTGTGCAAGGCTCTCTGGTGGTCTGTCACTCTGCGAGTGTTCATCAGTTCTCATTGCCAAAATGTCGCATTGATTTCTTTTGTTTCGTTTTATTTTCTAATGAGGGGTGGACAATTTTCTCGAGTTTGGGGAAGTAAAGGTGAATATCATCAGATGTGGTATTTTTCAGATCCTCTCTCTGTCGCTCTGTAACCCCAGTGTGCCTGCAGTAACCTGCACTGTACAAGGATCCCGTGTGAGCGCTGGCACTCCGTTGTCTGAGCACCCGTGCCCGTTTTGTCCCCCCTCATCCCATTTTCTCATGGCAAGCGGCTGGCAGAGCCTCTAACACAGCACCTGGCGCATGGCGAGCCCCTGACAAACCTGTTTTGAGCACGTCCCTGGGCTGCAGGAGCCTGAGCCCCCTCCCTCGCTCCCTCCCTCCCGCCGAGCCGGTTGCATGCGGTGCCCGGGGTGTGGTTTGCTCCTGCCGGCTGCGGGCGCTTTAACGCTTAGGGAGCTGTGCGGCCTTTGCAATGCGGTAACAACCGGAGCGGGTACACTGCCCTCGCTGATCATCTGCTTTCATTTGCATCCCAGCCATGAATGACCTGGTGCAGTCCATGGTCCTGGCAGGAGGACAATGGACAGGTAGTTCTGAGCATCTGGAGGGTCCTGATGATATATCCACGGGTAAAAGGAGGAAGGAATTGGGAGCTATGGCCTTCTCTACTACAGCTATCAACTTTGCCACTGTCAACTCCTCCACAGGCTTCAGATCCAAGCAGTTGCTAAATAATAAAGGTATAGGTAGAAGCTTTTTGCACCGTGATGTGACTATGTAAATATTGGTTTTCCTTATGTTTAAGTTTTTCAATCTTAATTATTGAGTTGCAGTGCTAAGATAATGAACCCATTTAATAACTGCAGTTGTAAAATGTTTCAAGGTTTTTCCTGCAGAATGTTTCCTAAGTAAAAATTGATTGCTTTGAAAAATATTTTAATTTTTTACCATTTTACCAATTATAAATATTTTAATTATCTTTCCATTCTATTTTATTTTACATCTTCCTTTATGTCTCTGTGTGTAGATACTACATCCTTCGAAGATGTAAGCCCACAAGGTATTAGTGATGATTCTAGTACAGGATCAAGAGTTCATGGTAAGATGTGAGCTTTAATTAAATGAATTAAGGATATATGATGTGAATGTTAATGAATTTGTGAGAATACAGTGAATGGCATCATTGCAATGAGCATGCTCTCTCTGATTTTCATATCTCTCGAATGTATTGTATCATTTCATCAGATTCTCCTTTCTCTCTTAACTACTACATCAGACAGATGTTCTGTATCTCTGGTAGAAAGTATTTGTGAAGTGCATCTGAACAGGATCAAAACATTTTCCCTCTTACTGGGAAAATGTTTTAACTTCCATTGGGAGTTAATAGTAAATAAAGGAAGTCAGCATTTCAATCCTAAAATACCAAGTCCAAATCTGGCCTGAGTTTTCAATGTTTGTTGTTCAGTGAACCCCAAATTTGCCATGTGCTGTAGTTTATAAAATCCTTACATGTTCCTTCAAGCAAAGCTTTGAAGTGAAAGAGAGGCTATTAATAGAAGGGAAGTTTTAACTGTGCTATAAACATTTACAATAAATACAAGCAGCAAACATTTTTGAGGCTACTAACAGTGCATTTCCCTTGTATTGGCTTAGGAGTACAGGACTTTATCTGTGCAGATGCTCTTGCTCCTCCTGTCCGTGGCATTCCAGCCCTGTGCAGGGTTCCCTGTCAGATCTGTTGTAAGTGACCTGAGCACAGCAGCCCCTGCATGCTCCTGTCTGAGCCCTGCTTCCCCCCTGACCACTCAGTTTCAATTCTAAACTACACTCTCTCTCTTTTCCTCTCCTCTGTACCTCGCTATTCCTGTAGTGCCCTTTTCCAAAGTGTCCTCTTGGACTGCCTGGAAATTCCTTCGCTTTCTGATCTGTAAGAAACCACTTTGTTCCCATGGGCATGTTCAGCCTGGGAGGTCGTGCATGATCCTCTGAGCATTCTGTGAGCAGAATGTGAAGGTGCCGTGTCCTCTGCTAAAATGTTGTTCATCATGGTGTCTCCTAATTTTCCATTCAGCTTCCAGACCAGCCAGCCTTGATAGTGGCAGGACATCCACTAGCAATAGCAATAACAATGCTTCACTCCATGAAGTCAAAGGTATGCTGGGGGTGAATTCACATCTGTGCTTCATTTCCATTCTTTTCTCTGTAAGATCATCTGTAGAGGTTCCAAAAACCCCCACAACCAAAACCTTCCCAGTGCACAGCCCAGTGTGTGCTTCCCTGGCAGTTTCACAGCCTTCCTTCCCCACATTAGGAGCACAGGTATTTTAAGGCTTTAATAAATATTAAAAGGGTGGTGTTAGTTTGTAAGTTGCCAACTATTTTAAACCAAACCTAACCCACGTAACATTGTTGCAAAATAAGAATTCCCCCCCAAATTACTGTAAAAGCTTTCTAAGATGAGAAGTTGCTCTTTTTTTTTTTTCTTCAAGCATCCTCCTGCACTGCACTGCTGCTGTGAGCTGTGTGCTGTACAACTGCACAAAATGGCACATGTGATTCATGCTAGCAACCCTTCTATTTTGGTTTTAATTGTATTTAAATCCAGTATTACCTGGACTTACCAGTATTCTCTAATTTTCTGTATTAAGGACCCTGATACATTTTTGTATCTCACAGCTTCTTTAGCTGGAGACTGTTGTACAGACTAGACTAGAGCACTGCCAGCTCCAGACTTCATGTAATATTCATGGCTTGCATCTATTAAATGGTGTCTGTTTGTTTGGAAATTTAGGAATGAATGCTAGCTGAATATTTCTAATAGTTTATTTTATATAATCTCTTTGATTACTCCCTTCTATAAAAGATTCCTTGAGGTCTTCCTTGCCCCAGGGTCTCTACAGGATTAGGCATTTCCATTGTAAACAATTTATCTTTGTTCAGACTTACTTTCATTTCTTAGGAGTATTTGATCAAATACTTGATTATCCATCAGTATTTTTTAAGCAATTCATAGTTACTGACAAATAAAATGAATTGGTGTTGTGGAATTTATTTTGCATCTAATACCATGTGCTTCCTTCAGGTCCCAGTTGTAACAAACTAGGAGTAACAGCAGGAATTGTTGGGGAAGCAGCATTCCTGAGTAGTTCTTGTTGGAGAAAATATTTTCTTTCCACTCAATCCTTTGCATTTCCTTTAACATTTAATTCCCCTGTGCCTCTCAGTGATGCTGAACAAGAGTGGAGGTGTCTCTTTAGCCTTTGGAATATAATATTGTGCAGGTGGAGGCCCACATTCTAAGTGAAAGGTAGTTTTTATTCCAAAAAAATCATGCCCTGCTTGAGGAGCTGCAGAAGGTAAGTCAGGGGAGTGCAATTTTATGGAGTAACAAAATGACAACGGGATGTTTTTTTAGTCTTTTAAACAGAAGTAATGTTAATGGGGTAACATCACAGATTTGAGTGGGGTTATACTGTTCACAGCTTTTGGTGGATTTCTAATGGAAATACTTCCTGCCTTCCCCCCGAAGCAGGTGCAGTGAACAGCCAGAGCAGGCCCCAGAGCCACAGCAGTGGGGAGTTCAGCCTGCTCCACGAGCACGAGGCCTGGTCCAGCAGCAGCAGCAGCCCCACCCAGTACCTGAAGGGGCACACCAGGTCCAGCCCCGTGCTCCAGCACAGGGTGCCCGAGATGCCCGAGGGTCGTGGCAAACAGACCAAAACAGGCTCCCCTGGAAGTGAAGTTGTCACCCTGCAGCAGTTCCTGGAAGAAAGCAACAAGAGTAACTCCAGTGAGGTCAGTTGGAAGAGTATTAACTACGTAGTGTCCCAGCAGTGGGCTCAGGATTAATGCAAGGCACAGTGAGTGGAATTCCTTGCAGATTTGTTGGAGCCATTGGTCACACCTGCACTGAGAGGTCACAGGCACTGTCTCCTGATGCTCTGTCTGGTTCCACCAGCAGGAAACTTGTGGAATTCTGCAGCTTGACCCTCTGTGGTCCCTGGGTTGGGTAGGAAGGTCCACCTGTAGTGACAAAACTGTTCCAGTGTCTGGTGCCAGGGACACCAGGGCTTGCAGTGGGTTCACTCTTCTTCTTCCAGTGCAGCAGAGGCTGTTGTCACATCTGTCCTGCATCAACAGGAAGGAAGATGTTTGACTTCATTCCCTGAGGAGACTCTTGTCCGCTTCAGTTTCGTCTTCTTAACAGTACTGGGAACCTAAAAGTGACCTCGGAGCTTAATGAAATCTGAAAGGAGTAAGATGAAGGGGATGTTTCTGTAAATCAGTGACAGTTTCTTAGAAGCCCCAAATCTCCTCATCTCTGCTGGTATTCCAGGTCCTGCATCCCTAGTTCTTGAGTAGGTCTGCCCAAGCTCCAAAAGTGCTGTAGGATAAAGCCAGCCAGTCACTGTGACTGGGGCCTCTCAGGAGTGAGGAACCAGGCCTGTCTGGGGCAGTGACACAGATCTGCAGAAGATTCTGAATTTTTTGCTTAGATACTTAAAATGATTCTTGCCCTTGTCTCCCTGACAAGGATATTGGGGGTTTAAGCACTAGGCAATTGTCTACTGGCAATAAAAAATAAAAAACCTCACCTAAGTCATCAAGCCAGATCCACTGCTGTTCACAGATCCCAGAATCCCTTTCATAGCCTCACAGAACCATTCTGGCTGGAAGGGTATTCAGGGGATTTCTTTCCAGTCTTCTGCCAGAGCATTTCCTTAATGCCTTTAGCTTAATTCTTCCCCAATTGTCTCTGGTACCATTTTGAAAACTAGTGCAGTATTTCTTCACTGAGTCTGAATATTATTCACATAAACTGTACAGAAAACTCCTAAGTATGTATCATAAATATTTAATGTTGCTTATAGAGCTGAGAAATTAGAACCCAACAAATCTTTGTAGAATTGTTCTTCATTTATGTCCACAAAAACTGCTTAAGAAAAGGTAAAAATTGCAATTTATAAACTTAGGTTTTCTGTTTTTACAGATGAAATCTGCAAGTGAAGAGAACCTTTTAGATGAAGTGATGAGAAGCTTGTCTGAGTCTGCGGAGCTGGCAGGGAGGGAGAGGCTCCGAAAGCAGCCGGCAGCTGGCTGTGGGATCGTGAGATCCCTGAGTGTCAGGAACACAGTCGATTTCTCAGATGGACGATCCCTTAAACCAGAGCAGCTGGTCAGGCCCAGCCTCCGGAAGACTGAAGATCTCTACTTCAGTAGCTCTCCAATCAAATTCACCCCCGGTGCCCAGGGGAAGGCCAGGTCCGTGAAAGAAAAGATCCAAGCAACTGTGACCCAGCGACAATCCAGGGACTGCAACCCCTACGCCACCTTACCTCGTGCCAGCAGCGTGATTTCCACGGCAGAAGGAACCACCCGAAGGACAAGCATCCACGATTTTTTGTCTAAGGACAGTAGGCCGCCCGTGTCCGTGGATGCAGCCCCGGCCCCGGCCGACAGGAGTGCTCCGCCCACCTCCAGTGAGTACTCGGCACTGCGGGTGTCCTCTCCTTGTGTTCACTGTGTGCCTGGCAGGGGGGAGCGTGGCCCGCAGGGCGAGGCAGCTCCCTCGCTCACTGCATGGCATTTAGGAGGTAACTCTGAGCTTCCCAAGCCTTCCAGGATGGAAAGGCCAGGTTGTCGTGAGAGGACTTTGCCGAGCGCGAGCGTGTTCTGGGATAAAGCCAGCGGCTCTGGGAACGGCAGCGCAGGCTCCTTCGCTGCGCCCCAGCCGTTTTTATCCCTCAACACCGAGTTAGTCAGCAATATCAGTGGATTGCCCCCAAGATCCACCTCCAAAGCAGCTGATCAGGCAAACGTGTTGGCATTTAGGTCAGTGCCCAGGAGCCAGGAACAGCCTTGTGCTGCTCCGAAGGCTCAGGGTGACCCTGAGCGGGCAGCCCTGACCAGGGACCCTGTCCCTGCCTCCGGCGCTGGCGAGGCCCAGTCCCCACTGCTGGTCTCGGAAGATAACCAGACCCTGTGGTATGAGTATGGCTGTGTATGAAGGAAAGTTGTGTTGTTAAATCTATATATAAGCCTAACATGCCATAGAGGTGTTCTCCATGTCCACTGGATGACAGAGAAAACTTCCCTACAATGAAGGAATCCTTCCTGGTTGATCCGCGGGTGGTTGTTCCCTGCGGACGGCGACCCTGGACTGTGGCATGTTTGAATGTGGAACTGTAACCCCACCAAAGTCTGCATGAAACATTAATTGCACTGTGTATATTTTGCATGCCTTTATAATACGAGCTATATTTTTATTTGTCACGCATTGCAAATATTTTGGTGTTTTCCTGTTGGTTACTGCTGCATGTTAAAGCAAGCGCATGCCCGGAACGGTGCAGGGAGCAGCATTCCTGGGACAAGGACAGCACTGGCACTGGTGCTCTCAGGGCTCTCAGCAGCATGTTGAGTATCTACTTGCAGGGAAAAAAAACCCTTTTTTCCCCCCTTCTTTCAAATATGAGGTACTAACAGAAAGAAGAGAGGTCTCAGTGTCTTTCTTACCCTTTTTATTTATGCCGTGTTGTGGCATAAGTGCACAACAAACAAGTGCTCAGTATTCCCAATAATTCAGTGCCTCTGGTTTGCACAGTAAATATTAATTACTGTCCATACCAAGCAATAAACACACAGACCATTCATAATCCTAAACAGAAATGATTATCCTTACAAAGAGGTGATAAATAGTCATGTGATACACAGCACTTGTCATGAAAAAATTTCCTCTTCTACCTTTTCCCTTTGGTCTGCTTTGTGTTTCCACATTGTGGGTACAACTGTGGTGAAGTGTTTGGTTTTATCAGGGGTCAAATAACAGGCTCCTTGTGATGTATAGGAATAAAAACCTGTCTTGAGTATGGTGGAAATTAATTTTTTCTTCTCAAGAGAAGTAACACTGATACAATAGAAAATAAATGGTGTAACAAAATAACAGAAAAAAATGTTAAATTAACACAGTTAATGTAAGAAAAATAACAAAGTTGCTTGCAAGGTTATGGGAGGATATAAATACTTCAGTAAATAACTCCTTAAATTCCAGATGAGCTGCTAAAGAGAAATGTTGAATAGTCATTCCTTAATGTGCCACTGTTTCTGCAAGTGCTTGAAACTTTGCAATGGTAAAGTTAATTGTATCAGATTTAAGCTGTAATTACATAAGGCTTTAGACATGAGCACTTCTTTGCAAGAGGACATTGGTTATGCCAGTTGTGGGAGCTACAGTACGTTATAAAAAATTTGAATGACAGTATAGCTAGAGGGAAAATATTTAAAATTGAAAATAAATACTGAAAAAAACAAATGTCCCATTCTGATTTTTACAATTGAATTTATTCTGCCAGCAGTTTTGTGGCAGTCACAAAACTACTGTGTGGGCTGAACTTTTAATTCATTAGTGCTTAATTAGGGAGGGGCAGTGAATCCATGGTTCCCCAAGGAAGAGCAGTAGATACACCTTGTGGGAATCTGGAAGGGCTGTGTTCTATATGGGATAGGAAGTCCTGCATTTCAAGAACAAGGGGAGGATATGGAATGTCTGTGGAGAGTAAAATGACTGCTTCAGGATGCGACACAATCCTTCCCCAGGTCTGCACCACTCCCTGTTATTGGGCTGATAAATCTCTCACTTCTCCCAATGCTGGGCACAGCAAGGGGTCAGTTACTGCTGTGCTCCCTCTGGAACTGCCTCAGCAGCAGAAGAATGAGAAATCTCATATATA
Organism: Erpornis zantholeuca; assembly: GCA_013400515.1. Classification (NCBI taxonomy): domain Eukaryota; kingdom Metazoa; phylum Chordata; class Aves; order Passeriformes; family Timaliidae; genus Erpornis; species Erpornis zantholeuca. The sequence goes on along the minus strand of VZTN01016958.1, from coordinate 16,506 downwards.
CAATCTTAATTTTGCACACATTTACTCTCACAGAGCCAGATCAGTGTTCTGCTCTTGGGTCACACCATTTGCCTTCACTCAGTCCCCCTGTAGCTGTGTTGGGGTTAGGTGGGAGGTGGAGAGCACTGGTATCCCAAGCAATGTGTGCACAAGGCATTTTGCAAGTTACTTAGGGAATTACAATCCTAGCTCTGAGAGCACTTAGTACAAACTCACCCTGTGCTGCCAGGGTGTGTTTTTTCTTACCTGTTCCTTGCAGAGACACTGCTCAGAACAAGGTGTGTAATGCTTTAGATCAACTCTGGTTGCAGAAGTCTTGGGTGTGCTGTTGCCTCCTCCTCTTGTTTAAGGTCCTTAGACAGTCACACCTACTAAAACTTAACAGTATTGTCCCCAGCTTCCCTCTTGAACCCCAAGGGCTTCAGAATAACCAGGCATGAGTGTCCTGGAGCACCAGTGTCTCTGCTCTGCTGGAGTTGGAGACCAACCTTGTCCAGCTCAAGCCACTCTGCATTGGTTTATAAATTTGCAGTGAATTGCATTTCAGTTCTGAGGAGAATAACTTGTTTTGCTCCACTCAGCTCAGCTGCAAGAAGAGCATTCAGTGGCTCTGAATAATGACTTACCAACATTAGTGTGTTACATGTGAAAGAAAGAAAATGTTGTCATGGTCGGAAGGATCAGGTTTTTTCTCCACCTTTTGGTCTTCAACAAGAAGTTCGTGGATGTCTGTCTATGTTCAAATAGTGGAAGGTTCCATGGGATTCTTTTCATTCCCAATCCCTGCTGCTCCTCAGCCATGTGCATGGCAGGCTGTGAAACACATGGAGCCCTTGCTCATTCCTTGGTCCCTGCTGCCTTGGGCAGTGCTCAGTTGGGACTTTGCATGGGACTGATGAACACTAAATATGTGGCTGCTGCCCGGGAAGGTTTTGTTGTTCAGGCTCAGCTGTTTGCTCACAGTTGAGGTTTGCCTGGCTCAGGGTTTGCTTGATGCTTTGCTTTCAGTGACTGGTGAATTCAGATGTGCATTTTTGCATGTTCAAGCTGTTGCATGCAAAGAGAGTTTTGTGGTTTGTGGAACTGAATGTGAACATTTCTGTTGGTGTGCAGCAGGTCAAAATACAAAGAAGGAAGTTCTCTGCTAGGGTCAGTCAGCTGTGATTGCACCTCATTATTACTTTTTCTTTCCATACATGCAGAAATGTATCTAAAGGTGACATATCTCTGACTGTGGCTTTAGGAATGACACCTGGCTGTTCTAAATGCTGAGATGAATGTCAGTGAGTGTAGCTGAGCAGGCACTTGCAGTGAGTTTCTTCTGTCCCTCTCTCTGTCCTTTCCTCTTGAAAACAACCAGAAAGTGTTTATATACCCTTTTGCTCTCCTAATGAGTAGAATGTGTTTTAATGCATGAGGGTTTTTTTTCATGTCCTGATAAACACAATGAATAACCTGAAATGCTTTTCTCTGCAGATGTGGAAGCTATCCCAGAAAGCAGAAATTCAAAAAGCAGGTCTAGGGAGCAACAAAGCTCCTAATTCTATTCCCCACTACCTGAGCTGTGGGCCAAGTGGTGAGTTTCCTGCCCAAACTGTAAATGAGATGAATTTCATTTACAACAAACTAACAGCATTCCATCCCAGCCCCAGAGCACATTGCATTAACCAGATGTAAATCCTGCTTGCTTACCTGGCTTCTCTCGCGCTCACTTGTTAGGCCAGGGCCAGTGGCTCTCCAGAGCTCCTTCCAGAGGCAGGGGACCTCGTCCTGCTTAGCCTTTTGCCTGTAAAAAATTGACTTGTATTTTTCCAATCTCCTGAAGCAGAGAAATCCCACTAAGAAATAATACTGAAGGCAGTTTTTAGACAGGGACAGGTAAATCGGAAAGAATCACTGAACAAAACTCAGAGTATTCAGTACCCCACAGAATCTGCCTTTTTTATGAAGCTTGGTTTTGGTGTTCTGTCCTCCTCTCGACTTCCCTGAGCCCCTTTGGTGCATGCTGTTAGTGCTGTTAGTGACTGAACTCTGTGTGTTGTGCCTCTACACCTGAAGCTTTTTCTTACATTCTTTTCTCTTTCTGCCTTTCGACTGAACACAGAGAGAAAAGTGTCCTTCAGTATCTCAGTGTGAAGCCTTTTTATCTGAAGTAACAAGACAGCGACTGTAGGAATCATTAATAAAAATTAAGGGAATTTTGTACATTCTTCGTGACTAGAGCAGGCAAGAAATAAAAACCTACCTACCTTCCTTCCTTCCTTGAATCAAGGAGCTCTACTGGAGTCTACTGCCGAAAATGTGTAGATGGTCTTAGGAATTATTGCACATTGCACTGTTAAGATCTACTGAATAAAGGACAGTTCTCATCTCCCTAAGGACCAAGGATTTTAAGGTCTCAAGAATTACTCCAGGGAAAAAAAAACAAAACAAAACTTTTCATCTTCTGTTTTTTGAAATTAGCCACTGATTTGCTTAAGCTTCTGCTAATAATTAGCCAAAAACCCCCATAACTAGCAGTTTCTATTTACGTCTGTAAATCTGAAGGAGATGCTGTAGAATTTTGTTGAAATGGACTGTATATACAGATACAAAAACCTCACAGCTACTGGCACTTCACTGCCTTATTTGGTTAGCATAATCTGCATGAAATTGCTCTTAAGAAAGTTTATGCTGATTTTTGTTGCATACTGCAAGAGAAAAATTTGTTTACCTCCATGGAAAAGCTTGGTAACTAACACAGAAGTGGGAGTCATGGGATAATGGTATTATAGAGACATTGTTTGTCCTTTGTGTTTTTCACATTCCCCAGTTACTCTGCATATGTATGTTCAGATGTTTCTGACAGGAAATTGTCGGGTATGGTTTTTCTATAACTTTTATTTTAATATAAGGCTGTTTTCCATGAATGCCATTTCCAGGATAAGACTGTCTTACAATGTTTGTGTATTGACTAATTTTTTTTTTTTTTACTGTTTGTCTTTTGACATGAGCTGATTGTGGCTTAGGAGGTTTCTTGATGGCAAAAAGAAATGTAAATAATATCATAGGCATTTTACAATCAGTTCCCTTAAAGGTTATCTTTTACTAGATACATTTTGTTCATTATTGATTTATATTAAAGTCAACAAATGTTATTGGTACATTTGGTGGTTGCATATATTTGTCTGGAAAGATTTGCAGCGAGCTCAGAGGAAGTGGACAGGAACTGAGACTCAAAATGAGTTGTTCTATTTTATTAAAGCCAGTAAACACATTCCTATTCCTCATGTAAAGGGTTGAGTTCCCTGTGTCTCCTCCAGGTGTCCAACAGGCAGGTGCACAATGTCACCTGCAGCTTCCTCAGTGAAGACAAGCCCCACTGCTGAAGGCATTCAACGGATTCAAAAGCATGAAATCTTGTCCAAAAGGGCAAAGAGGAATGCTCAGTAAGCTTTAGAAGGGGACATTTTCTGTTTGTTTTCTTTAAAATGAGTTTCTTCTGGGAAAGTTTTTATGACAGAATGGGTTAAAAGGTCTATACTAAGGGCATAGCGGGTATGACAGACAATTCAAAGGCCATAAAGATGAGGAAAATCTCTCTGAACTTTAAATGATGGCATGTTCAAGCTCATTTCAGGGCCTGTGCCTGGGTTCTCCTCACTCTCTGCTGACAGAGGACTGCTGCAGCTCAACCCCCCAGGCAGAACCATTGTAGTGTTACAGAGAAATGCATGGCTTGAACCAGGAGATTGAAAGTGCAGTGCCAAATGCTGCCTGTGCTGCCAGGATCCGGGCGGGTGGCAGTGTCTGGGGACACTCTCCCTGTCACTGGCACGACTCTGGCACACACCCCCACGTGTGGAGCTGCTGGGCAGGGTGACTCCCTCCCTCACCACACCTCCATGTGTCATTGCCCTCACACAGGGACCCCCTCCCATCTCAGTGACCAGCTCAGCTCTTCTCCACTTGCCCTCTTGGCTTTGCAGAGTTCGTGGCGTTTGAGCAGTCAGGTAGCTCTCTGTGCTCTGCTGATTCCCCTCTCCTTCCTTTATCCTCCCAGTCTGTGCACTTAAAGTAAAATAAAGAAGCAAATGTAACTTGGGAGCAGCTTCAGAGTTGCTGATACTCGCAGTGGCAGGGAAGCACACAGCAGCTGTGGGACTGTGCACACAGGAGCACACACACACCCCTTTGTAGCCCAGGAATCCCAAACCCATCACTGCCAGTTCCAGGTTACAAAGGAGGTTCTCATGCCATACAATGTCTGTGTTTTATTTACTTTTCTCATCGTCTCCGAGGATTTAGTAACATTCCCAACACATATGTTTATGATTATTACTATTATTTCTAGACTTTGTCCAGGACATGATGCAGCCTAACAGAGGAGCTCATGTGTGATTTTTAGGGGTAGCTGATGATGTATATGTAAATAATGCTTTGATATTAATAAAACTGCCTTAAAGGAATGTACCTAGGTGTGAAACAGAATTTAAAAAGCTCTTATTTAAAACTGTAATTTCCTTTACATATTGATTTTTTTAATGTTTGCCATTGTATACATTTATTAATGATGTTATTAAAATGCCAAACCAAATAATTTTTATTCTTATTTTTTGTGTGTATATTTATACACACTTTTTCTGGAAACTGATGTTACTGGAAGGGTATTGGTGTTGTGGTGATGTGTGCAGTGAGTATTTCTTCTGGAAGGAAACTGATAAAACTAGCAGAATTGTTCTGGACCATGTGTAGTTTGTTCTGTGTGATTTGTGTAGAGCTGGGTAGCTTTTAACTGTACACTATTTTGATACTATTATTTAAAAAAAAAAAGGCACTGATTTCATAAGTAAATATAAAAAGAAATAATTCTAGATTTGTCAAATGTAGTATTTGAAGCCTGGTGGTTATTTTTGCTGAGACAAGTCTCAGGATGCCTTCTGAGGCAGTGCAGATTCCAGGATTGTGCACATCCTTCAAACAATTTGTGACATTTAAAACATTCTGGATTTAAAAACTGTGACAAGTCAAATCTAACATTCTTTTTTTTAAGTGATAAGGGATTTTAGGGTGCCACAGTGAAAAGAACTGAAGAGGGAGAGAGAGTGAATGGCAGAGAGAGAGCAAGATAAATTTTACTTTTAAAGACACATGCTAATGTATCTTAACACGGAGCTAATTCAGTGGTGCATTTGTCAATCCAGAGCTCATTCATCAACCCAGTGTTCCTAAGTACCAGGTGTTCCCTTCAGTCTATAAAACCACATGTATTTGGACATCTCTCTGGACATCTTCCTACAGCTTCAGCATCTTTGGTCACTTCTTTCCCACTGAACGTGACTCCCAGGATAGATGGGGTTGCTTTGTGTCTGTCAGAGGTGGAGAACCTAAACTGCTGGATGGTGAAGTGTTCTGTCACTAGGAGCTTTGAGAACAGGTGCCATATCCTTCCAAAATGATGGAAACTGTGGTAAGGCTGGGGGTGAGGGAACTTACCTTGCCCTAGATGGTATTTTTTCATACTCAATTAATAGTAATTGTTCATTCACCCAAGATCACACATCCTTTTATGTGTTTTTAATTCATGCTCCTGTAGTTTTGGTTTCAGTTCATCCCAACCTGCACTGATGCTCTTGCCCTGGAGGCACTGTTGGTACATGACTGTTCCTTAGGCTGCATCCAAAAGCCTTTCCCCTTCATTGTCTTCAGATTCCACCCCTCACTCGCTGCTCCCCTGGCTTTGGCTTTTGGGGGGTGCTCGTTGCCATGGGACGGTTACTGGACTTGGAGGAGGTTCTGCTACTTCTGTCTTCAGCACACCGAGGTTGAAAAATGACAATCAAAGGCATTTTCTATAGTGTGAGTTGTTTTTTTAGGTAAAAAGAATAAAAGCAATGTGTAGTAGGGTGCAGGGACACAGTTGGGGGCAGCTCTGTCCTAGGGGTACTGACAAATGTTCTACAGCTTTGAATTTGTTCTTTCCCAGTGATGTTAAGTTTAAACCTTCAAGGTCAGTCCCACACCCTGGAAATTCCAGTTTTATCCATTTATTGATAAATTCTATAACAGTATTTAAATAATGCCTTTTCTGCTTATTAGCTACTTAGTGGTAGATTGTAAAAAAGTCTTTTTAAGAACACTGTTAAACTTCTAGTAACTCAAAGGCAGTATTTTTTCTCACCAGATTATGCAATATAAACTTAGATAATTGAAACAAATGAGAAAGGAGTAAGCCATTTTTTTTCAAGTTTTATTTGTAATGAGATTTTCCACCAGTTTTGCTCTACAAAATCTACAAATAGTAGTAGAAAAGTGATCTTCCTCTATTTAATATCTTCATCAAAGTGTACAATGATGGGGTTGTGGCCTGTTGACCTCACAAACGTCAGGAAGTCGTCAGGGCTTAAGCCCATGGTTGCAGAATTTGTCATTGGATGAAAATAGACCTTTTCGTGGCCCCCTTCGAGCAAGGCAGCGTCCAGCACCAGCTTCACATCTCCCTGGTCACAGAAGAGGGCGAGCGGCGTGGCACAGCCTTGGCCCACTTTGAGCTTTTCCAGCATGGCATTTTCATCAGCAAATCTTAGGTTTCCACTTCCAAGGCCCAGTTTTTTACCAAGTTCGTTTAAATTGACCTGCCTGTTGTGCAGGACTGTCACCAGCCAGAACTCTTTCTTCTTTTTGTCTTTAAGAAACAGGTTTTTACTGTGACCTCCTTTCATGTGTTGGACGTGGGGCATCATTTCTTCCACAGTGAACACCTGGAAAACAGCACCAGTGCGGTGTCAGACTCTATCCCATTAGCCTCCCAGTCGTGTACCGGCAGGTATCTTTTGTTAAATATTTAGAAAACACTGAATGTTCTACTCGGCCTAAAAGCTGTACCCTTTTATGAAGGAATTTTAACAGAACACGAATAAATGGTGACGAACTGCTCCGGCACACTCTGGGAATCATTTCTGTCTCGTGTGTACAGCAGTGTCTCGCTTTAAAGGCAGCGCCGGGAGGCGCTCCCGTTTGCGACACCACACACTGGAATGACGTGGCTGGTAACCAGGAGCGAGTAAAAGTTTGGAGAGCATCTTGGATGGCGCCTTAAGGGAAAAGAAGTGGGTGGGCTGCTCCTCAGGCTACCGAGGAAGAGGGGATGGATTTGGAGGCAGAGTCAAAGCGAGCAAAAAATACCCCCGAACATTCTGCCAGGCTCTGCGAGAACTTCCACATTGATACTTCTGCTAAAACCCCAGGCGCAGGGCCCGATCCCGCCCTGATCCCGCTGTGCCCCGCTGGCAGGCAGGGGTTCATTCCCGGATCTTCAGGAGGCTGGGGGCGCGGCTGCCGTACCTGGGGGTGCTCGGCGGTGACGGTGGCGATGCCCAGGTCCCGCAGGCGCCGCTCCAGCGCCTCCCGCAGCTCGGCCGCCATCGCTTCCCGTCCCGCCCCGCCCCTGGCGCCGGCCGGGCCCGCCCACGGCCGCATCCTGCCGGGAGGGACCGGGAAATTCATTCGTTCGCACTCGTGTTCTCTAAGGAACAGCCCCCCACGGTTCGGACGAGCGTATAACATGTCTCCATCCCACCTGAGCTTCCCCTCCCGCACAGTTCAACACATTCCACGTTCCCTACAGCAATTTCCTTCTCAGCTAGTGATATTAACGCGTTGCTTCGACGCACATGCAGTGTGAACTACATTCGATTCAAAGGTTGCTTCAAACAGGTGTTCGTCTCAGATTAAATTAACGTATTAAATTTTTTGTACATGTTCTCTCTGTAATTTCAGGTTCTGACTTGCTCCTTTCGTACAGTTTTGCTGAATGCACTGCTAGATAAGAAAGTTGAGAAAAAATTCAAAGCTTAAAAGAGAATCAAAATACATGATGCACCCTAAAAACAAAACCTACATAATTTGTATTTTTTTAAAGGCAACCAGTAATAATCAGGAATCGCAACTAAGGGGCAAAGCCAAGCATTAATGGCCACATAGTTGGAAAATATTTCTACAACCCAAACCATCGCCCTGACCTATGACATCAATAATTATTTGTTTTCAGTTTGCCCTTCAGAAAAACGGGCAATCTGTAATAAAGCTTTAAATGAAAACAGTATGACTCTGTGGTTAAGGGACATGTGGATAAAATATGATCCCACGCTAATTCCCAGAGCCTTACAGCAGCGCACAGGAAGATTTCCAGGCAGCATCCAACGGAAGATCAACTCAAAAAGCAGATTTGCAGTAAACTCTGATGGCTGTTTCTCACGCTACATTTATCTTTCCAATAAAACGTTTTTTCAGGTCAATCCCAGGCAGTCCCAGGATGTGTTGCCCTCGTAGTGTCCCTGTGCCAGCCCTTCCTTCCCAATGCGTCTCCATGTGCAGGAACAGGACTGCTTTTAATGCATTTTGCACATTTTTGGTATTCAATGGGCTTTTTTAAACTGTGATCTATTTTGGAGATGATTTTCCCCATTTTACCCGTGGAGAAACACTCAAGGCCCCCGTGCATTTCAAGGTGTAAGTACCCAGAAATTCAGAACACTTTTTTTTTTTTCAACAATCAGCATCATAAATGAGCAAATACTTGTAGGAAAGATGCTGAGGGCAACAAATCCCGTAGTTACGGCTCTTGCAAGCGTGTGGAAAAGCACGTGTGTGAACTATCACAGGTCCCACGTTATGGGCAAAGAGCGTGAAATACACAGTTCAAGTATACCTAAAGGAAATTACGGTCATTACTCGTCACACACAATTGGCAGCGTCCGAACAGGGATCGCCGCAGCAGCAGCATCACTGTTCCAGGCAGACCCTTGGGAATATCTCTGCGTTTTACGACCAGCATTAACCAAGTAACACTAAAGATTTTACATTTTTGTTTTCCCTAGTCCATTAAGTGGCGCTATTTTAGAGACGCCAAATTAGAGAGGACTTAAAAATCAGCCACGTAAAAGCTTTAGGTTGGAGGTGGGCGGGAGGCCTTTGCAAAGATAAGGCTACTATCTCCTGGCGGGCTGGAGTAAAACAAATTTAAGTGTGCAGATAGATGGATAGATAAACAGATATTTTTTTTTAAATTAGTTTCAAAACCCTAGAATGGGGATAAACTCAGAAAATCTATCCCGTGAGGGGCTCCCTGTCCCGCCTCCCTGAGGGCATTTCCCGCCTCCCGTGAGGGGCTCCCNTTCCCTCCTGCTTTCCTTTCCTTCAGTCCTTTCCTCCCTCATTGCCTCCGTCATTCCTCGGGCTGTCAAGGCCGGGACCCGGGGGCTCGGAGAAAGGCTCTGCCGCCGCGGGGAGGGCGGGCTGCAGCTGACAGGTATTAATTAGCCAGAACGATGGGCAGGAGAGCAGTGGCAGCGGGATTAACTCGCCCGCCCCGGGAGCCGGGAAGGGTTTTCCGCAGTCAGAGCCTGGCATGGGTTTCGCCGCTGTGAGCTGGTCCAGTGTCTCCTTGACCTTGTGTTGTTTGTGTGTGTGTTGCGGCGGCTTGTGGCAGCTCCGCGGCTCCCTCGGTTTTACCGATTCGGCGCCTTTAAGGTTCTCTTTAGGGTTAAAAACGCCACCAAAATAGCTGGGTTTGCTTGGCTAGTGTGTCATGTGCTCACTTCCTGCAGGTATCCGGGTGCGAGGGAGGTTTTAAAGGGCCCGCAGCCATTCTGAGAGGAGCCCAGAGCATTCCCTGCCTTTGGAGCTGCTGGGAAGGTGACACAGGGACACCTGTGAGAAGGGGACATGGAAGGTACAGAGAGTCCATCTCTGAGCAGGACAGAATCTCACAATCACTGAATGGTTTGGGTTGGAGGGGACCTTAAAGACCATCCTGCTCCACCCCCTGCCATGGGCAGGGACACCTTCCACTATCCCAGGGTGCTCCCAGCCCTGTCCAACCTGGCTTGGGACACTTCCAGGGATGGGGCAGCCACAGCTTCTCTGGGTAACCTGTGCCAGTGCTGAATGGGCAGCTCTGAGCAAAAGGAGAAGCTCAGAGAGGAGACTGTTCTGCAGGACAATTGGCAATATGACTCAAACCAAAGTTAAGATGGTTAAAACAAGGTGTGGGATGATCTGACAGATGCTTAGTTGCTGAGCCAGGGCTCAGCCTCACAGGATGTCTCTGGCCATATGACAGCAGTGGTGTCACTGCCACGCCGTGGTTTTTCAGTGGTGGTTTTGTCCTGAAATGCTCAGGTAAAGGGCATTTTGCAGCTGTGTTTTGCTGCTTAGAGAGATAGGTGGCACTTGGGTAATTCTGTCAGTATAGCATGAGGAGTGCAAATGTGGGGAGTTTTTAGGAAATGGCAAAGAGCCTCGGATGGGGTAGTTAGTTTTTATCAAAGATCAGTGGAGAAAGATGAAAGATCTGTAAGCTCTTAGTAGATCTGTTTGTCTGCAGTAGGCTAGTAGAGAAAGGTGAAGTGCAGGAGGAAATGGAAAAATTTGAACAGCTCCTAAACAGTTCAATTTTTTTCAGTGTTAAAAAGCTTGTTTGGAAACATAACATTTGTGCCTTGTGTTCCTGTCCATTGTCCACTTTGTTCTGAGGAAGAGGATGTTTGAGCCTCGAGGCTGATCTCAGTGTGTGCTTTGTGTTGCAGTGGGGAAATGAACCGAGGGTTGCTGCTGAGGTTTGAAAATGTGGTGCAGCTCCATGGTGCCTGCCGGCAGCTGTGTGCCCTGTCCTCCAGGAAGGTTTGTGGAGCACAATGGAAGCCTGTGCAGTTGTCTGCACAACCCATGGGGTCCCTCCTTCTGCAACCACAGCTCTGGCAAAAACACAGATCAATCAGCGCTGCCTTATCGCAGTGCAGACATCTAGCCACAAAGGAGGTAATTAAGGACATCCAGGAATCCCTGAGTTTGTGTGGAAAGTACAAGAGCTCAGTTTGAACATTTTAATTAAAAAAAAAAAAAAAGGGGGGGCTTTATTCATGAATATAGAGAAGTTGTTGTAAATCTACAAGACAAAATATACTCAATGTATGATTTTATTGCTGTGCCCTCTCAAATACTGACTTAGACCAGTAGCATCATGAATTTTTGCTGGCACTGGAGAAAATTATTACAAACAAAAATGGAAATGGTCTTATTGATTTTTGTCCTTGTTCTGAAAAATTAAAAATGCAAAAAGATTAAGGGTAGTGTCTATGCATTTAAAATGTTTATTATGATGTGCTAACTCATTAATTTATTTTGATTAATTGGTATTATAGTAAAGAAGATGTGTTTACCTCATATAGCTTGAGACTTATCTTTATAATATTTTTTTGTTATTTCTTAGTTTAAGTGTTCCTATATATGTGTCTAATACCATGTAGGAGACAAAAAAGAAGAAAAAGAAGATTCCCCAGATGAGAGGTGAAGTGGAGATAAGGCAGAAGATGACTGTGGAGGAACTGGCACAAGCTATGGGCAAAGACATAGGTGAGAGCCTGCTCTGGGGTCTGAAACAGCAAAATCTGTCACACCCCTTCCACCACCAGTGGGAAAGGCAGAAGTGTCTCCAGTGGCCTTAGTTAGTGGGTTTTGTTCCACCCCTTGGGAAGGGAGGTCGTACCCATCCCAGAGGAAATGTTGGGAGACTAAAGAGAAAAGGAGTTGAGCCGTCCAAATTACCAGGCCAGACATTTAAATGTGAAGAAGCCAGGTCTGTCTGCCACCTCCAGCAGAGAGGCCTCAGATCCATGCAGGCTGCTCCTTATGGCTGTGGTTCCCAGGGGCTCAATTATCCCAGAAGGAATGCATCACACCCTGGTTTGTAAGAGCCGGACCCCTGTGAGTTAAGAACTCGTGGCCAAAAAGCTTCAGCCCAAAATGCAGAGTAGGAGTAGGAATTTGGGGTTCAGAATCAATTTGTGTTTCATTAGAACAGTCATTTGATTAACTGGGAGTGGGCAAGACTTGCCTGCAATTGCTCCCTGTAACAAATTTTGACTACTGTAATAAGTTCTGTGTTTCTACAACCAAAGAAAAGAGAATATGATCAGATGTATCAAATTTCCTTCTTCCTTGAATCACTCCTCTGCTGTTTGCTTTAGATGAGTTTCAGTTGTTTTCTTTTTTGGAGTTAGTGGAAAAGTAAGTTATGAATGTCTGAGTGAAAAATAAGATTGTAGCAGCTAACAGAGCAGTAATTTTCCATAAATCTCCAAAAAGTTCTTCTCTACAAGTATGTAGATTAATGTCAACTTTTAGATAAATCTCACTAAAGGTAAATTCCTTTGTGCATAATACTTACTAGCACAAAGAAAATAATGAGAAAGTCTGATGAAGTGGGTTGAGGTTTTTTGGTCCCACATGTTTTTGTGGATGTAACTGTTAAATGTGCTTATGTTTTCTACAGATCATATTTATGAAGCACTGCTGTACACAGACATCAACCTTGATTCAGTAGAACCCGATTCCATCTTACATGAAGACCACATCAAGATGATTGTTCAAAAATCAGGAATGAAGTATAAATCAGCAAAACTGAAAGAGGAAAAGGAAAGAAAAAACACAGATGCTGTGAAGAGGCAAGTTGTGAGCTGTTCTTTTTGGCTCCTTTAGTTCTATTTCTTTCTGCTGATGTTTCGGGAGGCGCTCGACTATGCAGCCCCAAGTGCTGGTAGATGGCTCTTCTCAGCCATCCTGGGCATGGCTCAGTGACTTTTTTTTGGCATTTACAAGCCCCATTTTTGCTGTAATTACAGACCTCCTGCAGACCCAGCAGTACTGACCCCACGGCCCCCAGTTGTCACCATCCTGGGACACGTTGACCATGGGAAAACAACCTTACTGGACAGCCTGCGGAAAACCCAGGTGGCAGCGATGGAAGCAGGAGGCATCACACAGCACATTGGGGCTTTTCTTGGTATGATCCACGTGCTCAGCTGTAGCACAGTTTCCTCTCCATCTCACACAGCAGGCTGACTTGCTGCCAGTTTGCTGGGGAAAAATAGTTGCCACATAAATGGTGAAAAAGGAAACCATAACATGAAATGTGTGTTGCCAATACCTGTCGTAGCTATGTTGATGGAACTTCGAGGTGAATTGTCTGCAGAGTTGAAATTAGACTATTTTTGATTATAGAGGATACCATCTCTTTCCTGAGGCTTTAACAGCACCTATGGAATCTCCATACCAGCAATTGCCTGGCTGCCTAAAACATGTTGTTATTATTAAAATGCTCTCCAAGGAGTGATGCTTGATCTACAATACATCAACTAAAGCTGGGTGAAATGCTGATTCTGACCTGTACCATTTGTTCACAGTGCACATGCCTTCTGGGGAAAAGATAACTTTCCTTGACACTCCTGGCCACGCAGCCTTTTCAGCCATGCGGGCGAGAGGCACCAACGTCACCGACATCGTGATTCTGGTGGTGGCAGCAGAAGATGGAGTGATGCAGCAAACCATAGAGTCCATCCAGCACGCCAAAAATGCAGGAGGTACAGTGTGGGGTGCTCTGGGAACCTTGTTTTTACCTCTCAAATAAACCTGCTTGCACTGGAATCCACAGAACTTGGGAAGCAACTGTCCTAGTCCCACTCACCATCCCCTGAGATGTTGGAAAATGTACTGAATGGTGCAGTAATACATAAAGATCCTAAAATACAAATATTTAGCGAGACAGGGGTCCATTGTTTGGGGTTTATTTCCTTCCCTGCATAGGTAACTCCTCCAGCTTCCTCCTGGTAGCTCAGATCTCCATGGCTGGTCAGGGAAGAGGCCATAACTTGCTCTAACCTTTTCTAGCAGCTTTGTTGGTAGCAGCAGGTTTGGGTTAGGTTGGTGCTGAGTTCATGTGTTCTCTTTTTAGTTCCTCTTATCCTCGCCATTAATAAATGTGACAAGCCTGAAGCTGATCCTGAAAGAGTAAAGAAGGAATTGCTGGCTCACGATGTGGTCTGTGAAGAGTTTGGAGGTGATGTTCAGGCTGTAAATATTTCTGCACTCAAGGTAAGATTGTGGTAGAAAAAATGGTGATGTTCATGGGTGTCAATATGTACAGAGAGATGCATTTTTATTTGGAAGCTGGAGAATAAAATGCTTCTCTTCCCTGTATTTGATACATTGCTATGAGCTCAGTGCTACTGGCTCAGACTTATTTGAATTTTTTGAATTATTTGAAACACACTGAAATGTATTCTGAGGCTCAGACTTCCAGCAAGCAATAATATTTCATTTTTCTGCTGGTAATTCAGTCCAACAGTTTTGTGTCTGATATCCTGAAGTCTTGCTTGGGTGTTAAATGTCATCACATTTCAGCAGGGGAATTAGGCACTGAGGCTTCAGCTTCTGATCTCACTTTGATTGGGCACTTCCTTCATTCTGTGTGGTTTTGTGTGGTTTTATGTAGGGGGAAAACCTGATGGTTTTGGCAGAGGCAACTGTTGCTCTGGCAGAGATGTTGGAACTGAAGGCAGATGCCACGGGGCTGGTGGAGGGGACTGTCATTGAGTCCCGGAAAGACAAAGGGAAAGGGTGAGTGAGCTGCCACCTCTGCAGCTTCAGTGAAGCACTTTGTAACAGCACAGATACACTGCTCAGGAGACCAGGGAATAAAGCTGGAACACTTTCTTTGCAGTGTTTCTAACTAAAGCCTTGAAATGCTACTCTGCAGCACAAGAGGTTATAAACCAATGGGGCAAAATTCATCCTAGCCCTGAAATGAAATCCTGTAACAGGAAATAGTTTAAAATGGTAGAACTGATGTGGTTTTTTAAATGTTATTTAAAAAGTAGGATTAATGAAGTAAACAGTCAATACATACAAAATTCTTGACAAGTTTTGTGTAAAATGACATCCTATCCTTAAGTATCTTAGTCCATTTGCAAGTTCTGTGTGAACAGGGTGTGTTCTGCCCTCTTTAAAAATTAACTGGATTCTAGAAAGTTGTTGGGATTTGTTGTTTGGGATTGGGTTTTTTTGGTGGGGGTTCACTTCATGTGTAAAATCATCCTGTTGCTGGGTTCACAAATGCCAAATTTCAGATTGATCTGCAGAAATGAAGAGTACAGTACAGACTTTGGCATTTTTTAACTCATGTAAAAATTTACTGAGTGCTCTAGTAAATCATCACAGGAATGTTCTGCCTGTGGTGGATCACAAACCAGTTCTGGTTGTGTTGTGCCTGCACTGACTGTGAAGACAGGGAGAAACATCACTTGAATTTTGTCTGTTATTTTTCTCCTCTGCTCTTCACTAGTCCACTCACCACAGCCATCATCCAGAGAGGAACTCTGAGGAAAGGCTGTGTTCTGGTTGCAGGGAAGACCTGGGCAAAAGTGCGTTTCCTGTTCGATGAGAATGGCAAAGCTGTGGATGCAGCCTCACCAGGCATCCCCGTGGAAATCATGGGCTGGAAGGAATCCCCTTCAGCAGGAGATGAAATCCTGGAAGTAGAGTCTGAGGTACACAAAGAACTGTTCAGTGGAAAGCTCACACTGCAGGAAGGTGCATGGGAAGGAGCTGAGTAACAAAATAAGTGAGAGCTTTAAATCACCTGGATAATCCCATGAAAGGTCGAGCATGGGGATTAAGGGACCTGAGCTAGATGTTCTAGAAGAGGAATGAGGTTTTGCATTTTGACTCTTTCTTTTCCACCTTTCCCCTGCTGGAGTGTCTTCATCTCCACTGGAACAATCCAGTACTTTCAGGAGATCAGTGTTTTAATTTGAGGAAGAGATAACTTTTGTCTGACAAAAAGAAAATGCATAAAATACAGCTTGAAATAGGTGTTATGAGAGCTGGAAAAACACCACATGAAAGAATGAACAATAAATTCTCTGCAATGCAGAGATCCTTTAAAAATAGGCCTTGAGTCATGTGGTAGTTTAGGGAGGAAAAGCTCTTGTCTCATTCTCTGCCATCTGTGCAGCAAAACTTGTGGTTAAAAGTGAAGAAAAATGAGCGAGCCTGTAGAGAAGGTGCAAAAGGATGAACTTGCATTATTGCAGAGTGTTCTGATGCAGTGCTTCAAAGGTATTGTTTCTGTCTTCCTGCCCAGCAAAGGGCACAGGAAGTTGTGGCTTGGAGGACCTATGTTGAACAACAGGAGAAGATGAAGAAGGATCTGGAAGTTATTGAAGCAAAGCAAAAGGAACACAGGTTGGAATATGAGAAGAAGCAGCAAAAGCTGGCCCACCTGACCTGGAGACAGAGGAAGGCAGTGCTGTACAAGGCCAATAAGCATGTGATGTTCTTAAGGCCTAAGGAGAGAACAGAGATGGATGAAAACACACTGTCATTAATAGTTAAAGGTGCTGTCCCTGTCTGTTTGCTGCTCCTTTGCTTCTGTGCTTCTCAAATGCTCAGTCTGAAACAGAGCTCTAAATTAAGTTTCTGTTACCAAAAGTTTAATCTGTGTAAAACTGACTATTGAACTGCTCTCCTAAGAGCAGGGGCATCAGAAAACATCCAGTGGGCAGAAGGATGTGCTTCCAGCAGGGCCAGAGCAACAGGAAAATTTAACATGCCCAACCCCCTTACCCAGGAACTCCTGAGTAAAATCCAGACATATAAACCCCTGTATATTTATATATATATTTATAT
>VZTN01016957.1:755085-765350 GCA_013400515.1 Erpornis zantholeuca | reverse complement strand
GGGCGGGGAGCGCTCCCGCGGGCGCGGCGCCCCCTGGCGGCGGCGGGCGGGGCTCGGAACCCCCGGGACCAGCCCGGGACCGGCCCGGATACACCGGGAAAGGCTGGGACAGCCCGGAGCGTTCGGCCCGGAGAGGAGAAGCTTCGGGGTGACCAAGGCGTGGTCTCCCAACGCCTGAAGGCACTGCAGGAAAAGATGGAGACAGAGGAGTTCCAAGGGATGGAGGTATAGGACACAGGGAATGGCTTCGCACTGCCGCAGGGCAGGGATGGATGGGAGATTGGGAAGGAATTCCTCCCTAGGAGCGTGGGGAGGCCCTGCCAGAGTTCACCCTGAGAAGCCGGGGCTGCTCCAGCCCTGGCAGTGTCCCAGGCCAGGTCGGACACTTGGAGCAGCCTGGCACAGTGGGAGGTGTCCCTGCCATGGCAGCGGTGCCACATTTGCCCTTGGAATCTGCTCCTGAACATAATGCAACAGATCTTTCAATTTATGAGCTTTAAGGTCCTTTCAACCCAGCCCAGTCTGGGATTCCCTGCTTTTCTGGGGTCAGTTCTGCAGCACACACGCCTGGCTGAACAAAGGAGGCTGTGAAGATCCACCTCAGGCAGGAACCATTGTCCCAGGGGCTGTCAAAGGCACAACTTGGACAAACAGAATTTCACACAGCAAATCCACTTGCTGGAGAAGCTCCTGTTTATGAAGGACTCCTCCCTAAGAAAATAAATCGATGCACTGATCCACAGAGTGTACAATGCATCCAGGGCACCCCACAGCTGTCTGTGGCTGGCAGCTGTTGGGTTAATAATGCCCTCAGAGATGTGGTTGTCTCTCCCTTTTCCTGCTCTCCCCTCTGTTCCCAGTGTTTCTCCTTGAAAGGTGACAGCTTTTCCTGAGGCTGTTTTCCTGCCAGGCTGCATCAATTGCTCCCCCTCAATGAGCAGTGGCAGCTTGGAGTGGGAGGGATTAAACAGTGCAGTCCCTGGAACAATTCCTGGTTAGAAGGGTTTTTATTACATTCCTAATCCAGCAGGAGAGCAGGAAGGGAGGTAGTGGCAGATGAAGTAGGGTAGGCTCTGGCCAGGCTGGGGAGTTTAATCTGTAAAATAAGAACATGTCGAGACAAAGTAACCAGAAAGGGCAAGAAAAAGGAAAAAAAAAGAGCAAATACAAACATTGTATTTGAAACTAAACTTTTTTTAAAAAATAATCTGGATACAGAGGGACCTCTGGCTGGAGAACTTCCTGGGGAGCAATCCTGTCCCTCTGTGAGGCAATGCCAGGACAGCTCCAGCTGAAACCTGCACACAAACACCACAAATATTTTAGATATTTGCAGTAAGCATCGACTTAGCAACTACTGTTTAATAATTTATTCACTTTCCCATTAAATAGTACATTCACTCCACAAGACTTAAACACCTTTCTGGTAGTTTTATTTACAGTCTGCAGCGTGTTCTGTAAAACACAGAGGTGGTCACAGACAGACACACAACATAGGTATTTTCAAACATTTAAATAAGTACAGTTTATTCCAAAGTAAGTCTACACACTACTTTTTCCATAAAAATATAAAAAATAGTTTAGTTACTGTATTTTACCTAAACCAAGATACTTGAGAATTCTTCCACAAGTGATGCCCCCTCCCCAAAAAGGGCACTCCGACAATAAGAAATCCAGGGGAGTGCATCACCAAATAAAATACTAATGGCAACTGCTTCAATCCACCAGAAAAACAAATAATTCCCCCCCTGCACCCAACAATCCCTGCTCTGCAGTGTGTTTGCATCTGCTCTTGCAGGGGTTGTGGGGGTTTTGCACTCACTTCCTTCTCCAGGGCAGCTCCCACAAAGAAAGAATGACTGAATTCCTGCTGACTGTCATTCAGCATGGCCTGGCAATCCTGCATTTCACACATCCAAAGGGAAACACTTTGAGCCCTTCAGTTCCAGGAGTCTCTGTTTAACTGAGCATCCAGTGAAAGCAGTGCCCAGCTGTGGTTGTTCCTCTGCTTTTGCTGACCATATTCCACATGGGAATATTCTGCTGGAGCTCTGCAGAACACCCACTCCAGCCCTTGTCTCACTGGGGCACACTGAATTTACAAGAAAAAAGGCACAAAGATGAAACTCCTAAAGCAGCACCAGCTGCTGCTTCCCAACACCAACACACTGTGTCTCAGCAAACACTTCCAACACACGAGCCAAGGACACAGCAGAGGGAAAAGCCCAGAGCCTGTGGGCAGGACAAGCACTACATTGATCAGGAACAAATCAACACAGCTCAACTGGATGGTGCAGTTAAGACTCGACCTGGAAGCATCAGGAAAAGCCATTGGAACAAGCCCAGCAGCACAGAATCCATTTGTCACCAGCGAGATGGGAGGCTCTGCGTGGGACACGTGCTGCATTCAGCTGCAACAATGCCACGGCTCCACAGCAGCACTGAAAAACTTCTGCTCTTAACAGTTTTAGAGGATTTTCTCAGTGGAAGTGAAGCTGTCATTAACAGAGGAACAGCACATGATGCACGGCATAATTTGCAATAAAAAGCTTTTGCTTTCCAGCATGTAAACATCCAGGTTACTGGGCTTCAGCTCATAGAAACAAATCTGATCATAGATATTTTTTTTCTTTTTGGGAACTAAAAAAGTAAAATCTTCCATAAAAGCATAAACCACAAAAATACTCTCTCAGTAAGTCTCACGTGCCATTTAATACCTCCCATGTCCCAGGAACAACTACGCAGAACACTTAGAAAGTCTGAGCAGTAGAAACGTGGAGCACTGAACGTTTGGCAGCCATGTGCTCCAGCCCCTGGCAGGGCAGTGTCCCTCACGCCTCTCCACTCCTGCACCTCCCAGCTACTTCTTCTTCTTCTTCTTTGGGGGCTCATCCTCAGAGCTGCTGTCCGTGCTGCTGCTGCTGCTGCTGGAGGAGCTGGAATCCGAGTCGAAGTCGGAGGAGGAGGAAGAGCTGCTGGAGGAGGGGGAGGAGGAGGAGGATGAGGAGCTGTCCTCACTGTCACTGTCTGAGGAGGAGGAGGAGGTAGAGGAGTCCTCACTGTCGGAGGAGGAGTCGCTGGCTGAGCTGTCACTGCTGCTGCTGCTGGAACTGGTCACACTCTTGGACCTGAGAGAGAACAAAGAGCTGAGCACAGCCCTGCCAGAGCCCACCACACCATGCCCCACTGCAATAATCCAAAGATCAATTAATTGCCTTGAAAATTTCTAGGCCTCACCATCTAAGAGGAATTCCCATGCCCTCCCTCCCCTTCCACTCCTGGATGAGAGGATTTTGGCCCTTTGAGCAATGGCAGAGTGGCCCCAGGGCATGGCACAGCCCAGCAAGGCTGCAGAGAGGGAAAGCTGACCAGGATCTTGTTCCCAGCCCTGAGCAGGGGCTTTACTGGCCTGACTGTGCTGCACTACCCAAGCCCTGGGGACAAGGAACCAGGCTCAGCCCCTGCCTCAGCACTGCCACAGTGAAATTCTGGCATTGCAAGAGTCAGGGGAGGTTTCAGCAGTGATTTCAGCAAGGGCAGAGCTGTTCCCAGGAAAAACTGTTCTTATACTACTCCTGGCAGAAGAGCCCAGAGTAGCTGCCACTGCAGGTGTTTTCCAGGTGGAGGAGAATGGTGGAAACAATCCAAGATTAAGACAGAATGATGAACACAGCAAAGAGGTTTTCTGTATGCTCTGCACTTTTTTTTCACGTTCAGCCCTTCCTGAGGCTGTTGTTCTCAAGATCAACATCTCTGATTATGGGGAGTGATATGGATTCCAAGAAAGTGCAATTCAGTTCTTCCATAGATCTTTCCCTGAAGTACAGGATACTGATTCACCTCCCTTCCCACCAAAGTTAATCAAAGAGCATCCAAAAATGTAAACTATGATAATGCAGAATCCTGTTTCCTTTAGAAAAATTAATGTAGTATTTTTAATCAGAAGTTTGATTAAATGTAACAAGTCAGGAAGTGCCTGTGTTAAGATTATTGAAGTGTGAGGTTTTTTTATCCTATCAGCCCTGTCAGCTGACAAATGTGGGTGTGCATTAAGCCACAAAGCACTGAAGTTTTCATAATACATCTGTAATCTGCTAGCTCTGTGTGCAGACACAACAACTGCTCATGACAGATAAATCACCAAGGGCTGCTGCAACACCAACTAATCTGGGGAAAAAGCAGCACTAGGATGAGGAAAATAAAAAATGTGGGAGTTGTAGTTTCAATCTGACCAGTTCCAGGAGATGGGCAGGAATCAGAGCATCCCCTGGGTAACTCTGAACTTGCTTTTCCTGACCACCTGTCACAGAATCCATGGCAGCAAGCCATGGATATCCCATGCTTAGATTTATTCCAAAACCCACTCCCAAAAACATCAGGATATTGCACCTCCAGCTGCCTCTGGCAGAGGGAAGCAAGAGCTAGGGCTGGGAGAGGAAACATGCAGGAACTTGCTCTCAGGAGAGGCAGCACGTGGGGGCTGGTACTGCCAGCAGGAGGATGAAGATGGAGCAGGTAAAATTCCAGTGCCAAATGCAGCTGGGGAATGCAACAGTGCAGGGGCTGGAGGTTGGGAATGTAAGATTTGGGGTTTATCACAGCTCTGTGAGAGCACAGGGTTTGTCCAGCAGGGACCATTCATCCTCCTCAGGACAAGTTTCCAGGAGTTCATCTCTGATTCTGTGCCCCAGTGTGGGCCAAGTGCTGGCACACCAAGCCTGAGGAAAGGAGGGAACGAGGGGGGCACAAGGAGCCAATCCTGCCCTTCAGGCAGGAAGATTTCCCTGTGCCCCAGCATCAAGGGGGGGCTCTCAGTGCATAACTCCAGCATTCCAGGTGGGACACAGGAGCCAAGAACAGCTCTGGCACCTGAGGTCACTGCAGGGCTCTGCAGCAGCTGCTCTGCCTCAGCCTGTTTTTCTGGTTAGGCCTGAGCTCCTTCATTGCTGTTTATATCAAAACAAACACACTCTGTCCAAAGGGATCGTGCTCCTCCTGCCAGAACCCAAACTTTTACAGAGTTCTATTTTAAATCTGGAAGTTATAAAGTTGCTGGATTCTCCACATTTGATTCTTCTCATATCAAAATAAAAATCTAAGTAGCAAACTGTCTGGAAAGGGATTTATATTGAGGGATTCTGTGCTTGTATAGAAGAAGGGGAATAATTCAAATTTACAAGGGTTTTAAAATTTCAAGGAAAAAGTGCCCAAACCACCCCCTTCTCCATGAGCCCTTTTGCTCTGTTGATTTTTGCACTGATTTGGAGCTTAAATACTCTGTAAATAATTATGCCAGCAAAGGCTGCAGTGTCTGAGGCAGCTGAGGCAGGAAGAGGCCTGAGCTGCCCAGCTCAAAACCAGTTAATTCATGATCTCACCAGTCCTGAGTAACTCCAGCAATAAACTGGCACTTCTGGGAAAGCAGCCCTGGCTAAAGCCCACAGAGACAGCCCAGCATTCCAATAAACCACATTCCACAGCACAGCCTGGAATAAAGGAACACTTTAAACAGCTGCTCTGCCTTATTTCCTGCTGCCACACACAGCAAAGGCCTGCTTTGAACACCTCCTGAGAGCTGGGTGAGATCAGACACAGAACTGACTGTGAGGGGGAGATGCTGGGGCTGTTACTGCACAGACATTCCCTGGAGTGAAGCTCCCAACACAATCCCAGGAGTGTTACAGCCTAAGAAAGCAAATTCCCAAGTAAACATCAATGCAAAGTGAAGTACAAACAATGCCCAAAGAGTTCTTGGCTCCAACCAGGACTGGCAGAGAGGCAGGGTTATTGCCTGCATTTTGGTTTAGTTTGGGGCTGAGTTTTAGGGGTTTTGTTTGCTTTTGGGGTTGGGTTTTTCTAGATGTTTGATTTCATTCTCTAGACAAAGCATGAGAGAGAGAACTGGCAGGAGAAGGGAGTGAAAACAGCAGGAGTCAGAGCAGGGTGGGCAGGTGGAGCACTGAGGGACCAGAAACCCCATGCCAGTCTTGCTTCAGAGACTCCTGATGGACTCTGAGGCAGAAATAGGAAGACATCTATTGCTACAGCAAGAGCATGCAGGGGGAGGAAATCAGAAGGGAGAAAACAGAGAATAAAACTCTGAGAGGTTTTGGACAGGGAGGAGTAGAAATTCTGCAGATGTCTGCCAGACAAAAGCCTCTAACAGGCTCCAGGCAAAACTTATCTGCAAAGGTGACATTTGCCACCCCCCTCCCAAAGTCCTGCTGGAACAGCCAGTACAGGACCAGTCCCCACATACCTTTTTTTCTTGGTCTTCTTTTCTGCAGCACTTTCTCCAGTGCTAATTAAGGGGGAAAAAATAATGGCTCTGATTAATGCCATAGGAAAAGTAAATGGACAGCAGCACAGTTCAATATTCAATGGGCACTGGGCAGCTCAGCCCTGTGCAGTGCAGAGCAAAGGGGAGGAAAACCCAGCAGTTCACCTCATTTCCTGTGCTATTTATGCTCTACTCTCCCCTTAGCCTCATTTTGTATGGCCAGCAGCAGCTGGGGTGTGAGAGAGAAAAGGAACAAAGCAGTTGTGTGAACTATATTTAGCAATAAATGAGTTGATTGAAATTAAGGGTAAAAGCTTGACTCAGCCTCTAACTTTCACATTTCTTTCAAGTGCAAAGAGAAACAGAAAAATCCATTCATGTGGATGCTTCCCAGCTATGTGTCTGTCACATTCCCCAGGGTTCATCCCCCACAGAGTTTTAGTGGTGACACTGAAGAAAGTTCTTTGTGTGCCACCAGAAAAATGACATTTCTCCAATGTTTTATTTGCACACATCAAGGATGAGAACATGACCATCACACAGAAGAGTTTCCCACACTGCCCACTGCCCCTCTGGATGTGCTTGTTAAAACAATTATTAACCTGGGGGGAAGCACTGAAATGCAGTCCCAGGGCAAAGGGGATCAGGTGCCACATGCAGAGTTCTGCTGAGGTTTCTCTGCTTCTCCCACTTTCTCAGGAATCAGTTGTGCAACTCAGGGAGATGTTTTTACTTCCTGGTTGAGGCACAGCTGAGAACCCAACTCTCCTCCACCTGCCTGAGCCCTGCAGCTCCCAGGGCTGGGTTTAACTGCAGCTTTGAACAGCAAATCTCAACACAGGACAAGAATTGCTGCTTTGCTAGAAATACTATAAATACATGTACAGCTTTCACACCCCTCTGCTTGCACAGCACATAAACACAACATCCAATAACCAAGGAATTCAGGAAACTGCTCCACTGCCAAAAAGGCTCCAACTCCTTTAACTTTGGCTTAGTCCATGGGTGTTGTTTCAGCCAGATCAAAACAGTTTTAAATGTATTCAGGTGAGCAGGTATTAATGAAAAGCTTAATTAAATTAAACATTAATTTCAATCTTCTGGGACCTGAGTGCACACATCCCACCTAAGACACAAACCAGCTGGAACATTAACACACATCCCACAGCCTGGAGGAGGAGACCACAGAAAATGGTCTGAGACAACATCTTTTCTTTTATTTCATTACCAAACCAGACATTTCATCCTGCCCCTCTTACCTCTGCTGCAGCTGGAGCTGCTTTTCCTTCTCCTTCAGGATTTTGGCCAGCTGAGCTGTCCTCGAAGGCCTGTGCAGGTATTTTCTCTTCCCTTTACATTCATATGTCCAGTGGCCAAACTCCAGACACTTCTGACACCTCACATGCTGCTTGTTTGCCTCCCTAGAAAAATGCAGAATTGCTTAAGTGACCCATTCCAGGTCTGTTCTACCCAGGGAAGAAATATTTATTAATCATTTATGATTAAAGCAGATGTTCACAGGTGCTCCAGCTTTTCTCTTCCATCAGGATATGGGGCAGTAACACCGAGCACACACAGAATTCAGGCAAACAGCTCTTCATTAATTAAAACATTTAACGTGGGAACAATCCCACTGCTCAGTTTGCTGCTATCCAACAACTGCAGGTGGTTCTGGCTTCAGAGAAATCTCTGAAATTCTGTTTTAGAATAAAGAGCAGCTTTATTTCCAACTCCTGGAATTGAACACTCAGTTCACTGCCTTTTGGACGGTTCTGGAAACGCACCATAATAACACGAACCGAACGTTATTCTGGCGTATTAGAATGTTGAGCGTGCGACGAGGAGTGCTGAGCGCCTGCCCCAGGAGCTCCTCCCGGCACCCCGAGCCCCGCGGGGCCGCTCCCAGCGCTCCGAGCGGCAGCACCGAGCGCCCGAGCCGAGACCTCCTCTGCTCCTCCGGTTCCAGCGCTGCCGGCACCCGCGGAACGCCCCGAGCCCGAAAGAACCCACCGGGATCCCCGAGCCCAAGCCCTGGGCGCGCACGGGACACCCCGAGGCCGCCATCGTTTCGCCCCAACCGTGTTCTGAGGCGGTTTCCCCTCAGCCGAGCTGCGCTCCCACACGACGCAACGGAGCGGCGTGAAGGGCTCAGAGCGCCGGGAAAGCGGCGGGCCCCGCGGCCCTACCCGTACCCGCCCGGCGCGGTCCCCCCCGGTCCCACTCACGCCTGTCTGCGGGCAATCAACCGGTGCATGGGCGTCGCCATCTTAGCGCCCGGGCCGGAAGTGAGGGTGCGCCGGAGTACGCCGGGACGTGTGGCGGCCGCGGGGCACGCCGGGACATGCCGCCCGGTGGGTAGGTGCGGCCGCCATTGAGAGCGAGTCCTCCGGGACCATAGAGAACGCAGCCTTCGGCGGCCAGAGCGGCCGCGCCGGTCGGACTGCACTCTATGGTGCCCCCTGGCGCTCCCGCCTTTTCATTGCAGCGCGCGGGCCCCGTGCCGGGCCTGGTCCCTTCTCTTGTGCCTGTCCCGGTCCCTGTTCCTGTCTTGGTCACTTCACGGTTCGGTAGGCACTCATCCAGCTCCGATGGCTTAATTTAAGCACGTGGTATCTAATTATCTTTCAGGTTTGATGGAAAACTATGGAACCAGAAGAAAAGGAAATGTATAATTTTAATATTTATTTCCCTGCAAATTCTTGAGATAACTGAACGGGTGGAAATGGCTCCTGGGTGACTTTGGTGGCACAGGGAGATGGGATTTCAGAGAACTGGGTTATCTGTGGTGCCATTCGTATCAGGGCTTGGGGCAGCCTGATTCCCGGATCCCTGAGCTCAGGGATCACAAAGCCCTTCCCTGTGTGGATATCCCAGAATAGCCCCATGAACCTTACGTTGGGTGACGTGTGAGGGCTATTTACAGCAGCCCAAGGAAGAGCCCAGGACAGATACCGGCCAGGGATTATTTTAAGCCCACATTCGTGGTTGTGTTGGGCTGGCGTTAATGAATTCCGAGACTGAACTGGAATTGCAATGAACCATAAAGTGAGGCTGGAGTTCCTGGGAGAGCGCTGGGACGTGCTGTGGTGGTGGATTTCCACTGAAATCCTACATCTGTTTGTTACCCAGATCACGGGAAAAGGAGGGAGTCAAGCGTGCCAGGCAAGGATTTATGTGTGAGCAGGTTTAGGGCAAGCCTGGATCTTGCCTTTCCTGGGTCTTAAAATTAAAACTAAAACACAGTTTATGGGGAAAAGGGGTTTTTACCTCGGGATTTATTTCAGGATCCTGGGGTACAGCACTTTGTCCAGATGGAATGCCCTGAAAATGCACGCATTTGTCACACCAAAATACACACAATTATAGGCCTTGCAAAATTAGCATATTTATCAAAGATTTTTTAATGAGAGGCTCGAGTGAACTTTTCGTTCTGAGGAAGTTTTTTCTTGGATGGGCCTTTTTCTTGGATGGGTTGAAAGGACCTTAAAGATCATCTTATTCCACTCCATGGGCAGGGACACCTTCCACTATCCCAGGATGCTCCAAGTCCTGTCCATCCTGACCTTGGACACTTCCAGGGATGTCTGAACCGCAAAAGAAAAATACTAAAAAGGCGTTTAAGTCCTTCCCTGCAAAAACTGTCTTTCCAGACAGTGTAATTTTATTATCATTAAACCTCATGGTGTGCCGCTTCCATCCACCCCGTCTGTCACCCTCAGGGCAGGAAAAAGTTTCACTAAACGGCGTTTTTGCGGGACCGACAGCCTGGGACCGAGGGCAATAACTCAGCGACCTTTGCGGCGCTGCCAAGCTGTGCCTTTATGGCCTCTTTCTCCCACTCCTCGGAGGTTCCGCGAGGGAAGAGCTCTCCCGAAGTGAGAAGGCGCCGGGCGCGGAGCCCCCTCAGAGCCCCCTTAGAGCCGCGGTCCCGCCCCACGGCCCCGCCGCGCGCCCCGCGCTCTCGCGAGATCTCGGCCTCCCTCAG
>VZTN01016957.1:738729-755055 GCA_013400515.1 Erpornis zantholeuca | reverse complement strand
CGGCGTGGCGGGGCCGGGCAGGGAGGGAAGCGGCGGGGCCGGGAGGAGCGGAGGTATAAAGTGCTTAGAGGGAAGCGGTAAAGCGCGGCAGACACGGAGGGGGCTCCGGGAGACCTGCTCAGTTGCCGTTCTTGCAATCACGGAATCGTAGAATGTTAAGGGGTTAGAAGGGACCTTAAAGCTCATCCAGTTCTACCTCACTGCGATGGGCAGGGACAGATTGCTCCGACCCCTATCCAGCCTGGCCTCAAACACTTCCAGGAATGGGGCAGCCATAGTTTCTGGGGGCAGTCTGTACCAGTGCCTCATCACCCTTACAGGAAACAGTTTCTGCCATATATCTAAGCTAAGTTTCCCCTTCTTCAGTCTGAAGCCATTCCCCCATGTGCTGTCAGTCCAGTTCCTGATGCAGAGTTCCTCTCCAGCTTCCCTGTAGCCCCTTCAGACGGTAGAAGATGCTCCGAGGTGTCCGCACAAGCTCCTCATTTCCAGGCTGAAGAGCCCCAGCTCTCTCAGCCCTTGGGTGCAGTACGGCCGGTTTGCCGCCCCCGAGGCGGGGCTGTGCGCTTGGGATTAGAAGGATAAGGGCTGTGAGTGTAGGGAAAAGCATCCCTGGCTGCTGGAAGTGCCAGACCTTAATTCCCTGTGTGTTCATACGCCGTGTTCTGGTAGCACGGCCGTCATTCCCCTGCGGTCGTTCCAGCACTGTGCCCCCAGCATAGCAGGAGCAGAGAGGGGAGGGCTGAGCTGGTGCCGGGCTCGGTGTGAGCCCCATGGCTTGTCCTTGCATCAGAGTTTGGGAAAGCTGCTCAGCAACCTGGAGTGCCAGGACAAGGGGAACGGCTTCAAACTGACAGAGAGAAGGTTTGAATTGGATATTGGGGAGCAATTGTTCCCTGGGAGGGTGGGCAGGCCTTGGCACAGGGTGCCCAGAGCAGCTGTGGCTGCCCCATGGTCCCTGGAAGTGTCCAAGGCCAGGCTGGATGGGGCTTGGAGCAGCCTGGGACAGTGGGAGGTGTCCCTGCCCATGGCACTGGATGGGCTTTAAGGTCCCTCCCAATCTAAATCATTCAATGATTCCATGATAAAAAGTGATCAGTACATTCTGGCCCTGCTCATATAATGATGCCTCTCAACAGGAGTGTGCATTGCCTCTGTTTAACAAGGAACTTCCTCAGAAGGAGAGAGAGAACTGGCGTGAAACTCTATAAAGGAATTGCAAAATGAAAGCAGAAAAAGAATTTGCATCAAAAATTGGGCATCAGACCTAGAGGGGAGCTGTGGGGAAAGCTGTCCTAGAAGTGTTCCTGCAGCTTACCCTCTGTTGCAGTATGGCTTTATTTAAGCAGATACTGAAGTAGCTGTCTGGGTGAGACAATTGCATCATCTTTGATGTTTGGGGTTTTTAGATCCCTTGTATCGCTTCAGAAAGCCCAGAGTGACTTTGCTTCTCATTAGACAATACATCACTGTTTGCTTGCTCCTGTCTCTAAGCAGTGAATAAATGGAGAAGGAATTTTTGGATTCAGCACATGTACTTGAGTATCTGGAGATCTCTTAACTCTTCTCAATAATGGGGGAGTTTAAAGGTTAGATGTGCTGGGAAAACATTGAATGTGGAGAATATCAGAGCTGTGCTCTAATAGCTGTAGGTATATGGCCCTCAGCGAGTTGAAGTTCTGCTGATAAATATATCTATATATTTGAGATGTGAGCACAAATCTCCCTGGTCGAATGAGATGAGCTAAATAAAATATCTGACACAGTGCATCTCTTGGGAAATAATTCAGTTATGGGAGCCTGAAGTGGAATTGGAAGAAATGAGCATAATGAAAATGAGAGGGTTTTAACAGGACTTAATCTCCAGGTACTATTCTGAGGGAATGCAGAAAACCATTCTACAAGCAGACCCTTCTATTAAAAGAAATTCTGAATGGTGTTTAAGTGACTTGGAATCAGAAGCCTGGTTCAAAAAGTCAGTGCTGAGCAGTTGTTACACAGGGGAAGTCATGCAAGGTGTTGTGACAGGTTTCCTCAGGCACTGGCTCATGGTCAGGATTAAACACTGTGTTTTCTATGTGTTATTGTAATAATTTATATTATTAAAATAAACCCCACGGAGTGCATTGGACTGAGTTCAGTGGCACAGATGACACTCCCACAGAATCTGCTTTCAGCTCTGGTACTTGGATTCTTCTGGAATCCTGTAAAATTGGAACTTGCACATCCCAAAGCTTTGCAAACCATGTTTGTCTTTGGACATGGAAAAGTGGTAGGGAGAAAGGTAGTGGAAACTGAGAGGGAAAAATGAGGTAGTTTAATTATTTCTGTAGGGATAAAGGGACTTCAGTTAAATGGAATCATTGTGATTGCCCTTCTGGAGCTGGTGCTGACCATCAGTGCAGAGGACATGAGCTGTCAGGGGACAGGGATCTTCCTGGGGCATGGCAGTGGGTGGGAGGGTGAGCTGGTGCCTCCAGGTATGGGAAGCAGAGATTTTAACTTTCTAAAGTTGTTTTGTTAGACCTCTGATGACCTTCACTGTGAATGTTTCTACTTAAAATGCGCTGGTTAGTTATTCAGCTTCCAGAAATTGTGTAAGAGTGTAATTTGTATTTCATGAGTTTACTGGCTCCTGTGAACTGATTTGGGGCATGAGACTGGATGAAAATTCTTCCTTCTCTCCCTCCTTTTTCCCAGTGTCACCCACCTCCGTGCTGGGTCCCTGCGTGACTCCCCAAGGCTCTCATCTAAATTAGTGCATTTGTGTTGGTGAGGGGATCTTGGTTTGTGAATTCAGTAGTAACGTAGCTGGATTTATTTTTTTTTTTTTTTGTCCAAGAGAAAGGCAACAATTCACAGCTTAATTCCTTTCATGAGACAAACTAAATTAATAACCAGTGCCCTGCTCTGGGCTTGTTAGATGTTTACTTCTGTTCTATTGGTGTGGGCCTGAGGGTCTGCAGAGCAAATACTTATCTTCTTTTTTTTTTTTTAACTAATCTCTTGAATAATTGTTTCAAACAACTACAGACTTATTCAGAAAATCTGTGTATTCTGTTGCAACACATGCTTGTGGGTAGGCCTCATTGCATTTGTGAAGTCATTAATAAATTAGAAGAAGGTATAAACCCAAGCAATTCTATCACCCCAGCCTTCAGGTCTGGTTTTGACAGTTTCTGCTTGGAATATCCAATTCCCAAACCTCCAGGTGAGCTGGAATGTTTCCTGTGGCAGCCCTATGGCATCACTCTGCTGTAAAGCAGATTCTTAACCTGCTGCATGGAGAGCAGCTTAATTAGTCTGTTGGGATGGTGTGTGAGCAGTAAAGATCTGCTTGCCTAATGGCAGGGTTCCCCCCACCAAGTTTACCTCAGTGGTATGAGGAACTTGGATTAGAGGGCTGGATTTCATTTTGTTAGGGCTCCTACAGTTTGTTAAATATGTAAATCAAGAGGCTTAATCGGCCTAGGAGTTTCTGCAAAAAGGAGGATTTCTTTATTCAGAACTGCAGGCAGTCACAGAGCAGTGGGGAGGAAAACACAATTTCTTTTTCTGTGCTCCACGTTATTTCAGTAGGTACAGATGAGACTCTGAAAGACCAGTCTTTCTCTGCAGGTATTTTCTTCCTGCCCTTGAAGGGTTTGCCTTAAAACTGGAAAGCTTGGTTAGCATCTGCTACAGACGTGTAGGAACGATTTCCTTAATATCTGATTCACCTCCTGTTTGTCTGCTGAACAGTCGAATGTTTCCCATGTTATTAGCAACCAATTTATCTTTGAGTGCATCACATACACTGGCAATTACTGAGATAAGGCTGTCTGCCCTGTCGGTGCTTAGAGGGGAAACTTGAAGGAGTGTGAATGAGTTTGGGTTAGTGCTGTTCTGCAGGGGGAACTGTTGCTGTTTTAAATAAATTTATAGTGCTAGTTTTTCCCAGAATCCACAAAACATTTCATGCATAGATTGCAGCAAGTGACCAACTTCCTTAACGAACCAAATGATATTAATTAGATCAGTGATCTCCTAAACAGTAGTAATACTTCTTAGCCAAAAGGTGTGCAGTGCAGCTGTGCAGTCCCTGACTGAACTCACTCTTTTCCTTGCAGAGCCTGTATATCCTTTGGGCCCAAGAATCGCTCGATTGGTGCTGCAGCCAAAAGCCAGGTGAGCGTGGGGTTTGGGTAAAACAACTTCAGAGCAGCAGTGTGGGGGTGATCACTGCTCATAACAGATGTCCCTGAGCTGCTACCCTGGTGTCTCTGTAACTGATGAACAGCTGAGCTTCCCTCAGCTGTTCACCATGGACTGCTGCTTTGTCATCTGGCTGAGAAATCTCAGGGTTAGTCCTTGCACATAATGAATTGTACAAAATAAAGCTGTGCTTCTTAAGAAATTCTGAGAACTACTAATTTTTTTTTCAGGTTGCGAATGTAAATTCTAAAGCTAAGCAGTGGTGCTTCACCCTGCCTTAGCTTCTTCCAGTTCCTGTGCTTTATGATGGCTTTTAATTATGTGACTCTGTTCTATAATATTCCATTAAGTGCATGATTTTGGCAGAAAGGGGATATATTTGAGTGTAAATAGAACTTTCTTGACCCTTTGTGGCTGAATTACAACCTAAATATCTCTCTTGGGCGTTCTTGCCCATGGTCTGAGTTTCTGTTGCTGTAGGCAGGTAAATGTGATTTAAGGATTGACAAGAAGTTAAGCTGATTTGTCCTACTCATGGTATTTGGGTCCTGCTGTATCAGATTTTATGTTGCTGTGTAAGTAACCCCTATAAAGATGATTTATTTTTTTCAAGTCTTCTACAGGAAGTGACTAGTCAAACAGTTGGTTTTTCTTAGCTTAAAAACCCTAGAGATGTGTGAAGATTCGTTATCTAAAATACAAAAATCTGTGGACACAGCCATGTTATTCAAGAACAGCACAACTGTACTAGAACCAAACACAGCTGTCTTTTCTGGAATTGAGTGTCTGCTTAGCTTAACAAAATCCATTGGTGCAGAGCCCTGTAGAGATGAGTATATCCTGCACAGACTAAACTTACACATCCAGCCCAAGTTACTTGGGAAGTAGACACCTGCCTGAGCCCAAGTCCCAGGTAATGCTCTGTGGAACAGTGCCTGTGTGCTCTCAGTGCCTGTGGTTTTCAGTGCGTGCCTCGCTCTGGTGTCAGTGACAGAACTCCCTTCACTTGTGCTACCTAAAGCAAGCTGGGATGGGCTTTCACCTCTCTGTGCTGATCTCTGCTGTTAGTGAAAGTCAGTCTACCATTTGTCAGTTAAATCAAGGTGACAGTATCATCTTAGGGGACCTCCTGACTTTTTAGAGCTTCTCGAGCAGGTCCTTGAACTGTTTTGTGGGAATACCTGTGTGTTGAGTGTCATGTGCATGTGATGAGCCTGAGCTGGAGTTTACATCCATGTGCTTGTTATGTTTGGGCAATCACTGATTGTAGAAAGGTAGGGGTAGGAAACAGGTAAGTGAGAAAGAGGTTCTGCTGGCAGTTCTGAAGAGTGTCCTACACGTAAACTATGAAATTTGAGTGCTGTTGTAATCAATATTTTATAGGCTTGGCTCAGTTTTAGCGTACATTTTATTTTCCGTCTCAAATTCCTATAGGTTCCCTGAGCAACCAGAGGGAAGTTGCCTCCCGGCACCTGCCCAGATACTGTTAAGATACAAATGACAAAAATATTCTGGCCAGAGAAGCATGAGAACAAAACTCTGTCTTCTGTTTGAAATTCAGATGCTCCCCTGCCACCTTGTATTAAAGATTTCTTTTCCTCTAGGTTATTTCAAATGCAAAGAATACAGTACAAAGTTTTAAAAGATTTCATGGTCGTGCATTCTCAGATCCCTTTGTTCAAGCTGAAAAAGCAAGCCTTGCCTATGAACTTGTCCAGCTGCCAACAGGCTCAACTGGCATCAAGGTAAGTCTGGCATGTCTGAGAAAGAGCCAGAGGAGGAAACTGATAAAGTTTCCTTTTATTTCTGTTTTGAATCTGCTCGCTGTAGTTTGTGTTCTCTTTTGAATGGAAAGCCTTAATAGGGAAGGGAGTGAAAGGCTGATAATGGGGATGGTGCAGGGGTTCCACTGCAGTGTAATGAGTGTGCACAATTTTTATTTGAAGGCCATGTATATGGAAGAAGAAAGAAACTTTACAATTGAGCAGGTGACAGGAATGCTTCTTACCAAATTAAAGGAGACTGCTGAGAATGCGCTTAAGAAGCCTGTGGTTGACTGTGTTGTTTCTGTAAGTATGGAATCCAACAAAATACATGAAACTTAGTTACTGTCTGAACTGAAATGACTGCAGCATCAAATGAAATGTGATTAAGTTGCCCAGTAAACTTGAATATCCTGGTATCTTTCTTTTCTGTTTAAACTGAATCTTACATCTCTTGAAAACATTATTTCATTAATGGTCTTAAATTGCTGCTAATTAGCAGCATAAATAATATTGGATACCTATTGCTGATTATGTGCTCCAAAAATGAGTGGCTTGTGATAGGGAATGGAAAAAGGAACTTTGTGTTCATGTAATTTTTTTTTTCATTTTCTCTATTGCAACTGAAACACTGCATTTGAAGGAGGCCTCAGCTGTGCTCCACGAGCTCACTGTCCACACCTGTAACTGTTTACTGAAGGTGGCTCCTGTATATTAATGTTAATATTGGCTCTCTGACCTCCCTGCAGGTTCCTTGTTTCTACACAGATGCAGAAAGGAGATCTGTGATGGATGCTACCCAGATTGCTGGTCTCAACTGTCTGAGACTAATCAATGAAACAACTGCAGGTAATTCCTTCCTCTCCCTCACTCAGTGTTGTATTTTTACTACATCAAATGGGCTTTTATTCTGCCGGTGAGCCTTTCTTTCTAGAATTACAGCTGGTTTTAAACACTTGAAATAGATGAGTTGATCAGAAAGTTTCTTAAATTCTGGTCTGTTTTTTCATTGCTTTACAAAGGCATAAAGGTATTTCATTAATATCTGTTTGAATGCAGCTGGGGGAGGGGCTGGTACTGTTTAATGTTCTTCCATTTTTAGTTAGCATTGGTAATTTTGTTTAATGAGAGGTCAGTGTCTGTAGCTTGAGAAGCACAATGAAATGCTAATGCTGATTCCTGATTATCTCTTATTTCTGATAATTATAAACCTGAATGTCTTAACTATACTTTTATTTCTGTAGTTGCCCTTGCATATGGGATCTATAAGCAAGACCTGCCTACCTTGGAAGAAAAGCCACGGAATGTTGTTTTTGTGGACATGGGGCATTCTGCATATCAAGTTTCTGTTTGTGCATTCAACAAAGGCAAACTGAAAGTAAACAACCTGTTACACACCCATTTTAATTATCTGTAGAACATTCATCAGCACATCCATGGACTGTGGCAGGCTAAGCCTGCCTGGCTTCACAGAGGGGCATCCTCACAGCTCAGTTGATGTTCTTAAAATTGCACTTTGTCTGGAGCCAAAAGTAGGGCAGGGAACTAGAGAGCTTTTGAGCAGTGTGTGGAGGAAGCAAGCATGCCTTAATCAGCAGACTGGCAAAGAATAGAAAACCTGGATCAAATGGTTTATTCAGAAATTATCATATCTGAGTTTGTTCTGCTTTCAAAAAAAAAAAAAAATACTCCAGTCATGAGATCTGGTGTTAAACCAGGAATTCCTACAATGGTGTGAGTGCCAGGTACTGTTTCTGAACCCTCACTGTGGTGCTCATGTGCAAGAGTAGAAACATTTCTGGTTGCTTTAAGCTGCCAGTGGAAGCTCAGCAGATGACAGTGTACTTCTGAGTGTACATTGCCAAAGCATTGCTGTTTTCCAGCAAATACTAACATCTCAGTGGCCTTTTCATGATTGCAATTTATTATTACAATCTGCACTTGGCAGTTACAATAACTTTCTCATGACTGGGTGGAGAAAATTTAAAGCATGAAGTAGTGAAATGCTGAGAAATGTTCTGAAAACCTGAGTTTTCTCATAGTTTGGTGTAGTGAGGAAGTGTAACCTTTGTGTTTCTCTTGGATTTGTTTTATAAACTTGGAAGCCATGGCAGTGTGGATGCTTGGGGGTCTAGAGTGGAGGGCTGTTGGGCAGTGCAGAGACCAAAGCCAGTGTGAAGGGATATTGAGGGTAATGTGATACTTCACTGATTTCTGTTCCTAAAAAAATTAATTCCTGGTGTGTTTACAGAGCAGGATGAGCTGAGGTGGGTGGACTACAGGTGTTCTTTGCAGATAATTCCTTCATTAAAAACAAGCACCTGTTTTAAGAGTTAATATCATTTATTCTCTTGTTTTATTTTTAGCTTGGTGTGAGCATGTTCCACCCTTAGGAGGCATCAAATATTAAGCTGGGATGTGACTCAAACTGACAGTGGCTAAGCAGAATTTGGAAACAGAGGCCTGCTCCCAGCAGAGGCTTTGGAACAGATTGTGTTGCTAAGTCCTGCCCTATCTCCCTAAATTCCTTTTAAAGCAGTTGTCACCCAGGAAGGCTGATTTCTTTGACTTAGAGTTGAACTGTATTTGAAACAAAGCAGTGCTTTGATGTTAGCTGCTAATTGCTTTCCTTGAGTACTGGCACATTGCACTGTTACTGAAGGGTTGCCTTCTTTTAAGGTTCTTGCTACAGCGTTTGATACAACCCTTGGAGGCAGGAAGTTTGATGAGGTGTTGGTGGAATACTTTTGTGAGGAATTTGGGAAGAAATACAAACTTGACATCAAGTCCAAGATCCGAGCACTGCTGAGGCTGTACCAGGAGTGTGAGAGGCTGAAGAAGCTGATGAGTGCCAATGCCTCTGACCTGCCCATGAACATAGAGTGCTTCATGAATGATATAGATGTGTCTGGAACCATGAACAGGTAACCTTGGCTCCTCTACACGGGGAAACTTCAGAGTGCCCTTGAGGCAATTAAAACTTGTTACCAAGTATCAGCTCTTAGGACTGCGGGGAGGTGAGAAATGAAGGAACAACATGTGCAGGAATGCTGCTGGAAAGGAAAATGTTTAGAGCCTAGTCAGTGGCCTTGAGTTAGGAGGGAGAGCTGGGAATGTTACAAGGATGCCAGGGTTACTTCTGTCTGGGAGAATACTAAAGTATAAAGTATACTAAAGTATAAAGCTAGGACTAGGGGAGGAAAAACCCTGCAGTACACAGTGAAAGTGGCATTCCTTCCATTTGGGCATCCTTTTGTGTTTGCAATGCTGCTTGTGGTGTGCTAGAGCTTTGTTTATGGCTTCTTCCAACAGAAGCAAATTTTTAGAGATGTGTGAAGGACTCTTGGCAAGAGTGGAGCCGCCCCTTCGCAGCGTGCTGGAGCAAGCCAGTAAGTGGGGGTTGTGGGCAGGTGTTCTGCATGCAGACAGCAACCAGCCAGAGTGCAGGCTCCCTTTGCATGCTGGACACAGGAATTTACTACAAAATCATTTCTTGTTTAGTAGTAACAGGATTCAAAAACTTTCTCACACATGCTGAAATCTGAATTTTTTTACTGCTTAGAAACTTAGAGAACAAGCCTAGAGTTGGTCTACTAAAACTTCTGGTTTATGACATCAGTGCATTCAGGTGAAAAAGAAACATTTCATCTATTGTCTGACTCCTTTCTAGGGTTAAAGAAGGAGGATATTTATGCAGTAGAGATAGTTGGTGGTACCACAAGAATCCCTGCTGTAAAGGAGAAGATCAGTAAATTTTTTGGCAAAGAAGTCAGTACCACCCTGAATGCAGATGAGGCTGTGGCACGAGGCTGTGCACTGCAGGTAAAAAGTGCTGTTGGTTTTAGCTGTGAGGATGTTAAGCAGCATCAGTAGCTACTTGCTGAATGAAATGCTTGTTCATTCACCTAAAGTCTGAATGTTTGTAATGTGGCTTTTGTCCTCTTGCAGTGTGCAATTTTGTCCCCGGCTTTCAAAGTGAGGGAGTTTTCTATCACAGATTCGGTACCATATCCCATCTCTTTGCGATGGAATTCGCCAGCAGAGGAAGGCCTAAGGTAAAAACAGTTCAATCTTCATGCACGTTACAGCTTAAAATTACTGGTGGTGGTTAGAGTAAATAACAAATGTGAGTAAATACCCTTAGAACAAGGCATTTCCAGGGTTAAATGCCCATTTAACACTTCAGGTTTGATAACTGTGAAGTTATGATGGTAGAAAACAAAACCAAGGTTGATCGACTGTTTGGCATTTCCTGCATGGCTGTTAGTGTTATTTAACCTGAAAAATCAGGACAGTCTTGTCACTTCTTAAGGAAACTTTTCCATTAAGGGTATCCAGAAATGTGTTGTTACCTTACCAGCTGTGTTGTCATACTGAACACAGGTCGTGTTTGCTCTTGCAGTGACTGTGAGGTCTTCCCCAAGAACCATCCTGCTCCCTTTTCCAAGGTACTCACTTTCTACAGGAAGGAGCCCTTCACTCTGGAGGCCTACTACAGTTCCCCCAAGGAGCTGCCTTACCCAGACCCTGCTATAGGTTAGCACCATTCTGTACCTTTAACTAGGAGTCTTTTCTGTGTTTCAAGCCTTTTCTGTCTAATTACATACTCTGGACATGCAGCCTACTGCAAATGCTCTCAGGACAACATTTCAAATGGATTTTCAGTAAAATAGGTGGATTAACATGAAGTTTATGGGCAAAAAGAGCATACTAATACTGAAGCAAACCTGAAACAAACTGAGAGTTGTGCAGTCTTTTGGTCTGATAAAAGTAACATCAGGTTTTACATGGAGAATTCCCAATAGCTGTGCCCCAGCATTGCTGAGTAAAAATACTGGGTTGTCCAACTTGTGTAGGTTGTAACATTCCCTGAGCACATTGCAGTGAGCTGTGTCAGTGGCAGTTGGGCTTTGCTTTGTGTTCAGCACTTGGGTTAATCCAATGGGTTTGGTTTTTTTCTCTCTGTATAGCTCATTTCTTGGTTCAGAAGGTCACTCCTCAAACAGATGGATCCAGTTCCAAAGT
The DNA here is from genome assembly GCA_013400515.1 of Erpornis zantholeuca. Taxonomy (NCBI): domain Eukaryota; kingdom Metazoa; phylum Chordata; class Aves; order Passeriformes; family Timaliidae; genus Erpornis; species Erpornis zantholeuca. Next base: position 744,073 of record VZTN01016957.1, on the reverse strand, counting down.
GAAAGTCAAAGTCAGAGTAAATATCCATGGCATCTTCAGTGTTTCAAGTGCATCTTTGGTGGAGGTTCATAAATCTGATGAGAACGAGGAGCCAATGGAGACGGATCAGCACGCAAAGGAGGAAGAGGTAACAGAGTCACTGCTGCCAGCTGCTCAGAATCCCCCTGAAGCATAGCTGGCCAAGGTCTCAGGCTTGTGTAAGAATTTACTAGACACGCCCACAACTAAAATACGGGATTGAGTATTAACTGTAGTATGTTACACCAGTGACAGAACTCTTGAAACCAGGACTTGAGGTATAGATCAAATTCTTAATGATGGAGCAAAGACTGGGAGTTTCTAATTTGTTCCTTCAGTTTTCATTCTGTTTCTTTTGCCTAAAGAGCATTAGAGGTGTTAAGGGATCAGCCTAGGAAGTGAAGCATTGAGCTGCATTTGTTTAATGTGTGAAATTGGATCTCTTTGAATTTCAGAAGATGCAAGTAGACGAGGAGCAACAAAAGGCTGAAGAGCAACAGCAAACCCAGCCTGAAAATAAGGCAGAGTCTGAAGAAATGGAGGTAACAGGAGCATTTGAGACATTATTTTAATGAGATTCCTGAGAATATGAGGAGTGTGAGCACATCTGCTGCCTTTGTCACAGTTCTGGAAGCTGAACTGTCATTTCAGTGCGCTGGTGGTCTATTGTGATTAGAGCTTTAGAAAGGACACACATAGCACTGATAACTGCAGGTCTGTCAGGTGACCTGGTACTGATAAAATGGGGGAACTCTCCTGTTCAGGGAAGAAATAATCATCTAGTTTTCAATAACTTGAATACTAGAACAGTGTTCTGCCATGAGCACCCTGCCCCATGAATGTAGCCAGAGAGCCCAGAAAAGGTCAGGGGCTGCATTAATTATCTCAGGCTTCAGCAGCTGAGGTTTCAGAATGGTAGGGAGTGCTTGGTTCCCTTGCTGAGGCACTAACTCAGTTCTTCTGGTGTAAACCTTGACTGCTCCCCTTGGGCTGAGTGCTGGTGCTCTTTTTGCTGTGAATATATTTATGGATTTCCTTCATGCAGACTTGTCAGGCTGACTCAAAGGACAAGAAAGTGGATCAGCCACCTCAGGCCAAGAAGGCCAAAGTGAAGACGACCACAGTGGACCTTCCCATTGAGAACCAGCTGGTGTGGCAGATAGGGAAGGACATGCTCAACTTATTCATTGAGAACGAGGTAAACTCTTCCTTGCCCAAGCTAAAAATCTCACTTGTTGGTCTTCACAAATGTGGTTCATTAAATATGGTTAAGGATGGTCAAGGAAAGATGAAAAGGAATAAAGCAAGCAGTTAGAAGTGTGAGGTGAGCAGCAGTGCCCTGAGGAGGCAGAATACATTCATTGCTCCTGGTCAGTGGAGCTGTAACTGTCACAGGGCTGTTCTGCAGGAAACCTCCAGAATCACCTGCTGGGTACAAGGTGTAGGTGACCTTCAGGGTGGAGGTTCCTCAGCTGGAGGAGGGTTGTCCTGTGCTGTATTGGACATCACACCAAAACTGAAATGAGTTTTCAGTCATGTGCTGTGTTAGAAGAGTTCTGTAAATCACAGTTTTGCAAAATCTTCATCTGGTTTGGGCCTTTGCTAACAAGGTGTCCTGGACATGAATGTTAAATAATGAGCTTTGTTGCCAACTAATTTGACATCTTGTTCACAGGGTAAGATGATAATGCAGGATAAGCTGGAGAAGGAGAGGAATGATGCCAAGAATGCAGTGGAGGAGTACGTGTATGAAATGAGAGACAAACTGTGTGGTGTTTATGAGAAATTCGTCAGTGAGGATGTGAGTATTGCTGCTTGATTGTCCTGATACATTGTGGTACCATCAGCAGTTGGATTTAGTAACTCTTGACCTGTGTCACATACTATGTTCACATAAATTACATATTTAGACTTCAAATTTGAAGAAATAATTGTAACCTTTCTAGCTCTGATGATAATCTACTACATGGGAGCACGTGTATCTGAACTGACTGCCTAAAAATTTCCTGGCATTATTAATCAGCTTCCCTGTTGTACAGAAGGAGCTGGGTGTGTAATGAATTTAACTCTGCTTTAGGGATGAATCTCTCAGCTCCTGACTGCATCTCCATTGCTGGTAATGGAGCTTTGCCAGCCAGGTGTCTGCAGAGCCCAAACTGGGACATGCCAGGTGACGTTTATGGCACCTTTGCTGAAGAAAGGTTTCCCTCTGTTCTCAGGCTGGCTCACATAGTGACAATGAAAATGTGCAGGGGACAAAAAAGCCTTTTATTGATCTGACCTGTGGCTGTCACAGGTGGTTCTTCCTTGGGCCTGCAATTCACCACAGAGCTGTACAGAAGAATATTTTATTTCTCATTTTTCACTAAAATAGGGTAAAGAGTTCCAGACAGAGTTCTTTATGTGCTGAAAACACAACCCTTCCAAAAAGGTTCATGTACCATCTGTCACCTAATACATGATGTCACCTGCCTGTTTTGTGTGGTTGCTGCAGGATCGGAACAGCTTCACGCTGAAGCTGGAAGATACAGAAATTTGGCTTTATGAAGATGGTGAAGACCAGCCCAAACAAATATACATTGATAAATTGACAGAACTGAAGGTAAATGGTTCTTACATTCCCGTGGGAATTTACTGAAGCTGGGGAACTTTGTTCCAGTGAGGAGCTGTGTGGGGTCTGCTGATTCTGAGGTAACAAACTGCCTGCTTTGGATTGTAAGTGTGCAAGGAGCAGGTCTCAAGAGACCTGGAACAGCAGGGCTGGGGGAGGCTCAGTCTTTCCTGTAAGTGGAGGGAGTTCCAAGTCAGAGTTCTGAGGAGTTCAGGAAGGCTGTTGTACTTGTGGAACCCTCAGTGATGCTCCATGAGTTTTAATATCTGTTGTGCTTTGTTTCAGACTCTGGGTCAGCCTATTCAGGCAAGATTCCAAGAATCAGAGGAAAGACCAAAAGCATTTGAGGATTTGGGGAAGCAAATCCAGCAGTACATGAAGGCTGTTCATGCATTCAAAGCAAAGGTATTTCCATACTTAATTTCTGGAAAATGCAAGGAAATGGTACAAATATTTTCTGAATTTTAGGTAACCTGCTTCAGACAAAAATCTGGTGCAACCTCCCAGTGAGCTTATGAGTTCTTAATGTTTAATAAATTTTCAGAAGTGGATTTTGGGCCCTGCACACCTTAGGTTTTTTTTAATCAGGTGTTGATTTCCTCATGGAGGCAAAATGCCAGCAGCAGGAGAACTTCAGGTCTCTGGTTACTGAGCTGTGAGTGATCAGCTCAGTTGATTTGTTAACCACAACAGCTCTTGGCTAAGTCGTCTTGAATATTTTGAAGCTAAGTTTTGAGGAAATCAGGATGCAGTTTGTGCTCAGCCACTGACCCAGCTGCTGCTGTTTGGGTGTTGCAGGATGAACTATACGAGCATCTCGATGAAGCAGACGTGGCAAAGGTGGAGAAGAGCGCCAATGAAGCCATGGAGTGGATGAACAACAACCTCAACCTTCAGAACAAGAGGAGTCTGACTTTGGACCCAGTTATAAAAGCAAAAGACATACAGGCTAAAGCTAAAGTAAGTTTTTCTGCCTAACTCACTGTAGTTCCATGAATTTTTATGTTTATTGCCCTATCAGAAAATTGTGAGGTGCGAAATCTCCAGAGTACCAGGGGGCATCAACCCTCAACTGAAGTATTGCCAACAGTGGTTTCAGAGGTTCAACTGTGGGAGATAAAACCATTTCTAATGATGTTATTTCTGTGGTTTCTAGGAATTGGCAAGTGTTTGTAATCCCATAGTGAACAAACCCAAACCCAAGGTGGAGCTGCCGAAGGAGGAGCAGAAGCCGACGGAACCCAACGGACCATTGGATGGGCAGGGAGACGCCGGGAGCGGGACCCAGCCCCCCGAGCAGGGCTCTGCCCCCACAGCCACTGAAAAGAAGCTTCCAGAAATGGACATTGACTGAATTTCAGCACTTGTTTATATTATTGCAAACTACAATAAAGCTTTAAGTTGTCAACTTTGTATGTTCTGAATACAAACTGAAGCAAGTGAATCCCACAGCGCTCTTGGTAACTCTTGGAGAAGTTTGGGCAGGGCAGCAGGTCAGAACACGGAGGTGTGGCGAAGGACTCGCTCAGCTCAGCAGTGTTTGCCTTTATTGATTGTATTTAGAAGTTTTGGTAGTCTCTAGACCTCTAGGAACAGCCATAAGCTGCTTCTTCGTTTTTAATGTCCAGGCTGAGTCAATCCTCCCTTGAAGGAGGGAGACAGCAACATCTGAAGTCTGATGTGCACCCTGCTCCTCCCTTTCCCTGCGGATTGCAGCACTGGCACTGCAGGGAGGGCAGGGGGGAGCCAAGGCAGTCTCCCATTGCCCTGGGTTTAGTGTTAATGCCTGCTCTGGACTCACTCTGATTTGCACTGGAACAGTTGATGGTTACAGGAGGTTTACAGAGCAGGGGTGGTTCATCAGCACCCTTATTCCTTAGCCCAGACTGCAGATCAGACTCAGAATGTGCTACTGGACATAGGAGTGGGTTTCTCACAAACTCCCCAGCTAATTAGGCCCTGTAAACTCCATGTCTCTAGTTAAATTAGCTGCTTGTAGAAAGAGTGAATACTTGTATTTCAGCTGCCTATGCTGATAGTTGATTCTGACTTGTTCCTAACTTTTTCTGGCAGGGGTATGCTTGCTTCCACGAGGCCTTCATTTGGAATGCTTGGTTTTTTGTTTTGGTTTCTTTTTTTCCAGGAAAACCAAGAACTGACGGATATGTTGGTTTGTTTTGTTGGTTTGTTTTTGTTTTTTTTTTTTCTATGAGCTTTATACAATGATTTGCTTCTAGTACTGATTGTCATTAAACTTGCAAAAATTAATTTGTATGTGTTAAAATCCAAAGCTGAAAAACACCCATTCAGATATCGCAAGAAATAAATGCACTGGATTCTACTGGATCACCTGCTGCAGCTGTTGATTCCAATGCAGGGAGTGCGGGATGGAGGGAAGGGCTGTGTCCGTGGTTCTTGGGCTGTGCGGGGAGCTCCACCGGGCTGCTCCGGGGCTTTGCGGCTTCCGTGCCCACGGGGTGTGGGTGGGTGCGGTGGGTGCGAGTTCCAGCTCTCCTGTAATGGATCACAACCATGGAATGCCCTGCGTTAGAAGGGACCCGCAGGGATCGGCGAGTCCACCTGCTGCCCCTGCACGGGCACCCCAATGCTCCCGTGCCCCTTCCCTGTTCAGTGCCCGAGCAGCGCTGCTGGCGGGTGCCCGCTCTGTGCCCGCTCGGTCCCTGCCGGGGCGGGGAGGGACGGCGGGCGGCGCTC